>CM060312.1:78302853-78320353 GCA_030674185.1 Monoplex corrugatus | reverse complement strand
AGCGTTTTCACGTTTCTATAATCCAGCCACTGACGTGAGGATTTAACATCTGTCTGTCTGTCTGTCTGTCTCTGTGTCTCTCTGTCTCTGTCTGCCTCTCTGTCTCTCTGTGCATACATAGATAGACAAGCAGACATACATGTGTGTGTGTGTGTGTTTTAAAGCTGCAATAATTTTATGACAAAGACTACGCATCGCCGTGCCTTTGTGCCCCTCAGACCGTCAAAGACCATGCCTTGGGTCTTGGTGATAATATTCCACGAAATGTGTCTTCTTCTTCTTCTTTCGTTCACCGTGTACTTGGTCAGGTCACATCTGGCGATGAATATGGATAACAGCATTCTGTTTCTAGCATTCCGATTTTTATCTTATCCGTGTATGCTCGTTGTTTTGCCCACACTGTGCAGGTGGTACGTTGCTGCAGAGTATGCATACTCCGTCTCCGGTGGGCGTGCATGCTGGGTGTTTCACGTTCCGATAATTCAGCCACTGACGTGCAGACTTAAAACATCTTGAACGTGCATATTTGATGGGTGTTCTGCATGCATATTTACAAGAAGTGGGTTTGGGTGTTTTTTTCGTAGGAATGATAATTGGTTACGGTATTAAGTGAATATTTAGCTCTAGGGATTTGTGGTGCGCAGCAGCAATTTGAAGTAATTTAGGTCAGTTTTTATACTTGTTTTAGTGGGTTTAGGTTTTAGTAGGTCTGCACGCATGTTGATCTGAGGAATGCAGAAAAATCTCCACCCTTCACCCTCCAGTTGGGAGGTACCCAGGCAGGATAGAACCCAGAACTTTGGATTGGAAATCCGAAATCTTACCCACTATACGACTGCGCCCGTCTTGGGATAACGTTGGATATACTTGACTTTTCTTTTCGGGAAAAAGTTTCTAGAGACAGTTTTCTCTAGAATTTATATGTCAGGTCAAAAGAATAAGTGCTCTGTTGCTGCCATCTCATTTGATGGATGACTTTAATGATAATGACAATAATAATACTAATTGAAAAAAACTGAACGTTTATAATGACTGTAATAATAATGATAATAATAATACAAAAAAAAAAAAAAGCTGAACGTTGTAATGACTGTAATGATAATAATAATGGTACTACTACGACTACTGATGATGAGAATGATGATGATGATGATAATGATAATGACGATAATAATAATAGTAATAATAATAATAATGATAAGAAGAAGAAGAAGAAGAACAACAACAACAACAACAATAATGATAATAATAATAATAATAAGCTGAACGTTGTAATGACTGTAATAATATTAATAATCATGATAAAAACGCTGAACGTTATAATGACTGTAATAATATGATATAATAATAATAATAATAATAATAATAATAATGATAATAATAATTATAATGATAAAAACTGAACGTTATAGTGAAGGTAGTCGTCACGTACAGGGTTCACTAAAAATAAACAACCCGTAAACATTGCAGTCATTGAAAGCTTATAGTTTAGAGTGTATGCAAGAGAGAAACACCGCATTCGGACAATTCCATATACGCTCCACTAAATTTACCGTCTGTGATCTGGCAGACACCTTGAGCCTGCGCGAAACCCTTTGCTCTGGCAAAGTCTTGAAATGGGGGAGGGAATGGGTGTGGAGGTAGGTGGGGGGGAACCTGATCCTACGAAACAATTAGATGGCACCACTAGAAGGACAGGAGTGTTAAGACGTGCAGTGGACAGGTCAGGTGTTTTTTGTTTTTTGTTTTGTTTTGTTTTGCTTTGTTTTGTTTTTTGTTTTGTTTTGTTTTTTTGCTGCAGGTTAGGGTGGCACTCGAGATATCAAATCTTGGGTCAATGATAGAAAAGCCTCACTGACTCTAGGGGTTAGGGTTGGGAGGGATGTTTTTCTTTTTTTTTTCTTTCTTTTTTTTTCTTTTCTTTTACTCGTCCAGCCAACAACTATAGGCCAGGCACCCGCCCACAACAGATGGAATTTCATTTCTCACGCCACAAGCTCTTTTTTTCTATTTTCTTTCTTTATTATTTTTTTTAAACTTATATATTTCTTTTCTAGCCTTCTTTTCTTTCATATTTTTTACAACTAGTTATTTCATTTCAATTCTTGTTTTCTTTCATTCCTTTTGGAATATTTTTTTTCTCCAAGGATATATTTCATATTAAGCAGGGCTGTGCGCGCGCGCGCGCGTGTGTGTGTGTACGGGGTGTGTGTGTGTGTACGTGTGTGTGTGTGTGTTGTGTGTGTGTGTGTGTGTGTGTGTGTGTGATAAGAATATGTAAGCAAGATTTTCTCCATCTTTTTAAGTCTTCCAAAGTAGAGTCAAAAGTGTAGACCATCAGGATTCGCAAATGCACAATATAAAGAAAATCATGGCGCTACGATCAAGGTCATACGGGTGACAAAGTACCTACCGTCAGCAAAATTTTCAAGACGGGTTGTGACCAGCACTTTTTTGGGAACTTCTCACAATTTTTACATTGTGATTTCACTGTTGTGACGAGAACCTCAGGTCCTGGCCAGCTCATGGGTTTTTGTACAGGCTTAAGGCTTGTGCCATGATCCATGATCACCATACACGTGGCACCTGTGATGTTAGTGCGTGTGGAAGTCGTTCCGAGCGCGGAGACATCTTGAGAAACTGAAACTGAAACTGTTGTGACGGTCTGTCATTCTCCTCGTATCACGTTAAGTTATGTTTTGTCCGATGAGCCTTCAAAATGTAGTGACTTTGAGAAGTACAACATCATGAATTTTCTTTTAAAAATTGTTGCTCATAAAGGGAGATTGTTACAATGGCTTGACCATTTTGTTTCTTGTAATATTTTCCATTTATTTCTATCTGTGGTAGATATTTCCTCTTTTCTGTCACTCTCTTTGTTTCTGCCTTGTTTCTTTGCTTTCTGTTATTTATCCCTATCGGTTTTTGCCTTGCTGGTCCATTCACCTGTATGTGTTCGATAAAGTCTTCAATATTTCTTCTTAGGAATGATAATTGGATACAGGTATTAAATGCTTTTTTAGCTCTAGGCAAATGTGATATGCTGAAGCAATTTTAGGACATTTAGGCCCGTTTTTATATATGCTTTAGTGTCCTTAGTTGTGTTTAAGTTTGTATTCAGTTTTTTTTTCTCCTCAAAATCTCCTGTTTGATACATTTGACGGAGTGGTCAACGGCAGGGGCATCTCCATAGATCATGCATTGATATGTGTACTTGATTTTCTTTTCCCAGTTTTTTTTCAGAAGCATTGTGTATGTTTTGAAACGGTTGTGGCTCTGATATGGCTCTACGTAGTCGGCTGGGCATTAAACAAAACTAACAGTAACAGTAACAATCTCTCTCTGCAAGTCAGGCTCAGACCTGTGCAGTGGGACTTGCGAGCGGTTGCACTACTACCTCTAGTCTCTAGTCTCTGCCATCCTGGCTTCTTTCTGACTGGAACCAAAACAACAACAACAACAACAACAACAAAAAAACCCACGGAAATAGAATCAGAACGCGTATTTAATACAACCAGACAAGACAGGCGCAAATTTTTGGCCAACTGGCCTTTGTCAAGCGTAAATGTAAGATCACAAACGAACAAATAGCAAATACAAAAATTAGGAGAAAAAGGCTGAAACTTCCCTGCTGCTTTTCACGAAGTTACTATTACCTACTCTGCTTCTCTCTTTCTCTCTCTCTCTCTCTCTCTCTCTCTCTCTCTCCCCCCCCCCCCCTATGTCTCTCTTTCCCTCTGTTTCTCTGGTGTTTGTTCGTTTGTGATCTTACATGTACGCATGACAAAGGTCGGTTGGCCGAAATTTTGCGCATCATGTCTAGTTATATAAAATACGCGTTCTGATTCTATTTTCGTCATTATCTGGTTCCTGTTTGCTTGAACGCGGGCAGTCTTACTTGTTTTAGATTTCTTTCTGTCTGTCTCGGCGTTTGGCTTTATTGACGAAGTTGGCATAAACATGACATTGTTGGCGTATGGTATATGACGTACATAGTGTTCTTGACACGCTGTGCATAACGAACAATAATACATGTACAGTAGGCCTACATGTTGTTACGAGATTGACCTATGACCATTGCATTTGACTTCCACAGTTGTACTCTTTGTCGTTTTCAATGACAAACATAGTAATCAGTATTTTTAATGTCTTGTATATGGACGCACTATCATAGTGTGCATGGCGTATTCTGTTTGTCGAATGAAGAGTGTTATGTGATTGTAAAATTCATCGCGCTTTCGTATTAGACTTATCGCCAGTAGAGTTGGAAATCGGAAGGGTGTGAGTGAACGAGGCAAAATATGCATCCGTAGAATATAATATCATCTAACTTTTTCGAACATAGCCATGTCCTCAGACACCGATTGAAAGTGACTAAATCCTGTCGCTGTATTATCATCCTTCGCCAGACATGATGATTTTATCTCAGCCGATCTTTTCTTGTACTTACAGTTACTCAAGAAACACCTGTTTCAGAACGATAACGGTCGATGAAAAAGATAATGGTCGCTGTAGTTCTCCCATTCTTGTTGAAAAGAGTGAGTTACGTAGAAAAGTGCACATCGCTGTCTTCCTGTTAATCACAAACGCTACTTCGGCAGCTGTTTGAACATTATGGCGAAGCCACCGACTTGGAAGAAAAGGACTGCGGATTGGCTGTAATCTTGATTTTACTTTTTCCGTCTCCTTGTACTGGGAGTGGGACGCGGAGATGAAACTGTCAGTGTGAAACTAAATGGGAAGCCTGACACAGAGTTATATTATGGCTACACAGTGTTGTTAGCCACTCCTCTGTCCAACACTGTCGCGATCTTCCTTCTTCCTCTGACTCTGAAGCCGGAGGATCTGGTGTTGTTCCACCGTGGGGATGATGGGGGCTCTTTCAGTATAAATAGTACCCCACTTGCTGGAAATTCTGTGCTCGAAATTTCCTCTTTTCTGTCACTCACTTTGTTCCTGCCTTGCTCCTTTTGCTTTATGTCATTTCTTCCTATTATTTTGTGCTTTGCTGGTCCATTCACCTGTATGTTTGATAAAGTCTCACGTACTTTCTCTTAGGATTGATAATTGGGCACATGTATTAAGTACATTTTTGGCTGCAAGGAAATGTGATGTGCAGAATCAATTTTAGGTTTGTATTTGTATTCTGATTTGTTTTTATAAATCTTTGGTGATAGATTGGACGGACTGGTCAACGCCAGGGGTAGAGCCTTCGATTATGTTCGCCAATGTATTCATTTGTACACTTAATTTTCTTTTCCAGGTTTCTTTTTCTACAGTGAGGTCTGATGCACTTGGTGTACTTTCTGAGATCGTTACAGCCCTTATATGGTTCTGTGCAGTCAGCGAAGCTTTAAACAGTAACAGTAACAATAACAATAATGATATGATGTTGTAAGCTTGAAGGACTGGTTGATTGTCAGCATCCTGGTCAGGTGGCCAGACCACTCGATCCATTGTTGTGTGATGTAATGGTTTGACATGTGTTGTTCTAACCATCTCTCGTATCTCGTCGCTTCTAAGTGGTGTTGCACCGTAACGACGCCCTCTACCGGTCTGGGGCCTCTAAAACGCTGCGGCGGGTTTTTCCGGCAGTAAGTCCTTTTTTTTTCAGGTCCTTGTATGGCCGGCTACCGTGACCGCGTGTGCGCGAGTTCCCATCAACCATCCATCCATCCATCCGCTTCTTTCATTTCCGATGTGAGATGATCTGCTGCAGAACTGTTTCTGATAATACAGGAGATAGTGTGTTTGTGATGAGAAAAGATCAGGATGAGCTGTTCTGTTTATCAGTATATTTATCGGTCTATCTAAATGTCTCTCTGTCTGTCAGTGTGTCTGTCTATCTGTCTATTTAACCATAGAAAAACCTTTGTCAGTCGATCAGTCTTCTGCGTGTGACTGTCCGTTCTGTGGTGTGTATGTGTGTGTATGTGTGTGTGTGTGTATGTGTGGTTCTGTGGTGTGTATGTGTGTGTGTGTGTGTGTTGTGTGGGGTGTGTGTGTGAGTGTGTGTGTGTGAGGTGTGTGTGTGTGTGAGTATATATATATATACATATGTGTGTGTGTGTGTGTGTGTGTGTGTGTGTGTGTGAGTATATATATATATATATATATATATATATATATATTATATATATATATATATATTGTGTGTGTGTGTGTGTGTGTGTGTGTGCGCGCGCGTGTGAGTGTGTGTGTGTGTAGGGGATAGGGGAGGGAGAGTGATAAGTCACATACTGGTCCCATGCTCACACGATTGTGAAACTACATTCATGTGCTTTTTTTAGTGTGTTCAAGAGGGCATTATTCGTTGCACTCAGGCAGTTTCATATGCGCTGTACCCGGAGCTGCCAGTGATGGTCTGGCAGACTCTTCGAGCTTGTGCAAAACCCTATGCGTTGGCAAGGACTTGAACCAGAAAGGTCGGGGGTAGGGGTGGGGGTGGGGATAAGAGAGGAGGAGGAGGAGGAGGACCTATTAAACACTAAGCTGAGACCATCAGAATAATCTGAGCGTGAAAGATGGACAACGAACAGTCGCTGTCCTACACTGCCGGCTGGTATTGAACTCCAAGACACCAGATCTTGGCGTACATGGTAGTATATAGTCTTGTCGACCGACCCAGTCACCCGCACACGCGAGACGAGACGAGACGAGACGAGACAACGAACCCTAGCAATGAACGCTGTAGAAAATACCAGCACAGAAGAGAACAGCCCCAGATTTTTTTTTTTTTTTTTTTTTTTTTTTTTTTTTTTTTTTACCCGACCCGGAAGACCCTCTCGAAGCTGTCTTCAATCAGAGAGTCGATCAGCTGGCGTGGCCGGTGCGGTACGACTTGAAGACTCGAAGTGAGCCATCTTTCGCTAGTTTCAGGATATCCCGTGAGAGAGGCGATGGGCGGTTTTGATTGTACAAGTAGTCGCATCCCTGTCTGATTGCGGTGGTGCTTGCTGCACGTGCTCTGTTCCACAGTGCACTGGGTGTGTGTGTGTGTGTGTGTGTGTGTGTGTGTGTGTGTGTGTGTGTGTGTGTGTGTGTGTGTGTGTGTGTGTGTGTCTGTGTATGTGTGTGTGTGCGTGCGTGTGTGTGTGTGTGTGTGTGTGTGTGTGTGTGTGGTGTGTGTCTGTGTCTGTGTATGTGTGTGTGTGTGGTGTTGTGTGTGTGTGTGTGTGTGTGTGTGTGTGTGTGTGTGTTTTAACCTCTGTTGAAATGATGTGTGGATTGTTATGTTTCGAATTTAAACCCCAGCTTGCTACGCACATACACGTACACAGACAGACAGACAGACAGACCTCCCTTCCCCCATATATATTCTCTCTCTTTATATATTATATATATAGATATATATGTATATCTATCTATTTATATATCTATATATATATACATATAAATTTACAGAGAAACATATATATATATGTGTGTATATATATATATGTCTCTGTTTCTCTGTAAATTTAAACGGTAACGTATCCGTGACAATTCCCTCTTTGATTCATTTATAACCATTAGTTGTCTTTCCTGAAAATGTGATAGAAAAGGATATATGCGCGTGAAGAACACCATGTTTACACACTTCACGGATTAATTAATATGAAAAACTAAGACAAAATCAGCAAAACCAACAAAAACAGATCAAGACAAAACAAAAACACAAACAAACAAACAAACAAACAAACAACAACAACAACAAAAACAAAACAAAAAAACAACACACCCAAACCAATACAAAGACAAGTAAATCAGAAACGAAACTAAACAAAACCACTTGCAACGAACAATTGACGATTACATATTTTTTTTTGCATAATTCATGTTATATAACACGTTTTAGCGTGAACTGCATAGACAGTTTGCATAATTCACGAACCGAATCCAAATGTAGCTACTTCTGTCTCTCTGTCTCTGTCTCGCTTTCTGTCTCTGTCTCTCTGACCCTCTCTCTCTCTCTCCACTATACATGTTCTGCTATACTCTGTTCTCCCCCCCCCCCACTCTCTCTTCTCTCTACCTCCTTCCCTCACCTCCTCTCTCTTTTGTCAGTTTATTATGCAAACTTGGAGATATTCATCATCAATTTCAGCAACTACGAACCGATTAAACGTGTTACGTGACAAATACAACTATGGATATGCGCCCTCACACGCACGCACACACGCACGCACGCACACACACACACACACACACACACACACACACACACACACACACACACACACACACGCGCGCGCGCGCGCGCGCACACACACATACACACTCTCATACACATGGGTATATATATATATATTATACACACACACACACACACACACACACACACACACATCTATATATATAACATATAATATATATATATATATATATATATATATGTATGTATGTATGTATACATACATATATAAAAAAAACTTAATTTAGTCCTCTTCTCCCACTGGACGAAGCAGCAGGGAAGGTTCAGTCTTTTTCTCCTAATTTTGTATTTGGTGTTTGTGATTTTACATTCACGCTTGACAAAGGCCAGTTTACCGAAAATTTGCGCCTGTCTTGTCTTGTTATATTAAATACGCGTTCTGATTCTATTTTCGTGTTTTTCTGGTCGTTATTTATGTTTAAATCTGTATTCATTTTTTTTTATCCTCTGTGTGGTTAATTGGACGGAGTGGTCAATGTCAGGGGCATCTCCTTAGATTATGTGTGCGAATGCATTGATATGTGTAGGCCTACTTGATTTTCTTTTCCTTTTTGTTTCTTGTGAAATATTTTCTTTTTTTTCTTTTTTTCCTGTTGAAAAGTAGTTTATTTTTGAAACGTTTATAGCCCTGATATAGTTTTACGCAGTCAGCTGGGCTTTAAACAAAAATAACAACAGGTTTCCAAATTAGTGTCGTTGGAATTGTCGCCAAAATCATCATCAGAATCAGCGCTCGAATCTCATCGTCAGCAGCTATAAATTCGTGCATAAACATTTCATCTTGCACGTGTTGAGCGATGGCAAAAAATCGCTTTGTGTTAATTTCGAATGAACAAATGAGAGTTACATTTTCATGAAGTTCAAAGAGTAGTCTCCTCCTGAAACTCTTGCGTGGCGAAGTCCTAACTTCTTCAGTTTCCGACAACAGCCAAAAACGAACGCAAAATGGTAGTCATGACGACAATGTGTCGGATGCGGTCCACAGGCGGAATTTTGTGCGGCCGGAAACTTGTCAGTTGCGGTCAGCAGTTTAATGTTTCGTTTGTGTTAGCGTGCCTAGGTTTTCTTTTTTACCTAGTGTTGTTTGAGGAATTGTTGGATAATTGCTTTCGCCGGTCCATGTTTTTTTCAATAGCAGTTGGTCTGTGCTGTTCAAATCTAAGGCCCGTTTCTTACACACTAGGTCATCATCATCAATCATCATCATCATCATCATCATCATCATCATCATCATTATCATCATCATCATGTGCCCTGCCGCTGGGCATTGGCGATCATGGCCCTCAATATGAATCTATCCTTTGTCGCTGCAAGTACATCTCCACCCTCTCTGTCCTCAGCCACTCTGCAAGTCCGTCCAGTATTTTCTCCCTGGGTGTACCTGGTGTTCTCTTTCACTCTGGCTTTCCTGTTGTGACCAGGTGCTCTAATTTCTCTTGCCTCGTATTTTGTCCTATAAATGTTGTTTCTTTTTTTCCTAATCTTAATGAAGTTCTTATGTTTGCCTCCTTCAAGACCGTCTCGTTTGTTTTCTTTGCTTTCCTTGGAACTCTCAAATTCTTCTTAGAAACCACATTTCAGTTGCCTCAGTTTTGTTCCGACTTTATCTGTTGACTGTCCATGCCTACTATCGTACAACACTATCGGTTCTATCTAACACTGAAGAACTCTCTTCCTGATGTTAATTGGTAAGCATTTGTTGGAAAGAACGCTTTTCATCTTCTTGACACGCTAGGTAGGCAAGGTTTTCGCGAGGTACGCTAGGTGGAACGTTTCTTTGTTCCAACTTGCTGCAAGCGTGGGTAGATATTCGCTGTGTAAGGCACGGTAACATCTAGAGGATCTTGCCAACTAGATTAAGATGGCGGCAGTACAAATCGCTTTGTCTTTGATGACGGCGCCGTCTTCTGTTGTGAAATATGCGCTGAACATTGACTGAAAACTGACTTTCGCCACGCGACCATTTCATAGCACACTTTTTTTTCTCGCCTTCGCCATCTCTCCTCTTGCGCGCTAGCATGCTAGTGTATAATATACAGGCCCCTGACTGTGCCCTGTATGCCCTGCTGTTTACCAGGTTACTCTCTTACAGGCAGTGTCTTCTCTGTTTGTGGTGTTGGTACTGCAGCTGACGAGACTGACCTTCAAAGTATCCATGTTCAAACAACCCCAGTGGTTGAAGTAAGACAACGTTGGGAGCTTCCAGCTGCTAAGTGTTGAGACTGTAGTAAATGGAAACGTGCTAACAGGTAGATTATACGAACTGGTGGCACGGCGGGCTGCCTGAAATACAGATGAAAACCAGAGCGGGGCGAGAGAAGGGTCTTTTATTCTCTCTTGGTCCAGAGGCTGGGCTGGACCTGGTTGGTGCGCGCTGTGTAACTATGTCCCGAGGTTTGTCGTCTGCCCACCTTGCCATTCGGTTTGTAAACAAGATTACTGATGACTGGGTCCAAATGGGTCATGCAACGCACAACGCATAGACAGCCTCACCCCCCCCCCACCCCCTTTGCTTGAAGAAAATTTAACGACTGTCGATTGGCGTCGGGAGCTTGGGAGGTGAGTGTCCCGAGAGTGGCGAGGCATTGGTGCTCCGGGTCCTATCCGCACCCTCGTGGTGTTTCTTGTTAATTGATAGTGATACTGCAGCTGACGAGACCGACCTTCAGAGTATACATGTATTGTGTTAGTGGTCTTCCATGGTCACGGGATGCTTGCATCAGCTGCGGACGATGAGTTTTGTCCAACTAAGCTAGCATCTAGTGAGTAGGTACTCAGTGTTTGGCAAGCCACAGTTCTTCAGAACATGAAAGTTGGACACTCGATCTTGTCGATGTTGCATATCTTGCACAAACATTTCTGGTGGAACCGTTCCTGGTGTTGAGTATGTCGTCTGTAGGTAGTCAGGTCTTGCCGCAGTACAACAGGGCGCTCTGAACTATTGCTCTGTACGTATCGATTACTGTGACGAGCCTGATGCCATGCCTATGTTGTTGCAGAAAACACCGCACCCATGGAAAGCTTCGTCCACAAAATGGTTTAAACGCTTTGTTTTTGAACAGTGAGAGGTGAAGTTTCCTGTCTACGGATATACATTCTGGAATAAAGCATTCAGTCAGGATAGCTTTATGTGTGTGGTGTGTGTGTGTGTGTGTGTGTGTGTGTGTGTGTGTGTGTGTGTGTGTGTGTGTGTGTGTGTGTGTGTGTGTGTGTGTGTGTGTGAGGAGAGAGAGAGAGAGAGAGAGAGATTGACGCAGATGGAGCGTATTAATGGATAATTCATGCGTTCGCGACATGTCAGGCCAAGAACAGACTCTCATCGCGTTTCTTAGAATAAACGTCTTCTTTCAGCGTTTCCGATTCGTAAAAAAACATAATATAGATTTCGATTGTCAGTAAAACCTTTGTAACACGCAGTCGCGGAATGCGCAATTTTCAGTCATTTGTTTGTTTGTTTGTTTGTTTTTGTTTGATAGATACATTAAACCGGCCTTAACTTATGAAATATAGTTTTGAAAAATGAAATAAATAACACGCACTTCCCTCAGGAACGATATATTTATCTTCAAAAAAATAAAACTCATTCCCCGCTCCCATCCCAGGAATGACATATTTCTCATCAAAATTTAAACACATTCTCCACCCACCCCCTGTAGGAATGACGCATTTCTCATCAAAAATAAAAACACATTTCCCACCCCCACCCCCTTCAGGAATGACGTATTTCTCGTCAGAAAAAAGAAGGGAAACGCATCCCTCCTCCTGCTCCAGGAATGACGCATTTTTCTTCATGCTATGATAATCAGCAGACCAAATGCTAGTATTTAAAGAAGATTAAAGAAGTAAAAAAACACACACACGTACACACACATGTATACATACGCACACACACACACACACACGTACACACACACTGCATACATACACACGTGCACATACACACATACACACAAACACACACACACCACAAAGACGCATGCACATACACACACACACACACAGCACACACACACGCACAGCAACAACATACACACACACACACACACAACACACACACACACACACACACACACACACACACACACACACACACACACACGTATCCACACACACACACATGTACTATTTAAACGAGATGATACAAAACAACAAAGCCCCAAACCAAACGGACTGACAAACGAAACTTCTGCGAAGTTGGTCATAATTTCAACAGCCTCTCATGCCGCAGACCGTTGTGCGATGTTAACAGTGTTGCCATAAAACGTGCGGTTTCGGTACACAAAACGTAACAAACCGCTGCATAGTATCGAAAATTGACAATAAAATAAAAATAATTACACTTGTACAGCGCAGTCGGTCCATGTCAAAAGCATAATAGATCATTAAAGAAGAAGAAGGAGAAGGAGAAGGAGAAGAGAGAAGAAGAAGAAGAGAAGAAGAAGAAGAAGAAGAAGAAAGAAGAGAGAGAGAGAGAGAGAGAGAGAGAGAGAGAGAGAGACAGACAGACAGACAGACAGACAGACTGATAGGCAGCCTACCTAGAGAGAGAGAGAGAGAGAGAGAGAGAGAGAGAGAGAGAGAGAGAGAGAGAGAGAGAGAGAGAGAAAAAAGGGGGGTTTACCGGGTTAATACATCCATTAATACAATAGAAACAATCATTCCGGATGTACAGTTTAATGCAATATAAGCGTAGTCAGTGTTTTTTAGAATAACAACAGACAATAGCGTGAGATCAGAAATAGGCCGTAGTACTGCCATTCTAAGAAAAAGGCTAACAAGTGTTTGACAGATAAACCCTTTCAAACACACACCACGCGCATGAAAACGCACGCACGCATGCACACACACACACACACACACACACACACACACACACACACACCACACACACACACACACACTCACACACGCATGAAAACACACAAACACACACACACACACAAACACACACACCGCACACACACAGACACACAGAGTCACCACATACACACACACACACACACACACACACAGATAAGCACACACACTCACACACTCATGAAAATACACAAACACACACGCACACAAATACACACAGCGCACACACACATATACACACAGACACACACACATACACACACGCACACACACATCACACACACACACACACACACACACCAGCACACACACATACAAACCACAAACTGCACACACACATACACACCCACAAACAAACACACACACACACACACACACACACAAACACAACACACACACACACACACACACCACAGACACAAACAGATACACACAGACAGACACAGACACACACAGGTACACACAGACACAGACACAGACACACAGACAGATTCACACACACACACACACACACATATGAAAACACACGCACACAAACACACACACGCACACAAACACACACACCGCACACACACACAGACACACACGCAGATACACACAGACACAGACGCACAGACACACACAGACACAGACACACACACAGACACACACACAGTCACACACACAGACACACACAGACAGACAGACACACACACACACACACACATGAAAACACGCAGGCACGCGCATACATGAAAACACACACGCATATATATGAAAAAAAAGCGTACACACAAATAACCTCTCTCTCTCTCTCTCTCTCTCTCTCTCTCTCTCACACAACACACACACACACACCACACCCACACACACACACACACACACATGAAAACACTCATCAACGCATGCATATAAAAATGCGCACACATACACATGAAAAAAAAGCGTGCACACAAATACCCTCCTCCACTCACAGGCACAGGCAGGCGTGCGCCATGCACACACACAAACACACACAAACACACACACACACACACACACACACACACACACACAAACACACACACACACACGCACGCACACACACACACACACACACACACGCACACAAACACACACGAAAACACATGCACGCACATACATAACAGCGTACACACATACACATTAATAAAACAGCATACACACACAAATTACTCCCCTCCCTCACACACACACACACACACACACACACACACACACACAGCACCAGCGCGCGCGCGCGCATGCACATACACACACACACACATACACACACACTCTCTCTCTCTGTCTCTCTCTGTGTCTGTCTCTGTCTGTCTGTCTCTCTCACTCACATATTCACACGCAAGGCGTCCGTTGCAACGGGACTCCATATGGGAAAGTGGCGTGGGGTTGGGGGAAAAAAAAAGAAGGGGAAGGATATGCAGTGCCGATGGGGCAGTTGTGGAGAGTGGAAGAATGGAATGTAAAGAGGAACACGATGGGGGCAGTTGTGGAGAGTGGAAGAATGGAATGTAAAGAGGAACACGATGGGATGGGGGCAGTTGTGGAGAGTGGAAGAATGGAATGTAAAGAGGAGGAACACGATGGGGCAGTTGTGGAGAGTGGAAGAATGGAATGTAAAGAGGAGGAACAGGACGGGAGCAGTTGTGGAGAGTGGAAGAATGGAATGTAAAGAGGAACACGATGGGGGCAGTTGTGGAGAGTGGAAGAATGGAATGTAAAGAGGAACACGATGGGATGGGGGCAGTTGTGGAGAGTGGAAGAATGGAATGTAAAGAGGAGGAACACGATGGGGGCAGTTGTGGAGAGTGGAAGAATGGAATGTAAAGAGGAGGAACAGGACGGGAGCAGTTGTGGAGAGTGGAAGAATGGAATGTAAAGAGGAAACACGATGGGGGCAGTTGTGGAGAGTGGAAGTATGGAATGTAAAGAGGAACACGATGGGGGCAGTTGTGGAGAGTGGAAGAATGGAATGTAAAGAGGAACACGATGGGGACAGTTGTGGAGAGTGGAAGAATGGAATGTAAAGAGGAACACGATGGGATGGGGGCAGTTGTGGAGAGTGGAAGAATGGAATGTAAAGAGGAGGAACACGATGGGGGCAGTTGTGGAGAGTGGAAGAATGGAATGTAAAGAGGAGGAACACGATGGGGGCAGTTGTGGAGAGTGGAAGAATGGAATGTAAAGAGGAGGAACACGATGGGGGCAGTTGTGGAGAGTGGAAGAATGGAATGTAAAGAGGAGGAACACGATGGGGGCAGTTGTGGAGAGTGGAAGAAGAATGGAATGTAAAGAGGAGGAACACGATGGGGGCAGTTGTGGAGAGTGGAAGTATGGAATGTAAAGAGGAGGAACACGATGGGGGCAGTTGTGGAGAGTGGAAGAATGGAATGTAAAGAGGAGGAACACGATGGGGACAGTTGTGGAGAGTGGAAGTATGGAATGTAAAGAGGAACACGATGGGGGCAGTTGTGGAGAGTGGAAGAATGGAATGTAAAGAGGAGGAACACGATGGGGGCAGTTGTGGAGAGTGGAAGAAGAATGGAATGTAAAGAGGAGGAGCACGATGGGGGCAGTTGTGGAGAGTGGAAGAAGAATGGAATGTAAAGAGGAGGAGCACGATGGGGGCAGTTGTGGAGAGTGGAAGAATGGAATGTAAAGAGGAACACGATGGGATGGGGGCAGTTGTGGAGAGTGGAAGAAGAGTGGAACCTGAACAGGAACTAAATTTGCTCATTTTTGTTCTGAAAATGTCGGACGACTGTCATAACGAAACTTCCCACAACGAAACTTCCCACAGTTTTATTGTCCGTGGAGCAGGATGTCCGTTGCGTCGCTGCGAGTCAATTGACTCATTTCAAAGGAAACGTCTCCTCTCCGGTCTTTTTCTAACTAATTTAGGTTTGTGTCAAAATATATCGAAACAAGCAAGGTGATGGCTCACACTATATCGTAACCCTTGTCGTTTTCGTTTGGGAACAAAGGTTAACCTTTTACCTCCCGCTTCCTATACGCCAAGTGCAAAAACTTGACCCCGGGCCCTTGACTCCGCATGCACGTGTTCTCGCGAGCGCGCACACACACATTTACACACAAACATACACACGCACATACGCACACATTCTCTCTCTCTCTCTCTCTCCACACACACACACATACACACGCCACACACACACACACACATACACACACATACACACACACACATACACACATATGCTCGCGCACATACACGCACACACACACACATTCTCTCTCTCTCACACACACACGTACGCACAGACATACGCATATGCACACACATACACACACACATACATATATGCGCGCGCACACACGCACGCGCACGCACACACACACACACACACACACACACTCACACACACACACACACACACGCACGCACACACATACAACACACACATACACACACACACACACACACACACACACACACACACATACACACACACACACACACAAAGACACACGCGCGTGCGCGCGCATTCATACGCGAGGCATCCGTTGCAACAACGTAACCCCACATTGAAAAGTTATGGCGTGGAATTTGAAAAGGAGAGGGGGTGGAGGAGATGGTGGATAGGGTGAGGGGGTCAAAGGGTTTAAGTTTTTGCTGTGCTAGCATGGTTGGCAAAGTAGGATGCCCGTGGGACAGGGTGCAGGAGTCAAAGGGTTAATGAAGAAATGGGTTGAAACATTCTGGGAACCGTCATGTGTGAAGATGCATGCCCTGAACGTGTATGTAGGCTATACAAAAGACGTAACGAATAGATGTATATGTACTGTCTTTGTGGCTGTATGACTTGCCGGAGTATGTCGTGTGTACCCACAAACCTGTTGGACTAGGGGTTTGTTGGTATTCCAGAAGTCTTTTTGCTCCAGTTTATTCCCTAGTACCATCAGATTAATATTTCCCCTCCCTTGTTTTTTTTTTCATACATATAATTCGGCGTAAAATTTGTTTTGCAGTTAAATGCAGTTGTAGATGTATGTATTTATGTATTGTGTATGTACGTATCTGTTATGTTGATGTCTGTGTACATATGTTAGTATGTGTGAATTAATGCGTGCAGTTGTGTGTGTGTATGTATGTGTGTTGTGTGTGTGTGTGTGTGTGTGTGTGTGTGTGTGTGTGTGTGTGTGTGTGTGTGTGTGTTGTGTGTGTGTGTGTGTGTGTGTGTGTGTGTGTGATCATTTTTTCTGTTTTTTCTTTTTTCTTATTTAATGTTTCAATATGAATAAAAACAATTTTAACAACACAACAAAAAATACATGAACAAGAAAGGACCCATGTCAGTGAAACAATCACAAACACTAGTTGACATTTACATCATCGCAGTTTTACATTTCACGCTGACCATTTGATTCGAACACTCTGTGATTTAAATGTATCGATATTGAAACAGAAAGAAGAAAAACTGTTGGCGC
>CM060312.1:78292853-78300353 GCA_030674185.1 Monoplex corrugatus | reverse complement strand
ACCGTACCGTACCGTACCATGCCATGCCATGCCATGCCATGCCATACCATACCATACCATACCATACCATACCATACCATACCATACCATACCATACCATACCATACCATACCATACCATACCATACCATGTACTATACACACTACACCATACAATACCATATACACCATACCATACCATGCCATACCACACCACATACAAATACCATAAATCATATCGTATTCCATACCATACCACTTAGTATACCGCAAACAATGCCATATACTCTACACCATACCATATACAACGCAATGTACCACACACCATATATACATACCACGTACCATATCATACACCATACCGTATACCATACCATACACTATATCATATACCATATCATTACACCATACCATATACAGTTTTATACACCATACAGGCTTACCATACCACCTATTGTATCTCATGCCATACCATACCGTATTCCGTACCTTATTACCACATACCCGACCATATGCTAAACAATATCATACACGATATCATACCACTATAATACCAAAACATATGCTGTCCCATATACTAAACCATACCAAATACCGTATACCATATCATATACTATATACCAGACAATAGTCCATACCATATCAGATACCATACCTAAATACCGTTCCATATACCATACCATATCATATACATACCATACCGTATACCATACCAGACCATACCACATACCGTACCACCGTATACCATACCATACCATACCATACCATACCATACCATACCATACCATACCATACCATACCATACCATACTATACCGTTACCGTACCGTACCGTACCGTACCGTGCCGTGCCGTGCCGTACCGTACCATACCATACCATACCATACCATACCATACCATACCATACCATACCATACCATACCATGCCATACCATGCCATACCATGCCATACCATATCATACCATACCATACCATACCATGCCATGCATGCCATGCCATGCCATACCATACCATACCATACCATACCATACCATACCATACCATACCATACCATACCATACCATACCATACCATACCATATTAGATATGATATACCATACCCAGTACCCTTTAGCATACCATGTACTGTTCCATACCATGCACTTCCATATAGCATACCACAACTTACCATACCATACCATTCCATAGAATACCATTGTTCTTTGTGCAGTACGAAACAATGCGATGTATTCTTAACGTCCTTGTGTGTGGAACTTAAGTCCACAAGATGGTAAATGCCTGTCGGTAAACAACGAAGACATCCGGACGTATACAAAGACACTCAGACAACAGCCAACATAACGCAGAAGCACGCACGGTAAGAAGACAAGAGAACTGTCACGTATAGTAGGCATAGTGGTCCTTTCTCATCTAGGTGTCGTTCTTCATGTGGGATACTTGACCGATCCTGGAGGCACATGCTCTGTCACGGGCACTGTATGGGAAGAAGGAGTCCTGCAAACTTGGGTTCCGTTTCCGCTGGTCAGTCTTCTGCTTAAATGTCAGGCGCATGCGCAGCTTATCTATATCTTGCTACATGTTTGTTCCCTTCTCTCTCTTTCGCTCTCTGTCTCTCTCTCTGTCTCTCTCTCTGTCTCTCTGTCTTTGTCTCTCTCTCTCTCCCTCTCTGTCTGTCTGTCTCTCTGTCTGTCTGTCTGTCTCTCTGTCTCTCTCTGTCTCTGTCTCTCTCCCCCCCCCCACCCTCTCTCTCTATCTTGCCGTCCGTGGGATCGACTGATAAAGACTTTAGTGTTTATTCAAAAGGAACAGTTCCATATGCGCTCCACTCTATTTACCGTCTGTCATTTGGCCGATTCCTTGAGCCCTGCGCAAAACCTTACGCGCCGGCAGCGTTTTAAAATGGAAAAGAGGAGGGAAGGAGGACGTGTGGACACTTAAGCTAATACCGTCAGAATAAACAGAGCATTCCGCGGAGTAGTGAACAAACACCAGTAAAGTTTATGCTGAGGACTGGGACTGAACGTCAAACACCAGATCTCGAATCTACAAAAAGAAATCAAAAGAAAAGAAAAGAAGAACAAACGGAAACAAATTACAGAGGAGAGAGAGAGAGAGAGAGAGAGGGGAGAGAGAGAGAGAGAGAGAGAGAGAGAGAGAGAGAGAGAGAGAGAGAGAGAGAGAATGATTGTTTCGTTCTTGGAGTGCATTTTGCACGTGCAATGCAACATTCAAGCGAGCGTTTGTTTGAGTGTTTGTTTGTTGGTTTGTTTTTATGCTGCCAGTAAGGAAGTCATACTGTTTTCGAGGGTGTGCATGCTGGTTGTTTTACGAATTTCATAAGCCATCGAACACTGACATAGTTTTCAGGATCTTTAACGTGAGTATGCACACGAATGGGACCCAGGTACTGGCAGGTCCACGTTTATGTTGACCTGGGAGACGGGGAAAATTTGCACAATTTACTCTCCATGCAGTACCCATGCATGCTCAAACCCAGACCTCCCAGTTAAAAGATCTGGGTCCTGCCTCTTCGACTGTCGCGCCCATCAGATGACAGGAATCTTTATTTTCGCAGTGATGTATATATTAGCTCATAGTCCGACATATATATATATATATATATATATATTATATATATATGTATATATATATATATATATGTATATATATATGTGTGTATATATATATATATATATATACATATATATATGTATGTATCTGTCAAATCTAATTTCTTAATTTACAACAAAAGAAAGTATGATACTGGAAAAGAAACAAACAAACGGACAACAACAACAACAACAACTACAACAACAAGTCGAATGATAACTGACAAAAACAACGATAAAAGAAAATAAAAAACAAAAGCCAAAAGAGAAAGAGGGCACCAAGCTATGGGTGGCGTTAACAAGAAAAGTATTCAGTATGGCCAGAACGTGTTGCTTTTTGGTGTCATTTCGGTGCCTGTGTTCAAGTGTTCGGGATCCTGCAAAGTGAGTGTGCTAAGCGCATCCGTGTGATGATGATAGTGATAGGAAACGTTCACTGCTCAAGTACTCATAGGCATCTTGTTTGCAAAGTAGAGAGCGCGCCAGTCCTTTGATTGTTTTTGAAGCGCTCGTTGCTTTGAGTCTCTGTCTCTGTTTCCATCATCAGAAGCTTGAGGTAAGATTATTGCATTATACGGGTTATGTGACAAATCATATTAGGTATTGTTAGGTTGTCACCTTTTTCTGTGGGGTCTACGGTACGCTTATTGCAGTATGTGACAAACCACTATGTATTGTTTGAAAATGACCTTTTTTTCTTCTGTGGGATCTAGTGTACAATTGTTGCATTAAGTGATTATTGTATTATGTGCCTGGTCAGTATGTATTGTTGGGATCATAGCCTTTTTTTTCTGTGGGATCTGAGGTACAATGACGCATCACAATTTTGTTTAGATAGTTATCTTTCTTTTCTCTGGGATCTCTATTACGATTATTATGTGACAAATTATTACAATACGATGGTTGTATTATGTGAACAATCGCTCTATATTGTTAGGTAATAAGTTCGGGATTTTCTTTTTTACTTCTTTGATCTATGGTGCCATTAGGGCATTATGTCACAGATCTTGTTCTTGTTCTTCTTGTTCTTGTTCTTTTTCTTTTTTCTTCTTCTTCTCTTAATTCCCGAAGAGTCCGTTAGGTGCGCCGCATTAAAGAACTGTTCACCAGATTTTTCCACCTATGTCGGTTGAGTGCCTAAGCCTGGATCTCTGCATATGAATTCTCTGTCCATTCCTCAATGATGTAAATCCATCGTTTTTTTTTTTTTTCATTTCTTTTTCTTTTTCTGTCTTCCCTTTCTCTCCCTCCCTCAACAATTCCCGGAGGATTAATTTTAGGAGGTCATAGGATCTTGTAACATGGTCATACCGACGTATATCACTATGGTACTATTATTGCATTATGTGACAAATCCCTGTGTATTGTTAGGTCGTAACCTTTTTTTCAGTTGGGTCTCTGTTATCATTGAAAAATATAATTGTTCTGATTATGCGTTGAAATGGAAGACATGTAGTTTTTATTTCTGTTTGTTAGGTTATTTTTGACTTTTTTTTCTTTTTGTTCTCTTCCCTTATTATATTTCTTT
The DNA here is from genome assembly GCA_030674185.1 of Monoplex corrugatus. Taxonomy (NCBI): domain Eukaryota; kingdom Metazoa; phylum Mollusca; class Gastropoda; order Littorinimorpha; family Ranellidae; genus Monoplex; species Monoplex corrugatus. Next base: position 78,296,239 of record CM060312.1, on the reverse strand, counting down.
TTTGTTTCCTGTTTAATCGAAGGTAGTCGAATGAGAGTTTTTTTCCTTCTATTATTTTCATTATACGTTCATCGCCGAATTATCTCGTGTTCATGACAAAATTTATTAACTGGAGTCCTGTCTTGCATTTTTTGTTTGATTTTGGTTTGTTTGTTTGTTTGTTTTGAAAGTCAGTTTGCTTGAATACTTAATCGTGTTTTATTTGTTTGTTTGAGTTATTTTTGTGTTCGTGACGAAGCATTCGATTGGGAACAAACTAACAACAAGCTTTTCTTTACTGTCGGTCTTGCATTGTTGAATTGTTTTCTCTTAGGAATTGCCTTTTTTCATTGATTGTTTTATTGATTGATCGATTCATTAGTTCATTCAGGTAGTCATTCATTTTTCATTGAATCAGTCAGTTTGCTCAGTGATCATGCATTCATTTTTTTTTCATACTTGCATTCATTCTTTCCTTCCTTCGTTCCTTCCTTCATTCTTTCTGTTCTGAGTTTGTATTACTATTTCTCATCTGCTATCAGAACTTCCATCCTTTCTTTCTTTCTTTTTATTTGTTGTTCCTCTCTTTCTCTTTCTGTCTCATTGTGTCTCTGTGTCTGATTATATTTCTGTCTCTCTCTTCTCTGTCTCTCTCTGTGTCTCCTGTGTGTGTGTGTCTCTTTCTCTTATTGTGTTTTTAGCACGATCTGGCACAAGCTGTTGGAATTTATTTAATACAATGCCTGAAGATCTCTTATCGTTACAAAAATAACCTGAAAGATCTCCTGTTGTTACAAAAATGTCCTGAAAGATCTCCTGTTGTTACAAAAATGTCTGAAAGATCTGTTTTACAAAAATGTCTGAAAATCTCTGTTGTTACAAAAATGTCTGAAAGATCTCTTGTTACAAAAATGTCTGAAAGATCTTATTGTTACAAAAATGTCTGAAAGATCTCCTGTTGTTACAAAAATGTCTGAAAGATCTCCTGTTGTTACAAAAATGTCTGAAAGATCTCCTGTTGTTACAAAAATGTCTGAAAGATCTCTGTTGTTACAAAAATGTCTGAAAGATCTTTACAAGCTGAAGTCTCTGTTGTTACAAAATGTCTGAAAGATCTCTTGTTACAAAAATTCTGAAAGATCTCCTTTGTTACAAAAATGTCTGAAAGATCTCCTGTTGTTACAAAAATGTCTGAAAGATCTTTGTTACAAAAATGTCTGAAAGATCTCCTATTGTTACAAAATGTCTGAAAGATCTCCTGTTGTTACAAAAATGTCTGAAAGATCTCTATTGTTACAAAAATCTGAAAGATCTCCTATTGTTACAAAATGCCTGAAAGATCTCCTATTGTTACAAAAATACCTGAAAGATCTCCTGTTGTTACAAAAATGTCTGAAAGATCTCCTGTTGTTACAAAAATGTCTGAAAGATCTCCTGTTGTTACAAAAATTTGAAAGATTCCTGTTTTACAAAATGTCTGAAGATCTGTTTGTTACAAAAATTCCTGAAAGATCTCCTGTTGTTACAAAAATGCAAAGATCTCCTGTTGTTACAAAAATGTCTGAAAGATCTCCTGTTGTTACAAAAATGTCTGAAAGATCTCTGTTGTTACAAAAACTGAAAGATCTCTGTTGTTACAAAATACTGAAAGATCTCCTTTGTTACAAAATGTCTGAAAGATCTTTGTTACAAAAATACTGAAAGATCTCCTGTTGTTACAAAAATGTCTGAAAGATCTCCTGTTGTTACAAAAATGTCTGAAAGATCTCCTTTGTTACAAAAATGTCTGAAGTCTCTTTGTTACAAATTCTGAAAGATCTCCTGTTGTTACAAAAATACTGAAAGATCTCCTTTGTTACAAAAAGCTGAAAGATCTCCTGTTGTTACAAAAATGTCTGAAAGATCTTGTGTTACAAAAATCTGAAAGATCTCTGTTGTTACAAAAATACTGAAAGATCTCCTATTGTTACAAAAATGTCTGAAAGATCTCCTATTGTTAACAAAAATACCTGAAAGATCTCCTGTTGATACAAAAAATGTCTGAAAGATCTCCTGTTGTTACAAAAATGTCTGAAAGATCTCCTATTGTTACAAAAATGTCTGAAAGATCTCCTATTGTTACAAAAATGTCTGAAAGATCTCCTGTTGTTACAAAAATACCTGAAAGATCTCTGTTGTTACAAAAATGTCTGAAAGATCTCCTGTTGTTACAAAAATGTCTGAAAGATCTGCTGTTGTTACAAAAATGCCTGAAAGATCTCTCCTGTTGTTACAAATGAAAATGTACCTGAAAGATCTCCTGTTGTTACAAAAATGTCTGAAAAAGATCAAATCCTGAATCTGTTTACAAAAATGTCTGAAAGATCTCTAATTGTTTACAAAATACCTGAAAGATCTCCTGTTGTTATAAAAATCCTGAAAGATCTCCTATCGTTACACTAAAAATACCTGAAAGATCTATTTCTATCGTTTTACTAAAATGCCTGAAAGATTCCTATGTTACAAATGCCTGAAAGATCTCACGTTTACAAAATGCCCGAAAGATCTCCTATCGTTACACAAAGCCTGAAAGATCTCCTTTTGTTACAAAATGCCTGAAAGATCTCCTATCGTTATAAAATGTCTGAAAGATCCCATATCGTGGCAAAAATGCCTGAAAGATCTGCTATCGTTACAACAATGCCTGAAAGATTTCCTATCGTTACTGAAATGTTGAAAGATTTCTATCGTTACTAAAATGCCTGAAAATCTCCTATCGTTACTAAATGCCTGAAAGATTTCTATCGTTATAAAATGCGAAAGATCTATGTTGCTAAAATCCTGAAAGATTTCTCGTTACTAAATGCCTGAAAGATCTCCCATTCGTTTACTGAAATGCCTGAAAGATCTCTATCGTTACTAAAATGCCTGAAAGATCTCTATCGTTCTAAATGCCCGAAAGATGTCTATCGTTACTAAAATGCCTGAAAGATCTCCTATTCGTTTCTAAAATGCCTGAAGATTCTACCTCGTTACTTGAAAGCTGAAAGATCTCCTATCGTTTCATAAAATGCCTGAAAGATTGTCTATCGTTACATACAATGCCTGAAAGATCTTCCTATCGTTTACTGAAATAGCTGAAAGATCTTCTATCGTTTCTAAAATGCCTGAAAATTGTCTATCATTACTGAAATGCCTGAAAGATCTCTATCGTTACTGAAATGCCTGAAAGATTTCTATCGTTACTAAAATGCCTGAAAGATCTCCTATCGTTACTAAATGCCTGAAAGATCTCCTATCGTTTACTGAAATGCCTGAAAGATCTCCTATCGTTACTGAAATGCCTGAAAGATCTCCTATCGTTTTCTAAAATGCCTGAAAGATCTCTATCGTTACTGAAATGCCTGAAAGATCTCCTATCGTTACTG
>CM060312.1:78282853-78287853 GCA_030674185.1 Monoplex corrugatus | reverse complement strand
GGACTGTGAGAGAAGGAGATAAGCTGTCCATCTTATCGACAGATACGCGTGGTAAAAACTGTCCATCTTGTCAATAGACGTGCATGGTACACGCAGACACACGCATACACACATGCTCATGCACGCACGTATACACCCACACGCCTGCGCGCACAGACACAGACACACGGACACACGCGCGAGTGCGCGCACGAACGCACGCACACACACACACACACACTGTTTCTTTTCTCTCTTCTCTGTCTCTGTCTGTCTGTCTGTCTGTCTGTCTGTCTGTCTGTCTGTCTCTCTCTCTGTGTCTCTGTCTGTCTGTCTGTCTCTCTCTCTCTCTGTGCCCATTACAATACAATCCAGCATGAGAGTACAGTCTACTACAATGTACATGAGATTCGAACTTGATGCCCAAACGGTCTCCGTCAGTTTTGTCTGTTATCCACTCTGTCACTCATTAATTTTTTTCCGTAGTCTGCGTGATATGTAAGTGTACGGTATTTAATTTTGGGATGTGGTATTGTGTCTCTTCATTGCGGTTGATAGTGGTGGGGGTAGTTTTGGCTCTTTACGTTGGTAGTCAAACATTTGTGGCCGACTACGACTTTGTTTTTAACTTTGTAAACATTTGTCTTGAAATGTGACTTTCACAGATCATAAGACTGCATGCCGGGGTCCTCATTGTCATTGCGATTCATCATCATCATCACCACCACTACCACCACCACCACCACCACCACCACCACCACCACCACCACCACCACCACCCATTCATCATCATCATCATCATCATCATCATCGTCGTCATCATCATCTTCTTTTTCTTATCTTCATCATCATCATCGTCATCGTCATCGTCATCATCATCATCATCATCATCATCGTCATCATCTTCTTCTTCTTCTTCTGATCGCAAATACAGACTGCTGCCTGATACTACCATATTTAGTGGGCTTTGGAATTTGTCCGAGAAAGATTCATCGCACTCGAAAAATACCATATGGGCTTCACCAAAATCTGACCGTGATTATCTGGCAGATTTTTTGAGTCTGCACAAAACCCAGTGCACCAGTAAAGTCTTGAATTGGGTCGGGGGATGAGGAGCGGGGGAGGAAAGGTCGGGATCTATGAAACAGCATGCTGACACTATCAGAACAATTGAAACGTTAAGATTGGCAGTGAACAGGTAAGATCTGGTATTGCGGACTGGGATTGAACTCGAGACATCAGACCTTGAGTCCATTGCTGTATCAGCACAGCCAGCCAGGTTTCAATGAAACTGTGGCCATCCCGAGTGTCGAACCCACGATTGGTATTTTATCGGCACGGCACGCGAAACCATCTGATCTAACGGGCTTGCCGATTAAGTAAACACATAGGTAGGAGATAGATAAACAGAGAGATATATAAAGAAAGAGATCGATCATCATCATCATCATCATCAGGTGCCCTGCCGCATGGCGTTGGCGATCATGGACTTCCATCTGTCTCTATCTCTCGTTGCCTCTAGCATCTCCCCCACCCTCCTCGTCGATAGATGATTAAATAAATAGATAGGTAGGTAGGTAGTAGGCAGGTAGATACATACATACATAGTGGGATGGATGTATAAATAGAAAGATACATGCATATACATACATACATACATACATACATACATACATACATACACGTACATACATACGTACATAGTACATACATACATACATACATACATACACACATACACACGTACATACGTACATGCATACATACATACAATCATACATACATACATACTACATACATACATATAATACATCATACATTTATACATACATTCATACATACATTTATATATATACATACATACATACATACATACATACATACATACATACATACATGCATACGTAAAAGAAAATCACCAGAATCGTCTGTAATTTAAAAACTTCTTTTAGGTCACCTTGCAACCTGCTTCAAACCAAATCTTCATTGTGTGGCTGGTTCCGTTATGTGTCCATTGGCCGTCCTCGATAATGATGTAAAAACTTGTGTATGGATAGCAGAAGTTTGAATCCGGTGTTTCCGTTGAATGACAGTTGATTCTACGTGACTTCTAGTGCCCTTCTGTACATTCTATTTGAAATGTGATTTTCGTGTCCAGAATTCTCCCCCCCCCCCCCTCCCTATGGGGCTTGGTATGGCGGTTCTATACCTCGTTCCTCCACCACTGGTGTAGAGTGTTCTGGTGGTCTGACTCTAGGCGTCACGTGTTTCTAGTTCTGGCAGTTTGTCCCACGTGTTTACTCCCTGCCACACCCAGCGTAGGTCATGTGGTAAACCACTGCGCGGTTCTGTTTTTTCAGGGGTCCGGTTCTGGTTTCATTAACCCAGTTGTGATTTGAATGTTGAAGTAAGGCTTTTTTTGGCCGTTGAACAGTGCCCTTCCTTGTCGTCTGTGTAAAGGGACATGGTATCCAATGGCTTAACTACGCAGCCCACTCCACGGAGTGCCGGGGTTTCTTTCAGTATAAATAGTATCCCCACCTTCTGGAAATTCTCTTTTCTGTCCCCCCCCCCCACCCCCCTCTTCCTCTTTGTTTCTGTCTTGCTCCTTTGCTTTCTGTCATCTCTTCTTGACATTTTCTAGCTTGCTGCTTTAATTGACTTGTATGTGTTCTGTAAAATCGTACATATTTTCTGTTTTCTCTTTCTAGGATTAATAAGTGTTTACATGTATTGACTGCACTTTTGGTCCTCTAAGGAAATGTGTTGTGCACAAGCAGTTTTAGGTAACTTAGGCCCGTTTTTATATACGTTTCAGTGTTCTTAGTTGCGTTTTACATTTGTATTCAGTTTTTAGAACTTTCTAGTGATAACTGTGCGGAACAGTCAATGCTAGAGGCTTATTCCTAGATCATGTGCGTGAATGCTTTGATGCGTGTACTTAATGTTCTTTTCCAGCCTTTTGTTTTTAATGAGGTCTTGTGTATATTTTGAAATTGTTATTACAGCCCTGGTATTGCTCTGTGCAGTCAGAAAAAAAAAAGAAAAGTAATAATAAACCACGGAGCCCATGGCATAGACATCTGGCCAGTATGGAGACGGTCGTTCTGTCCAATCAGACTACAATTAACCCTTTGACTCCTGCACCCTATCCACCAACTGCAAAAAAATTTAATCCTTGACTCCCTCACGCTATCCACTACCAGCTTCCTGCAGGGATGCTGGTGGACAAGGTGAGGGAGTCAAAGGGTTAAGTTTTTGCTTTTAAGTTTTTGCATTGCTGGCATTGGTCGACAATCAGGGATGCTGGTGGACAAGGTACGGGAGTCGAAAGGTTAATTAATGGTGCGCCCAGTAGGGGTCAGAGTTGACGGGCCAGCGTAGTGTATAGCGTATAGTATAGTCGGGCAGTGAACAACAGTGAGCCGGAGTTGGGTCAGACCGATAAGGGCTTGGAAAGTGAGCTCAGAGTTTAGGTAAACACCGACAGGTCCTGACCACTTCTGCTTTTCCCAAGCTGACCTATCTCCTGCATACATGATAGGGTTGACGTTTGTGGTGTTTGCTGATTGTTTTTGAGAGAGAGACTAAGAGGAAAAACTGGGAAAAGAAGAAGAGAGAGGGGAGAGAGAGAGAGAGAGAGAGAGAAAGACAGACAGACAGACAGACGACAGACAGATACAGAGAGAGACACCACAGAGACAGAGACAGAGACAGAAGAGAGAGAGAGAGAGAGAGAGAGAGTACAGAGATACAGAGAGAGAGAGAGAGAGAGAGAGAGAGAGAGAGAGAGAGAGGACAGACAGACATACATAGACAAGAGAGAGAGACGGAGACAGAAACAAAGAGAGACAGAGAGATAGAGAGAGAGAAAGACAGAGACACAGAGAGAGAGGGACTGAGAGAAAGAGAGAGAGAGAGACAGAGAGACAGAGAGAAAGAGAGAGAGAGACAGACAGACAGACGGAGAGAGAGAGAGAGAGAGAGAGAGAGAGAGAGAAGAGAGAGACAGAGAGAAATGAGAGAGAGAGAGCCTTGAGATAGTTTCCCATTTCCCCCTTTTTCTCTTGTGTTTGTACTTGGAAGCAGATAACGTGTTCGTATATTAGCTACATCGAATTAAAACAACAAAAACAACAACCAACCAACCAGCCGAGCAAAGAAACAAACAACCTGACAAACCAGAAATCAAAAACAAAAACAAAAGCTTTTTACTAACAGTTTTGTGTCTTTTCCCCTCTCTTCAGTTTAAAAGACAGACAATCTTCATTTCATACACATCTTATTCACGGTTTTGTTTCATCGCTAACTTTGGCTGGTGAATGTGTTCCCACATACTACAGTAATATCAAACAGTGAGTACGAACTGATCTTGGAATAACATAAATGTAGACTAACTTTGGTGAAGACTTTGAATACAGGTTAGTATCAATATTAGTATTACAATTTTGTCATTAGTCATCATTTTCATCATTGTTCTTTTTCACACCCTCGTCATTATGCACCAATGCGCTTGGTTAAAAACAAAACAAAAGAAAACAACAGCAACAACAAAAACAAAACAAACAACAACAACGACAACAACAACAAAAACCACACACACACACCCAAACCCCCCCCCCCCCCAACCCACAAAAAAAAAACAAAGAAACAAAAAAACCCCGCCATGTTAACAAGTTTTCAAGGTCGCCATCAAAATCGGTCTACGTTCAAGTTATTCCCTGGTCAATTTGTGTTCTCTGTATACTGCTTACTGTACGCCAATGGGCGTAGCCAATGACAAGCACGTTCTGACGGCGCCTGCATGCTAATGACCACTCACTCGAAGCACATGACATCTACGTAGCTAGCTACCTCTTTCAGGTTAGTTTAATCAGTCGGTGGTCTCCGGTCTGACCGACTGCTTATTTAGGCCAGCATTTTTGCTGATCATCATGTGAAAGTCTCTCCCTCTCTCTCTCTCTCTCTTTCGAAGGATGTACAGCAGCTGATAAAGATGTTTTGACTTGTAAATTGAGTAA
>CM060312.1:78247853-78260353 GCA_030674185.1 Monoplex corrugatus | reverse complement strand
GGTTCTAGAAGCATTCCAGATTTGCAGCCCCTGGCCAACTCCCTTTTGCTATTTTTCCCATGGGTGGGAATGCCATGACATAGCATGACGAGGTATGGAATGGTGTATCGGAAAAAAATGACATGAAATCATCGTTCGTTCGTTTTCGTTTTAGTAAGTTTAAAGTCTTACCACTTTCAGAGTATATGAGGACTCGTTATAAGAATGTTGGCCAAAGAAGCCTTAAAATAGTTTGGTTGCATTGTGAGATACCTAAGCTACTGTCGGATTCTTTCTGGTTTACGCGCCACTCTAAATATCTTGTATTGCGAGATACCAATGCTACGTGGAATCGTTGGATCTAGCAGTGTTTTATATACACCAAGAAGAATCTTATACAAGAAAACTATCCTTTGGCATGTTAAGTTACATATCAGTACCACTCTTCAAGAGATGTACCACTCAGTGCTAGAACTGTGCCCTTGACAAACTTTTCTTCAGCTGACCATTTTGTGTATGGAATGATAAGGCATGGATTGCTTTTGGCATAGCGGGGTGTGGTATGGTATGAAGTTTCGGCGCTTAGTGTTGGTGATGGTAGTGACGATGGTGATTGTCGTAGTACAAGAAGCAGAGACCTTCCCTGCCCTAAGCTGTCGTTGTTGTGGTGGTGTTCCAAGATGCCCTCTAGTGATGATTTACCGACTACACCACTAACCGGAACCCAGGATTAGCAGTGTACTGGGTAAACCATCACTATGGGGGAATCTTGAAACAGCTTGAAACTGTTGTGATGGTTGCGGTGATGATAGTTGTTAAAGTAGTGATAGTTTATTATCATCGTTATTTTCACTATTGAAACACATGATACTCATCATTGTGAGTGTTTTGCAGAGCATTGTGTTAAGTTCAAGGCAGTCTCAATTTCCTGAAATCGCTCTACGTTAGATGGAATGTAGGCCGCAATTCTACAGTACACCAATGACGAGTCTGTGGTAACATTTTGCCTTCTGGTCGTACACAAAACTGTTGCAAGCGGGGAATTTAGGAAAGGAACATGTTTTCAACGTGTCCCATTCTGTGGCCATTTCCACCGGACAGGACGGACCGGACTTTTGGCCGTATTGGCCGGCTGGCTCAAACCAAGGACCCGGGTAATGGGTCGTTTGTGCAATCAATACGGGTGCCGGAGATCTGGCCTGGGACTTCCATCATCTCTCCACCCTCCACCCCCCCACCCCAACCACCGTCTCTCCCCACCTCCTCCTTCCTCTGGGAATATGGCCTCTTCCTGCCTGAGCCCCACACTCCTTCTCACGCCGTCCCCGACCCACCCACCCCCCACCTACCCCCACCTCACCCTCCCTACCTCTGTGGAGTCGTGTCGCAAGAAGTAGTAGATGATGGAACATAATACAGATTCCTGCTGCTGCTGCTACCGCTGCTGCTGCTGCATAGTAATAATGCATGGCCGGTGTCATTGTGTGTGCTGACCAGAGCCGAGAACAGCAAATAGCTCAATGGTTGTGTATGGACTCCGGCTCGCTGCTTGCTTGGCCCCAGAGTCCCTGGTCGTAGCCTCCTATCCCCCGCCGTGGGGACTTTATTAGTGTGACCCGAGCTTTCTCTTGAATATTTAACCCCGGAGTATCGTAGAAAGCCTGGGCGCCGGTGAAAGTGCCGTCCTTTTCTTGCTTTTGTGTTTGAGAGTTGATGAAAGAAAACAACAACAAAGATTTCTTTTCTTTTCTTTTTTTTTTTTTTTTAAGAAAGAATCATTACGGTCGTTGTTCAGTAGTAGAGTCAAATTGATGGTCATTGATGAATGGATGATATTGTCTTCTTTAAAAGGATTGTGTTATTAGTGTGTGTGTGTGTGTGTGTGTGTTGTGTGTGTGTGTGTGTGTGTGTGTGTGTGCACGCGTGTTTGTATGTGTGTATATGTGTGTGTGTTTGCGTGTGTGTACGTGTACGTGTGCATATGTGCGCTTGTGTGTGTGTGAGTCTGCGTGTTAGTGTTAGTGTTAGTGTGTTAGTCTGTTTGTGTGTGTGTGTGTGTGTGTGTGTGTGTGTGTGTGTGTGTGTGTGTGTGTGTGTGTGTTGTGGTGTGGTGTGGCGTGTGGTTGTGTGTGTTGATAGGATGTGTTTGTGATTATATGTGTGTGCTTCCGTGTGTGTATACGATTATATGTAGGTGCATATGTTGTGTGTGTGTGTGTGTGTGTGTGTGTGTGTGTGTGTGTGTGTGTGTGTGTGTGTGTGTGTGTGTGTGTGTGTGTGTGTGCGTGTGTGTATAATTGTGTTTGTTGTGCTGTGCTGTGTTGTGTTGTGTTGTGTTTTGTTGTGTTCTGTTCTGTTCTGCTCTGTTGTGAGTACGTAGATCTATGTGTGTGTGCCTATGTGTGAGCGTGCATGCTTCCTACGTACGTTCGTGCGTGCGTGGGTATATGTGTGAGTGCGCGCTAGCGTATCTGTGTTTGCCTGAGAACGAGCGCGCATGTGTCTGCGGCGCGCGTGAGTACGCGTGTGTGCGCGCGCGTGTGTATGTATGTATGTATGAATGCTGTGGAATTGTTGCATAGCGTCATTGCCGAGTGACCAGGAACAAAAGGTGGGCTGAGTGCAAGGGCTATTAGTGGGACTTTTTAACAGATATATTATTATTACTACTCGTGCGGACGGGACAGGCGCTACTTGATTATTGCCGACCCAGGTTACTATATTATTACTAAGGTCCATTATCCAGATTTGGTTGAAAATCGATCAGCCCTTTGACTCCCTCACTCCCTCACTTAGCCATCAGCTTCTACTAGCTTTCCCGGAGCGCGCGCGAACACACATACATACGCGTGCGCGCGCACGAGCACTCATTCACACGCATATACACACCCGCGTGCAGTCATTCACATGCATACACACAAGCACGCGGGCACACACACTGACATAGTGAAACGACGTTAAATCAAAGAACGAACGAACTGACACAGACAAACCACACACACACAGACGCATAAGCACACACACACGCACGTATACACAAACGCGCTCACGTACACACAGATGCTCGCACACACGAATGCGAACACACACACACACACACACGCACATGCACACACACATACACACACTTACACACACACACACACACATACACACACGCACACACACACACATACACACACACACACTCTCTCTCTCACTCTCTCTCTCTCTCTCTCTCATTCTGTCCCAGTCTCTGTTTCTCTCTCTGTCTGTGGTCTCCTTCCTCTCTCTCCCTCTGTCCATCTGTCTATCTGTCTGTCTGTCTGTCCGTCTGTTCCTCTGTCGATCTGTCTGTCTCAGTTTTCCCGTGTCTGTCTGTGTCTGTGTCTGTGTCTCTGTGTCTGTCTGTATGTCTGTGTCTCTGTGTCTGTTTGTCTCTTCCTAGTCTCTGTCTGTCTGTCTCTGTCTCTCCCCACTCTCTCTCTTTCTCTTTCTCTCTCTCTCTCTCTCTCTCTCTCTCTCTCTCTCTCTCTCTCTCTCTCTCTCTGTCGTCTCTGTTGTTCGGAATCCCAGATCCTCCACTCCACATGTACAAAACGTTCAGCTTAGAAAAATGTGTGGGGTTGGTCCGGTCAGCTAGTTCAATGGACGTGTTTTGAAAAGCCGTACCACCCAGATGTTTACCATGAGCATTTTCTGCATGACTAAATACAGACTTCCTTCTTTCCTTCACCCCACCCAACCCTACTCTCCCTGCCTGCCCCTCCCCTCCCCTCCCTTCACGCATCTCTCTTTGGGCTCTCTCTCTCTCTCTCTCTCTCTCTCTCTGTCCAAACTGTCCTCTTTCATTTTGTTTCTCCCTTTCGTTCTCTCTCTCTCTCTCTCTCTCTCTCTCTCTGTCTCTCTCTCTCTCTCCCCAAACATTCCTCTTTCATTCTGTCTGTCTGTCTGTCTGTCTGTCTCTCGCTCTTTTCTCGTCTTTCCTATATTATTCCCACAGTATTAAACCTTTACATCAGCCTTGATTTGGATAGTCATTGAAAGAAAATGATAGCGAAATTTAGGATTGTTTCTCTCTTTCGTTCTGTCTTTTCCTCTTCTCGTCATTCGTAGATTCCCACGGTATTAAACTTTACATTAGCCTTAATTTGGATATTCATCGAAAAAGAATGCTAGCGAAATTTATGCTGCATGTATTAACTTGGAAAGTTCATCTGTTGAGGTACAAGCAGTATGGAGACTGGCTCAGTGTGTCCTTTAGGCATGCATGTGACAGAAGACGAGATGCATTTTGTCCCCTGCTGTCCACCTTTTGATGATCTTCGATCAAAGTTTGTCCCACAAAAATATTATGGAAATCCAAACATGTTTAAGCTGTGTTTTATTATTGAGCTCAACTCGATATAACTGTTAACAACTTTATTTTGTTGTCAGTTGTTAATTTTGTTCTCTATTGTAATTTTTTTAATTATTTTTTCTTTTGTAACGTATTTTAACCAACCCTTCAGTAGGGACTTCTGGCTTTTTTGAATAAAAATCTGGTCTCTTTTTCCACTTTCTTTCTCTTCTTTGTATTTCCATTTCGCTGTGTCTGTTCTGCTGTCTCCTCTCTCTCTCTTCTCTCTCTCTTCTCCTCTTTCTCCTCTCTTCTCTCTCTCTCTCTCTCTTCTCCTCATCTCTCTCTCTCCTCTCTTTCTCTCTCTCTGTCCTGCTGTCTTCATCTGTTTCTGCTCTTCTTCCTCATACCTTCTCTTTTCTTCTTTTCTCTCTTCTTCTTTCTGCTATTTTCTTGTCTTTCCCCACCTACCCTCTCTCCTTTCTTCTTGTTCCTATGTTTGTCTCCCTCATATCCTTCTCTCCTCCATATCTCTCTCGCTCTCTGTTTCACACACAACACACACAACACACCACACACACACACACACACACACACACACACACACACACACACAACACACACCACCACACAACACACACACCACACCACACACACACACACAACACTCACACACACACACACACACAACACGCACACACCACACACATCACACACACCACCCACACACACACCACACACACACACACACACACACACACGAGTGTGTGTGTGATGGCAGTGGTTAAAATGTGGAAGAGAGCGAAGGGTCGGAGTTCGCTTCAGGTTAATCCCCACTTCGTTCTTTTCATGCTTTCTTTACTTCGTCCTTTCCTTCTTCTTTCCTTCTTTTTGCTTCCGCGATTAGTTATTCTTCTTTCTCCCTCTCCCTGACCCCTGATTCATTCTTTGTTCACCCCTCCACCTCCTCCGTTTACCGTTCAACCGCTTGTCGTTGATGTCAAACATACTGTTTTCGTTCACTTTTCCAAAACTCCTGTTAGTTCGGTTTGCTTCAGGCCTTTTTTGTCCGAGCTTTAGCTCACTCCCATCTCCCTCATCCCCTCTCTCCCGAACTTTCCCCTTTTTTTTCACAATATAATGCAGATTAATGTCGGATTAAAGTGGGGAGGGGGGAGAGAGAGAGAGGGAGAGAGAGGGAGAGAGAGGGGGGTGACATTGCATGCTTTATTCAAATAGACAGTAGTCTCCTAAGAAGCGATGTGAGCCCTATGTATACTACATAAATACAATTGAGAGAGAGAAAGAGAGAGAGAGAGAGGAGGAGGAGGAGGAGGAAAGAGACAGAGAGAGAGAGAGACGCTTGACGCTTTTTGACGCTTGACGCGCTAAGCACGCCTTTTATTGACAAAAGCTTTTTACAGCTATGTTGCCAAGGGGTATTCACCCTCATACATTGGCGTTGTTGAGCAAGTCTCATTGAAAAAACAATAACAGAATGGAGAAAAATGATTCTATTTATGTACAAAAACAAAAAGACAATCAATGAAATAATTCTAAGACACTTTACCTTAGTGTCACACACAAAATGTGATTGAAATAAAGCAAATAAACAGTCAAATGTTTTGACCATCCAACATTTCCCTTTTATTCCAAGGTGTTCTTTTCACACAGATAGCTTTTCATTCCTGATCTTAATTGCATCGGCTATGTATTTTGCTAAGCATGTGAGTATTTGTTCATTTTCAGATGATAGTACTGTTTTGAGATCCCTGCTTACTACACAATGGGATGCAAATAACTTGGAGTTTTCTCTTAATGAATTTAGAGCTGTACAATAAAAAATAAAATGAGTTTCGTCTTCTGTGGTCAGCTGGCACAGTTTGCATAAGTCATTATTTTCTTCATTACTAATAAACCATTTCTTATTTACTCCTAATCCCAGCGTTTTACATCGAAAGCGCGCAAGCAGAGATCTGTGCCATCTATTTTGTATTACTGTTACATATTTTTCCGGTTGAAAAATGTTTTTGAAGGAAAAATACCAATTGTATTTCGTGCCTTCTTCAATATCTGAATGCCAGTTTTGTTTATAAGAGTTTATAAGACAATCTTTGAATTCTGAAATGAAAGCAGTATCACTCCCTACGTCTTGTGCTAGCCAAACAATACCAAATCCGTTCTGCATAAGAACATTTTTAACATTATCGACCCAATTTCTTTTACCTCTTTCGTGTTGCTGTAGTAACATTTCATATGCCTGTTTACATAATCGTGATGGCGGAAGTTTGAGTATTTTTAGCCAGTACTTTATGCATTTAATAGTTGTTCGTAATTTAAGTGGATATCTACCAGTTTCACCGTAAGCTATTTTGTTGGAGGAGTGAAGAGGGATGTTTAAAAAACGTTTTATTGCAAATGTGTGGACAATCTCCATCTGTTTATTGTCATATAAGCCCCAAATTTCTGCTGCATATGTAATCATAGGTTCTATCTGTGTATTAAACAGTTTCCAATATAGTATTGGGTCTATAGTATTCAATTTTCTCATAACTCTAAGGATTTCAATCACCCCTCTTTTCCCTTTTCTGCACATCTCTGTCCATGCTGTGGTTAAGCTTAGTTTTGTGGTAAATGTTAACCCTAAATATTTGTAAGAGTTAGTTACTTTAACTTCATAATCTCCATATTTCCATTTTTCATTAATGGAAAGATGTCCACCTTTACGGAATACAATAATATTTGTTTTGTCGAGATTAACGTTGAGAGACAGTCTGTCTGCTTCCTGCTTTAGAACATTAAGTTGGTTTTGGAGTCCGATCACTGTGTCCGAAAGGAGTATAATATCATCTGCAAAAAGCATTAAAAATAACTCAACATGTCCAGGCAGCATTTGTATTCCATGTCTTCCTTTAGCTGATAGTTCTATTGCTAATTCATTAATAAAGAATGAGAACAGTAAGGGGCTGAGCAAACATCCTTGCTTTACTCCCTTTGGACAGTTGAAAAAATCAGTATACAAGTTTTTATCTCTAACACAAGCTATAACTGTATCATATACTCCTCTTATTGCCTTATATAATCTACCATTTACACCTTTATTTCTTAAAACGTTCCATAATTTGTTTCTATTTATTGAGTCGAACGCTTTCCGGAAATCGACAAATGCAACGAAAAGTTTAGAATTTTTATTAAGATACTTTAGAACTAGAGCATAAAGTGTAAATATGTGATCTACAGTGCTGTATCCTGCTCTAAACCCTGCTTGTTCCTCCACTATCATTGCTTCCCTTTGTGCCCATTTTGTAAGTCTTCTATTTAAAATGTGTGTATAAACCTTACCAATTATGCTTGTTAATGCTACTCCTCTATAGTTATCAGGATTGTTGTTATCGCCCTTTTTGTATATAGGTATAATGATAGACTTTGACCACATTGCTGGGAAATATCCTTTCATGAACAAAAAGTTGAAAAGGTCTTTCAAAAAACTACGCACTTCCTTATTTGCATGTTTTAGCATTTCTCCAAGGATGATATCAATGCCCGCACTTTTGCCGTTTTTCAAGTGTTGAATGCCTTCTGTAATCTCTGTTTTAGATATTGGGTCGTTGAATAAAGGTTCATCTGTTTCCTCTTCTTCTTCAATTACTGTATTTTCTTGTTGTTCTGACTCTTCTGTCTCATCAAAGACATGCGAGAAATGATCGTACCATTGTTGCAAGCTGATATTATTGTACAATACTGTTTTTCTATTTACTGCTCTTATTGTTGACCAGGAGAGAGAGAGAGAGAGAGAGAGAGAGAGAGAGAGGCCTGGCGAATGTTTTAACTTTATACTGGAGATAGACTAATATAGGACTACAAAATATGTTTGAAAGGAAAAGAGGAAAAGAAAGACATACATAAATTGTTGGCTTAAGAAAAAAAACAACAACGAAAAACTACGGGAAGAAAACAGAAAAAAAAAAAAAAAAAAAAAAAAAAGAAAGAAAAGAAAACAAATTGAATGAAGAAGAAGGAGATGAAAAAGGAATGGGAGAGAATGTAGTGGCATGGCCAAGGTATGAGTTTTCAGGTTCATGGTGTTCTCCACTAAATCCGTGTTTTGAAGACTGCAAATTAATTGACAGTAATCCAGACTCGTGTGTTTTGAAGACTGCAAATTAATTGACAGTAATCCAGACTCATATCATGGGTAATACACAGGTTGAGTTTTGTTAAGCTCAGGTGTTCATCCTTCTGCCTCTCCACCCCCTACCGTTCCCGTGTGTTGATCAAAGCAACGATATTTGTTCTGTCTTTCCCCCTTCCCCTTTTTCTTCTTCTTCTTCTTTGTTTTTGTTTATTTTTTTTTCTGTTTTCCTTCACAAATATAGGAGAGAACAGGTTACAGTTTACGTACAGTGAGTGTGTATTAGGAAAAAAAAAGAAAAAAAAAAAGAGAGAGAGAGAGTACAAAATGAAAATTTGTAAGGGTGCGAAATAAGGAATGTCCCGGTAAAATGCTTTTTTTTACCTCCAGCTGTTGCCTAATGAGGGTCTACAGTACACCTGGATTACAGGTCTTCACGAACAACGTCAGTATTAAGAGAGAGAGAGAGAGAGAGAGAGAGAGAGAGAGAGAGAGAAAGAGGAGAGAGAGAAGAGAGAGAAAGAGAGAGAGAGAGAGAGAGAGAGAGAGGAGAGAGAGAGAGGGAGAGAGAGAGAGAATCAGGAATCTATTCAGTAAGGCCAAAGCCCCATTTGAAAGTGTGTGAACACAAATTCTAGTACATAGTCGTTCTTGGACTATGCATACTTCAAATATTTTGGAATAATTACAATATAGGACTCGCAGCCAAACGAGAGAGAGAGAGAGAGAGAGAGAGAGAGAGAGAGAGAGAGAGAGAGAGAGAGAGAGAGAGAGAGGAAGATTCTCCCAATTTTTCACCAAAAAGGAGGCAAGGGAGAATGACCATTTCTTTGAATTAACAATGGACCCCACAGGAGGCGTACCAGGAACAAGCAGTGAAGGTTTCACAGATCTGTACAGAAAAGAATAAGCGACAGACTTTCCCTCCTTTTCCTTTAGCCCCGACAGTAAGCGAAAAAGAGTGGGTGGCAACGGGTATTCACGAGACGAAGCGTGTACCCTGACATTTGCTAAGACTGCCCTGTTTACAAGGGAGCCAGTGAAGCGAACGTTTTAATCGTTTCTCTCTGCCTGGATGCGTCTGGCGACTGGTGGTCTGGTCATGTCGTGGTAAGTTCCTGAGATCTGTTTGGAAAGAAAAAGTCTGTCAATCTCAGGCTTGATGCTGAGTAGAAATGTACAATGATTATCATTTTCTTCTGTCTCTGTTTTTCTCTGCCTGCCTGCCTGTCTGTCTGTCTGTCTGTCTGTCTGTATGTGTGTATGTATGTGCGTGTAAATGTGTGTTTGTGTTCGTGTGTTTGTGTGCGTGTGCATGTGTGTTCATGTTCTTCTCTGTGTCTGTCTCCCTTTCTCTCTGTATCTGTCTCTCCCTGTCTGTCTGTCTGCCTGTCTGTCTGTATGTATGTCTGCTTGTCTGTCAGTCTGTCTGTCTCTTTTTCTCTCTTTCTCTGTGCGCTTGGGAGTGTGTGTGTGTGTGTGTTTGTGCATATGCTTGAAAGATATAAGAGAGAGAGAGAGAGAGAGAGAGAGAGTGGGGGGAGAGGGGGGAGGAGAGAGAAAACGTCCCGATTAGTTCTTGGATGATCCCGTGGGAAAAGAAAAAGATTATAACAAGTACGAAGAGAGAAGGTTTGGAGACAGGCAGAAAAATTAACCATCATGCAGAGTCAAAAATTACACTGAAGATATTTGAAGTCGGAAGGCAACAAACCAGTTAAGGTAGAGAAGTGGTCAGCTCAACAGACTACTTGCCAGAAAGCCGTGGATTCGAACCCGTGTCATTCCAAAACATTGATGTGAGTTTTTATAGCCCCCGACCGGCGCCTAAATAAAGTTGAGCGTGTCAAAGGCTCGTTGGGAAGACTTGGGACCACACAATCGATTCTCAGCCACTTCACGAATGTGTCGTTGGGGGTGTTGTTCAAAGTTTTTGAACAAACACCGCAGGTGTCAGACGGCTCCTTCCCAGAGTTGGGCGTGCTATGGGCTCTTTGGGAAGATTGGGACCACACAGTCAAGTCTCATCCACTTCACGCATGAGTCATTCAGGGTGTTGCTCAAACCTTCTGACCAGCACTGCAGGTGTCTGCATCTTTCAGGCCTGGTTGACGCCAGGATGTATCATGATAGTAAGCGTAGAGTACAGTCCTGTCACGCAGTCTCAGTCCTAGATGGATCCCCATCGACATCATCATCATCGCTTTGTAAAAAGTGTGCCAGCTTCTGTGGACATATAAGGTGGCACTGAATGGCATCTTAATGACTAAACCCTCTTTATGTGTGTAAGCTCGCAACACGTCAAATATGAACGTTGAAGATTCTGTGGGTCATGTTAGTATCTTGTGGATTATGGAAACTCGAAAACACTCAGCGTTCACGCCCACTAAAGACGGCGTATGCAGACTGTGCAACAATATTTTGCCTGCACAGTGCGGGTAATTACAACGGGCATACACAAATCCGAGAAAGTGTGCCAGTTCTGTGGACATTAAGGTGGCATTGAAAATGGGACGAAAATAAAAGTGGGGGGGGGGGGGGGGGGTGAGCGCGAAGGTAACCACCCTGAGTGCGATGATCCTTAAAAAAAGAAAAGAAAAGAAAAGAAACCACCGCAGGTGTCTGTATCTGTCGGGTTGGTTGACGCCGGGATGTGTTATATTAAAACATGCATAGAATGTGGCCCTTTCACGCAGTCTCACTCCGATATGGAACTCTATAGCATCAGTATCATCCTCATTATCGTGAAATTATCACAGAAACCCCTCAGATAGAAACAGGCCCATACCTGTACTTCAGTCTGAAACAGGATTTTAACAATGTCTGGCAAGGCAGACAAACTAGCATCTCGACTGAAGGCTTAGGATTAACCAACATCTAGCAGTACAGCCAAACATTATGTTAGACTGTAAACGAGACACTTGAACAGTAAGGCCAGATGTACGTCTACAACTCTATTGGGTTGAAATCGAGGATCGCTCCAGTGAAAGGGAGAGGTCCATTGTCTCAGTGGACAGGGTCTGGCCTGTGTTTGTTCACGTTAACTCTTCTTTCATGCACTCTCTCTCTCTCTCTCTCTCCCTCTCTCTCTCTCTTCTGTCTCTCTGTCTGTCTGTCTGTCTGTCTGTCTGTCTCTCTTTCTCTCTCACACACACACATGAGTGGAGGTATTCTGGAAGATTGTTCTTTTGGTTCTTCTGACGTATAGGGAGGCCTTAGTCAGGTGGTGGAGCTTGTCGTTCTCCAGAGACTAGAGAACAGAGAGGGCATATTAGAGGAAAACCATTCACTGACATGTGTCATCTGTATTTTGAATCACGGAGGCTGCTTCTCCTATTGGTTGGGACATGATTTGCAAATCAGGGGAAATAACTACCAAGTACGGATGGCGTCTAAGAACTGGCGCTCTAACCAATGGTTTGACTGTACTTTTCTCTCGGTTTAATTAAGCCTTTGACTCCCGCATCCTGTCCATCAATTGCAAAAACTTAACCCTTTGATTCCCTCACCCTGCCTACCAGCTTCCTACAGGAAACTGGTGGATAGGGTGAGGGAATCATAGGGTTAAGTTTTTGCCGTGCTAGCATGGCCGACACTGCAGAATGCTGGTGGACAGGATGCGGGAACCAAAGGGCTAGTGTTGGTGGAGGAAGCTGGTGGATAGGGTGAGGGAATCAAAGGGTTAAGTATTTTTGCTGTGCTAGCAAGGCTGACATTGCAGAATGCTAGTGGAAAGGGTGCGGGGAGTCAAAGGGTTATTAAACGGCCAGCCACACGTCCAGGGGACAAAAATAAACAGGAGAGCAGGAAACGAGGTGAGGGCCAGCAGCAGGACATGGCCGAAACATGACAGTCTGTTCCAGGAAAGTGACCAAGCGCGCAGACTGACCAGGCGAAAGTAATCGTGGCTGCAGGCTTCGAGCCGGCTGGCTCCACTGGGCGCACAACTCCCGAAAGCACCAGCACTACCACGCTATCCATACAACTGGCCCTGGACACTGGAATGGTACTGCTGGAATGCCTGCTTGTTTGTTGCGGCTTTGGTTGTAGTTGTAGCTTTTGTTTTGCTCT
>CM060312.1:78235353-78242853 GCA_030674185.1 Monoplex corrugatus | reverse complement strand
CTCTGTGTTGAACAATAGGTAACTGTGTTCAACAAGAAGTGACTGACAGTTTTGAGAGGAAACTGTCGAAACAATGAGAGGAGCTCGGAGATGACTGTCGTCTGAAACAATGGGAAGAAATGACAGGTTCGACGGGTAGCTCTGTGAGACTGTAGGTGAATGACAGTTTTGTGAGTCAGCTTTGTTAAACAATGGACCCTAATGATCATCGGTTGTTTGAAAGAAGACTGTTAAAACAAACACGGTGTTAATGATCGTTTTGACAAGCAATACAAAAATAATAGCAGTTTTACAAATGTTAGTGGATAAATTTATGACAGTTCTGTGGAAACTGCATTAAACAGTTAAATTTACAATATTTGATAGGGTCGGGTTTTTTCCTGTAGGTATTTGAGGTTGCTTTATGTAGCCAACAGATCTCAGTAATTTTTCAGGAGTGATCTTCAGGTCTTGAAAAAAAAACATTTGGGTCTTGCTTTTCATCCTCAATAAATAATTTTTCAGGAATCATTCACAGGTCTTGAAAAAGTACATTTGGGTCTTGCTTTTCATCCTCAAAGAATATCCAGGCATCATCAGGGCATAATTTTTTGTGAACGATGGCATGCAGCTCCGAACTTGCTTTTGACACTCAGTATTCTTTTGGCTCAGCATACTGTCATCTAGTGCAGGATACACATTGCTGCCACTTCAAAAGACTATATGATGACGCTGTACTTCGGCCGGTCTTGTATTTTAGAGACGCTGATGTAACTTGAACGTGCAGAACATGAAGTATGCACGATAAAAATCCTGTAAGCCATGTCAGTGGCTGGCTTATGGAAACATGAACACACCCAGTGTGCAGACTGTGCATGCAGTAACATAGTGGAATGTGGTCAGCTCACTTAATTAACAGCTTTAGATTTCCGTGCTCCTTATGAAAAGTCTGATTATGTGTAATACACAGAGAATCCAGGTAGTTTTCAAAACAGCGCCACACAAAAGTTCTTTATACTACTACTACTACTATTACTGCCACTAGTAATGATAATAATATTGATATTGTTATTACTACTACTACTTACTACTACTATTACTACTACCTTCCATTAGTATAACTCATTGCTCAGGCTAACACTCTGAACTGACCTGACACATGCACACATGAATTAAAACAATCGTAATGATATGGATCGTAATGTCCAAAATTATGGACTCACTCTGGCTCAAACTGTGACCACTCAAAACGATTGTTTTAATATCTGTGTGCATGTAGTAAGCCAGTTCAGTGCGTTCAGCTTGAGCAAAGAGATATAATAATTGCAGAAGGTAGAAAAATCTTTGGATTGAACCGGGAGTCCACTGTCCAATGCTGCGCCATAAGGTGCTGCCGTATGACATGACTGCCCTCTAGAGAGATCTCAAGGTAGATAATTAGGATTGCTCGTTATGGTCCATAGGAACGAGACGCCATATGTCGAGAATTAACATGAGACCGTGGGGCTGGAGTCAAAGGTACCAGGCGTATTCTAATAAATTACGCACCATGCAACATAACGCAAATGTCTACACGGTCATCCACACCAAACGAGAATGGTGCTCGCCATTTGAAGTTCTTATTGGGTAGAACAGCGCCTGGTCCTGCGCCTGAACAGAAGCTGCTCTCGCCATCAAGCTCCATGGCAGCCTGCAGGAAGTGCAAAATTTTAACCTTTGACTCCCGCACCCTATCCGCCAACTGCAAAATATTAACCCTTTGACTCCCGTACCCCAACGGCCAAACTGCAATATCTTAACTCTTTGACTCCCGTACCCTATCCACCATCTTCCAGGATGAGGGCGTCAAAGAGTTAAGTTTTTGTTTTACCAGCATGATTGGCAGTGCAGTATGTTGGTGGACTGCGTGAGGGAGTCAAGGGTTAACTAAGAAACAGTCGTATTGAGTGTTAGATGAGGCCTGATCAGTTAGCAAAAGAAAAAAGCTTATTATTGTTATTGTTGTTGTTTAAAGCCCAACCGACTGCGCAGATCTATATCAGGGCTAGAAAGAAGAAGAAGAAGAAAAAGGAGAAGAAGAAGTAAGAGGCAGAAGAGGAGGAAAGGAGATGAAGAAGGAGGAGGAGAAGGAGGAGGAGGAGAAGAGAGAAGCAACAGAAATAATCCTCGTAAACTGTCAAAGTATTAATGTTTTAGGTGACGTTTTGCTTTTTAGTGGTAAATATCCACCTAACCAGACGAATTATTCCACAGATTTCTCTCTCTCTCTCTCTCTCTAGCTAGCTAGCTCTCTCTCTCTCTCTCCTTCTCTGCCTACCACCACCTCCATTATCAGTGAACTCAGACTGAAATGAGAAATAATCTTGGACATATCGAAGAAAGCAACAAACGAATAAGTAACTAACTTAGTAAGTAAGCAAGCAAGCAAATAAGCAAGCAAATAAGCAAGCAAGACGTGTCTTTCCATCCAGGCAGCTAGCCAGCCTAGCAGTCTTTATTCCCAGTGATGACCGTTCTCCAGGGTGCCCCCAAGGCTTTGTGTGGCAGGACTGTGACACCTGTTGTGTGTAGCGAACCCCGCTACCTAACCTGGCATTGTCCTTTGGCTTTCTCTTGTCCCCCCCACAAGAGCTCGTTAAAACCTCATTGTCCTCCGCTACCCATGTGTGGCCCTTTGATAATGAGTGCTGCTACTGGGCGTGAGGGAGAGGAGAGGAGAGAGAGAGAGAGAGAGGGAGGAAGAGAGAGAGAGAGAAGAGAGAGAGAGGGGGGTGAGTAGTTGGAGCGTTAAGGGGAGGGGGAGGGAGGGGGTTTGATGGCGACAGGTTGTCGTACATGTAGTTGTGGTGGTGCTCTGCTGGTGGTGGTGGTGGTGGTGGTACTAATGTACTAATAGTGGTGATGTGGGGGTAGTGGGTGTGGGTTCCCACCCAGTTTGGCTTGTCACACCTCCATTTCTGGCATCCCCAGGTCTGAGACACCGTCCTGACAGTGGCACCTGTTGGAGAGACGGAGATGGAAGTCTGGTGGTCCTGTCCAGTCTGTTGTCATAGACGTTTACTCATTCACTGCTTGCTTGCTACTTGCTTGCTGCTTACTTGCTCGCTTGCTTACTTGCTTGCTTGCTTACTTGCTTGCTTGCTTACTTACTTACTTACTAACTTACCTCTTACGGACCACTACTTACTTACTTACGTACTTACCTATCTATGATTAAGAAAATATTGTCTTTACTTAGTTGACAGACGGTGACTAGTGGGGGGGGGGGGGGTGTTTCTGTCCTGTGAGACGAGCTTATACAGAATAGCTAGTTGTGTTGTGATTCAGACCTTTATTTATGTTTATTTACTATGTATATATGTTCCTTTTTTGAAGGTAAGATACACAATACACATGTCATTTACATGTAACAAAGACTATTCCAGTGGTAGGCTGATAAAATACCAGTGTAAAATATAGACTAGGTAAAACATAGTCTAGGTAGGGCTTCAGACCTGGCCAGCTCATGGGTTTATGTGCCACGGTCACCTTACACGTGGCACCTGTGACGTTCGTGCGTATGGAATTCGTTCCAAGCGTGGGGACGTCATCTTGAAAAAGTGACACTGAAACTGAAACTGATGTCACAACTGAGAAACTCGTTTGTGGTCTTACTCGTATGCCCGCATATAGGCTGCTTCTCTACTTCTTCCTCTCCTGCCTTCTTCAAGTATGGTCATAATTCAAAGAGTAAGTGCGCTGGTGTGAATGTGGGGTGTGACTTGTTAATTAATGCAAAAATATTATCTGTTGCTTCAAAGCTTGTTCTAGTATGGTTATAATTCAAAGAGTCAGTGTGGTGGGTTATGGATATGGGACGTGATTTGTTAATTAATACAAAAATCTTCTCTTTGCTTCAGAGTTTGTTCTAATATGGTCATAATTCATAGAGTCAGTGCGATACCAGGGGATAGGATTACCGCAGGAAACTGGATGGATAGGGTGAGGGAGTGAAAGCGTTCACTTTTTGCAGCTGCTGGACAGGATGAGGACGTGAAAAGGTTAACCTTTGACTCCCGCGCCCTACCAACTGCAAAAACTTAACCCTTTGCACTTCCTCACTCAACCATCAGCTTCCTGCATGAAGCTGGTGGTTAGGGTGAGGGAGTGAAAGGTTCACTTTTTGCAGTTTGCGGACAGGGTGAGCAAGTGAAAGGTTAACTCTTTGATTCCCGCACCCTATCTACCAACTGCAAAAATCTTAACCCTTTGATTCCATCACCCTACCCAACAGCTTCCTGCATGAAGCTGGTGGGTAGGGTGAGGGAGTCAGTCAAAGGGTTAAGTTTTTGCTTTGCCAGCAGGGTTGACAATGCAGGATGCTGGTGGATAGAGTGAGGGAGTCAGAGGGTTAAGTTTCTGCTTTGCTAGCAAGGTTGACAATGCAGGATGCTGGTGGACAGGGTGTGGGAGTCAAAGGGTTAAGGACAGAGGCAGCTGACGCAAAATTGCCCAATCAGGCAGGACGTGTGATAAGAGGGACACGGAAGAAATCGACTGACAGCTTTTGTCACGCCAGTACCCTGACTGACAGCTTTGTCACGCCATACCCTGACTGAAAAGCTTTTTCACGCCAGACCCTGACTGACAGCTTTTGTCACGCCAGACCCGACTGACAGCTATTGTCACGCCAGACCCTGACTGACAAGCTTTGTCACGCCATACCCTGACTGACAGCTTTTGTCACGCCAGACCCTGACTGACAGCTATTGTCACGCCATACCCTGACTGAAAAGCTTTGTCACGCCAGACCCTGACTGACAGCTTTGTCACGCCAGACCCGACTGACAGCTTCTTGTCACGCCAGACCCGACTGACAGCAGTTTGTCACGCCAGACCCGACTGACAGCTTTGTCACGCCAGACCGCGACTGACAGCTTTTGTCACGCCCAGACACCCCTGACTGTGACAGCTTCTGTCACGCCAGACCCGACGACAGCTTTTGACACGCCAGACCGCGACTGACAGCTTTTGCACGCCAGACCGCGACTGACAGCTTTTGGCACGCCAGACCCGACTGACAGCTTTTGGCACACCAGACCCCGACTGACAAGCTTTTGTCACGCCAGACCGCGACTGACAGCTTTTGGTCACGCCAGACCCGACTGACAGCTTTTGGACACGCCAGACCGCGACTGAAAAGCTTTTGGCACGCCAGACCGCGACTGACAGCTTTTGGCACACCAGACCGCGACTGACAGCTTTTGGCACGCCAGACCCCGACTAACAGCTTTTGGCACACCAGACCGCGACTGACAGCTTTTGGCACGCCAGACCGCGACTGACAGCTTTGAACAGAAACGGATACTGGGTGTGAACCAGAGACTTTGCTCACTTTCGCGACAGTCTTTTTTCTGGTGTCTTCGCTGTGTCTTTGTGAGTCTTAAATTTTTGCAGTTGGTGGATAGGGTGCGGGAGTCAAAGGGTTACGTCTCGTCGACGGTACGGATGCGTCGTTGAGAAGTTTGCTCAAATCTCTTGACCAACAGTGCAGGTGTCTGTATCTGTCAAACCTGGTTGACGCCAGGGTTATGATGATAGTAAGCGGACAGTAAACCCTTGTCACTCAGTCCCAATCCCGGATGGAAGTCTGTAGTGCCATGGTTATCATCCTCATCGTCATCATCATTATAGGACTGTAAACGCTTCCCAGCTTCTGAGGTCATTGAGGTGACGTAGATAATGGGACAAAAACCAACCAACCTAACGTAACCCATCAAAACTCCTATCATTGAATATCATTCAACATTTTTTTTAATTAACATGACAAAAGTACACAGTCGGGTTATACTATTTCTAAATTGAAGTCAATATGCAGACTAGCAATAGAACCTAAATGCATTTTGTATGTTTCCTTGTCTTTCGCTCGGTCGTCCATTAATTCTTATAATACCATTTATAAAACCGATTCAGTAAACACACTCACAACAGAACCTAAACTCAGGAGTCTTTCGCTTGGTCGTCCAGTAATTCTTTCACTTCTTTGCTCGGTTTAAAGGGAAATCAATAGCTACAAAGAAAAACGACGAAATGCAACCTTCACTGACTTGAAAAAAAAACAAAACAACTGGCCAGTGCCAGTTAGAACAGGGTGACCCAGCAAATATTGCAGTAGCCTTCAATTAACCCTTCGACTCCTGCACCTTGTCTCCACCGTCCTGTCATTGTCAACCATGCTAGCAAAGCAAAACCTTAATCCCTTAGACTCCTCCCCCGTGATAGGGTGAAGGAGTCAAAGGGTTAAGTTTTTGCAGTCTGTGGATAGGGTGCGGGAGTCGAAGGGGTTAATTCGTGTACATAGGCTACTAACACACTGGAACGAAGTTGGGAATCAGGGTCATGGTCGTCCACTAATTACGTAACACACACACACACACACACTCACTTTCTCTCTCTCTCTCTCACACACACACACACCTCTCTCGTTCTCTCCCTCTCTCTCCTGCTCCCTCTCCCTCCCTTCCTCTCCCTCCCTCCTTCCCCCCCCCCTCTCTCTCTGTCGGCGTGACCCAGGTCCAGTCAATGTCACCGGACAGGACAGGACAGGACTGGACAAACGCAAACAGTGGCGTAAGAAGGTTGGCACGCATTTGAAGTGAAGTGAGGTAACTCTGTTGGTAGCTCCCAAAAAGCGGTTACCTGCCTTTTTTTCTTTCTTTTTTTTTTTTGTGACCAGATAAAGAAATTACCGATTACACGGGCTCATGTTGCATTAAGACCGGCTGATGTAGCAATGTCATAGAATCTATATTGTTCTGTCTTCTGTCTGTCTGTCTGTCTGTCTCTGTTTGTGTTGTGTGTGTTTGTGTGTGTGTGTTGTGTGTGTGTGTGTGTGTGTGTGTGTGTGTGTGTGTGAGAGAAGAGAGAGAGAGTTTATGTGTGTGTGTGTGTGTGTGTGTGTGTGTGTGTGTGTGTGTGTGTGTGTGTGTGTGTGTGTGTGTGTGTTCAGTGTAAATGGTAACGTACAGTTTCACAACTATTTATTTGTCATGTGGTGTGTGTGCGCGCGCGTGTGTGTATTTGTGCGTGCGCGTGTGTATGTGTACATGTACAAGAGAGAGAGAGAGAGAGAGAGAGAGAGAGATGAGTGTGAGTGTGTGTGTGTGGGTGTGTGTAGTGTGTGGTGTGTGTGTGTGGTGGTGTGTGCGCGTGTGTGTTATTTTTGCATTTTTCGTCATTCGTTTTTTGTTGTTGTTGTTGTTGTTTTTTTTACGTCAATTTGATTAAGCCTTTTGTACAAGCTCTGTTGTCATTTTAGTAAAAGGCTTGTTGTATATATTTTGAGCCTATATAATAGTAGACTTCTGTTTTGGCTCCAAATATTTTTGGTTTCGTAAACATATCGCAAAACAATCGTTGTCATGTGTGATGACAAGTATTCTTTTATGGATGAATATATTTAGCTCAGATGAGGGGGCAGACTTGAGTACAACAACAATAAGTGTTATTACGGTCTGCACTGAAATGGATTTTTTTTTCTTT
>CM060312.1:78230353-78232853 GCA_030674185.1 Monoplex corrugatus | reverse complement strand
GAGAGAGAGAGAGAGAGAGAGAGAGAGAGAGAGGTAAAATATTGCAAGCGATTGGATGAAAAGGAAGAAAATATTCTCCTTTGTCGTCTTACAACTCTACGAACAGAAGTGTGCATTCTTTTGCATCGTGTTTACATATTTCCCCATCCTAACTTCTCTTTTTTTCACCCTGCTTTGTTGCATCCCATGAGGTTAAAAAAAAACGAATCTAAACAAACAAACAAAAGCCCTAAGGGACGAAAGAGAGAGATGGATGAGAAAAGAGTAGCGGATGAAGCTGGAGGAGTATGTTTCATCTGATATCAGCTTGACCGTGTTTGTTTCTTTTCTCGGGGATCAATGCATAGGGTTTTCTGTTGCTGAGTCTTTTGAGTTGCATAAGGATTTATATTTATGTTTTGTTGATGATACCAAGGCTTTTGATCAGGTAAGACACGAAAAATTGATCAACCAGCTAGAAAGGCTCGATGTTGATCGAAAGGATCTAAGAATAATAAGGAATATGTATTTGGAACAAACGACAGCGATGAGAGCAGAAATTGATACAAGTGTTATCAAAAGAGGGATTAGGCAGAAATGTGTTCTGTCTCGAGATTTGTTTTCACTTTACAGCGAAATCATCTTGAGAAACCTTGAAAAATGCCCTGGGATAAAGGTTGGAGGAAAAATGACGAACAGTCTTCGTTATGCAGATGATACCGTTCTAATTGCAGAAAATGAAAAAGACCCATAAAATCTTGTGAATATGATAGAAATAGAAAGTGGAAATAAAGGGCTGGAGCTAAATAGCAAGAAGATCGTCAAGTGACAATAGAAAAGCTGGAGGGAAAAGAGCGCAGGTAGACCCAGGGAGAAAATATTGGACGGATTTGCAGAGAGGATGAAGACAGAATGGGTGGGAGATGTACATGCAGCGACATAAGATAAATTCGTATAGAGGGCCATGATCGCCAAGGCCTTGTGGCAGGGCACATGATAGATGATGATGATGATTCATTGGTAGATGCGTTAAATTCGGCCTTTTCTTTTCTCTTTGCCTCTGACTCAGTCTCTTTCTTTGTCTCTTTCTTACATTTGACTTTGACTTTATTATTTTGACTCTCTTTCTTTCTATCTCTGTATCTTTCTCTCTCTGTCAGGGTAATCTCTGTCCGTCTGTCTCTCTGTCTCTGTATCTGTCAGTGTCAGTGTGTCTTCTTCGTTTCTTCTACCTATGCTTTCTTTCTTTCTTTTTTTTTTTCCGTCTCAATCCGTCATGTAAATTGTTTAGCAGCTAATTATTGATACAGTTATCGGTATAAAGACAAACATACAGGTGGTTGTGGTTATATGTTGCTTTGGGTGTAGCTGTATACCTTGAGATTTTTATTTGTCTGGTTGGTTGGTTGGTTGGTTGTGGGTTTGGTTGGTTGGTTAATTGCTTGTTGACGTTGTCGTTATCTCCGTATTACATTAAGTTTGCATTCCGCTATTGTTCGTGAGATCGGTATTCGACCGCTGACTGTTTGGTTTTTAAAACATTTTATTTCTGGGCACGCCGCAAGCTAGACGGATTATGTTTCATATGGATTTGCCTTAGACTGTAAGCAGGGATTGTTCTGCCGTTTGCCGGCTAGTTAATTGCGCTGTCATCATGACAGAAGCTTTTACAAAGTCTTCAAAATGAGCTTAGGTGCCACGATAATGATCTCTGAAAAGAAAGAAAGAACGAAAGAAAGAAAGAAAGAAAGAATGAACGAATGAATGAATGAAACAGTAAACAAATAAACAAATCCGCCAGTGTTATAACTTCATGTCTTGTGAAAAAAAAAGTTTAATTTCAAAAGGCCTTAGTACTTTTAGGACGCACGTGCATCGACAGGTCGAAGTCATTGATATCTGATAGCCACCGACCGATTTACAAGCGGAGTGATAATGATTGTGATTCAACGGTAATGAGTATGGTAACGATGTTATTTAGACACGGTGGGGATGATGACGATTTAAAAATGATCTCACTGGGGGAAATAAAACCAAAAACAAAAACAAAAACAAAACAAACAGGAAAAAAAAGGACAAACCATCCCCCATTTTGTACTCTGGAACGACTGTGTTAAATCTAAATCACGTGATTTTTCTCCCCCCCGTGGGGATGCCGGGGGCTCTTTCAGTATAAATAGTATCCCCACCTGGAAATTCTGTGCTAGAAATTTCGTCTATTCTGTCACTCACTTTGTTTCTTTCTTCTTTCTTTGCTTTCTGCCATTTCTTCCTAGACGTCTATCATTTTCTGCCTTGCTGGTCCATTCATCTGTACGAGACTACTTTCTCTTGGGATTGATAATCGGGTACAAGTGCATTTTTGGCTCTAGGGAGATGAGATATGCCGAAGCAATTTTAGGTAATTTATGCCAGTTTTTATATATGTTTTGGTGTCCTTATACATGCTTAAATTTGTATTCAGGTGTATTTTTTTAAATCCCCTTTGCGATAAATTGGACGGAGTGGTCAACGCCGGGGA
>CM060312.1:78220353-78222853 GCA_030674185.1 Monoplex corrugatus | reverse complement strand
ACATACACACACACACACCCTCACTCACACACATCTTCCACATGCACACACAGACACACACATAAACACACACACACATACTCTCTCTCTCTCTCACAAACAACAAACACATACACAACACACACACACACACACACACACACACACACACACACACACACACACAACACACACACACACACACCACACACACACACACACACACACACACACACACACCCTGCTTACGCCTGCGAGCGAAAACCAACACAGTGTTGTGTACTTGTGTCTGTCACAAAATATTAGAAAACACACACACAACACGCGAGCGCGCGCGGCGTCTAACGACATCATTACACACACATACACACACAACACACACACACACTCACCATAAAACACACACACATACACACACAAACACACACACACACAGTACACACACACACACACACACATACACACACACACACACACACACACACACACACACCACACACATCAACACACTCGCCTGCGCCACACAACTCGACAACCACACATGTGTTGTATACCTGTCTCTGGTCACAAAGTATTAGTACTGGTGAATTTTCGTTGTTCTGATCCCCCTTCCCCAACCCCCCCCCCCCCACTCCTTCTTTCACAAAAACAATGTTTACTCACAAATAGTTTCCAGCAGATCATTGTCGTTGGATCAGGGTGGAACACACGTGCAACTGTACTGAATCATCATCATCATCATCATGTGCCCTCATGCCGCGTGGCGTTGGTGATCATGACCCTCCATACGAATCTATCCCTTGTCGCTGCAGTTGCATCTCCCGCCTTCTCTGTCCTGTCTTGAGTGTGATTGCTCAAATCCTTGAAGTCGGTTAGTGTAGGTCTTTTTTTTTTTTTTTTTTTTAATTTGTATATTGTAAGGTAGACTGCGTTGATTGCATGCGTGTGTCTGGTGCGTGAGTGCGCTTTGGTTTGAATTGTCAAGGTTTGGCACCATATAGATATTGTAGTTATCATTATTATTGTTGTTGTTATTATTATTATTATTATTATTATTATTGTTATTATCATACATATTATCATTACATGTTATTATTATTATTATCATTATTGTTGTTGTTGTTGTTGTTGTGGTTGTGATTGTGGTTGTGGTTGTGGTTGTTGTTGTGGTTGTTGTGTCGTTATCATTATTATTGTTTGTAAATCAAAATAATGCACGGTACTCAAAAGTAATGAAAGTATTGTAACACCCTTCAACAAAAATAATGAAAAAAATTGTCAAAACCACTTGTGATAATAGAGGCAATTATAACATAAATCCGTAAAGAAAGAAATTGAACAAAATCGGAATCACTACAATATTAAAAGTAATTGTATAAGAAAAGTATAAAAGAAAAAGAAGAAAAACAACAACGACAAATCGAAATGTCGTAAGATACTGAAAGTAATTAGAGTATAGAAGTAGCTAAAACGTAAATAAATAAATGAAATAGATAGAAAAACGAAAAACAACAGTCGAAATCCTGCACGATAATAATAAAAATAAATCTTCAAAGAAAAGTGACAACAAAAAGAATTAAAATCACTAAACGATACTTACAGTAGGCCTACTTGGAATACGAATCCTTGAAGAAAAAGAAAAAGAAAAAAGTAAAAATTGCACAAGGTATTTTAAGTGATACTAGAACATGCTGGTAAAAATTTTTCCCTATAACCCGAAGGTCATAGTGGAGTGAGGTAGTAGAGACCTCAACTTTACTTTGGAAGAGAGAGAGAGAGAGAGAGAGAGAGAGAGAGAGAGAGAGAGAGAGAGAGAGAGAGAGAGAGAGAGAGACGAAGAGACAAAGACAGAAGAGACAGAGACAGAGACAGAGACAGAGAGACTTTGAATGCTTTAATGTTTAATCGTGACTTTTTACATTTCCTTTTGCCGTTTAGACTATCACTAGAATGTACCAGCAGTCATCTGTATCGAACATGTGTTTTTCGTGCTCCAGCACGATACGAGTCCTCCCTTCCCTACCCCCCCTCTCCCCCGCATTCCCCAATTCCTTGACCACCACCTCCACAACCCTGCTGCCCAAAGACTCTTGTCCTGCCACAGACCTGGAGGAGCCATACGCTCTATGGTAGGAGACTTATGTACCTTGAACTTTGAAGTAACTTAGTGAGCTGCTTTGAAAACTCCTCCGGGAAATTTCCTCTCTCCACAAGGGGAAAAAACCATAAAACCTTGGACACGACTGAGAGAAATCCCCGTAGCGGCACTGCCATATGTGTATGTTTAATTCATAAGGTTCATGACTACTGACGAGGAGACGGTACCGTGCTTATCAGGGGGAAGCGTAAGCAAGGCGACACACCTTCGGCGCCTAGAAAGTGAGGGAAGATGGCGAGGCACTGACCACATCGCCCGTCTTTAATTCATGGCGGCGTGGACAGCGAAAGACACTTTGCACGTAGGTGACAAACTTGGTGCGCAATCGGAGCCCCCGTAAGAGGAAGCCACTTGATCAGGCCG
>CM060312.1:78215353-78217853 GCA_030674185.1 Monoplex corrugatus | reverse complement strand
ACTGTACGTAGTAACGGCAGCAATAGACACGGCAGCAGCAGCAGAAGACGCATTGGTGGTTGTGGTCGCAGCATTTTTTCTGTCTGTCTGTTTGTCTGTCAGGCAGTCGGTCTGTCTGTCTTGTCTCTTTCTCTTTCTGTCTCTGTGTCTCTGTGTGACTCTGTCTGTCTCTATCTCTGTGTCTGTCTGTCTGTCTGTCTCTCTCTCTCCTCCCTCCTTTTATGTATCACTGGTAAAATGTCTTGCTGTATTTTGATCTTTGCCTGTTTCTTTTTAAATTATATTTTTGTGTGTGCAGAATCCAACGTTTATATTGGTTTTTGTTGTTGTTTCAATACAAAGAGATAGATATTAGCAACAGCGGATAAGTAAAGTTTCTCGTACACATTCGAATGTGTTCCTGCCATTTTTGTGTGCATTGTTTGCTTTTTTCCCCCATTGAAAGTAAAACTAGAGGCCATGTCGTAACACGTTCCCCCCCCCCCCCATCATCATCATCATCATCATCATCATCATCATCATCATCATCATCATCATCATCACACCATCATCATCATCATCATCATCATGTGCCCTGCCGCCTGGCGTTGGTGATGATGGCCCTCCATACGAATGTATCCCTTGTCGCTGCAAGTATATCTTCCACCCTCTCTGTCCTCAGCCACCAAACAAGTCCGTCCAATATTTTCTCCCTGGATCTACTTTGTGCTCTCTTTCCTTTCAGCTTTCCTGTTGTGACGAGGTGCTCGAAAATGTCTTGTAAGTGTGTTTTCCTCCTGAAGACATGTTTTAATGCAGATAAATGTTTTCTGAAACGCATGAGTAGTCTGATGATAAAAAGTCACGTCACGTCACTTATATCCGATGTGTGTGTCTTAGTGCTCTGATGATAAAGTGACATCACTATACCGATGTGTGTGTCGTAGTACTCTGATTTAAAAAGTGACATCACTTGATTACTCCTTGTTTTGTTATCGTATGTACTCTGATGATAAAACAGTGACATCAGTATATCTATGTTTGTGTCCATAGTGCTCTGATGATAAAAAGTGACGTCACTTACATCCGATGTGTGTGTCAGTGCTCTGATGATAAAAAGTGACGTCACTTATATCCTGTTTGGTCTAGTACTCTGATGATAAAAAGTGACGTCACTTATATCCTATGTGTGTGTGTAGTACTCTGATATAAAAAGTGACATCACTTATATCCATGTGTTGTTGTTTAGTGACTCTGATGATAAAAAGTGACATCACTTATATCCTATGTTTGTGTCAGTACTCTGATAAAAAGTGACGTCACTTATATCCTATGTTGTGTCTTAGTACTCTGATGATAAAAAGTGACGTCACTTATATCCTGTTTGTGTCAGTACTCTGATAAAAAGTGACGTCACTTACATCCTGTGTTTGTCTTAGTGCTCTGATGATAAAAGTGACGTCACTTATATCCTATGTTTGTGTCAGTACTCTGATGATAAAAAGTGACGTCACTTACATCCTGTGTTTGTGTCTTAGTACTATGATGATAAAAAGTGACGTTTATATCCCATGTTTGTGTCTTAGTGTTCTGATGCTAAAAAGCGACATCGTTTGTATCCTGTGTTTGTGTCTGTGTTTTCTCTTTATTATGCATAGACAGACACTGAGGCAGGCAGACGAACAATCAAACTTTAGGCCCCAAACACAACCCATCTTTCGTCCTTCTTTTGTGGGTCTCACCTTTCAAAACGAAAACCCGTTGAACTCGCCAACGCCATTCCCATAGCATCGTCGTTTACAGTTGTTACACTCTCTGTCTTATCCACTCTGGTGACAGATAAAGAAAAGGCAGAAACGAACGAGCACAAGCAAGCAAGCAAGCAACAAGCAAGCAAGCAAGCAAGCAAGCAAGCAACCAACCAACCAACAACAACCAACCAACCAACTAACCAAAAAATCCAACACACACACAAACGAGTGAGCAAGTTATTGTCGTCTTTCTTTTTTTTTGTTCTTTCTTTCTTTCTTTCTTTCTTTCTTTCTGTTTGTCTTTCTTTTGTCTTTCTTGCTTTTTTTCTTTCTTTCTTTCTTTCTTTCTTTTTGTCTTTCTTTCTTTCTTTTTGTCTTTCTTGCTTTCTTTCTATCTTTCTATCTTTCTGCTTTCTGTCTTTTTCTTCTTGTCTTCTTCTTGTTTACTGTCTGTCTTGCTTTCTTTCTTTCTTGTTTTCTGTCTTCTGTCTGTCTGTCTGCCTTTCTTTCTTTCTTTTCTTTTTTTTTTATATGTAGATTACGAATTCAAGATAGACGTGGTTCTTGACAACATAATACCGTCTGTTAAACTATATAACACCGTACCAGACAAATCTATATGTCTCCATGACAGCCGACATGAACTGAAAAACACAACCACATTCCTTGCCCCATGTGGTCTGATCATGCTGATTGTCCACGAAGCGAAAAGAAGAAGAAGAAGACCAGATATTTCTGTTTAAAAAAAAGCTGAAATACAGGCATAACAT
>CM060312.1:78202853-78205353 GCA_030674185.1 Monoplex corrugatus | reverse complement strand
TTCTTTTCTTTTTCTCATTTTGTCAGTATGTCTTGTCTGTCACCGTCTCTGTTTCGCTGTCTTTTGTCTGTCTGTCTGTCCGTTCTGTCTGTCTGTCTGTCTCTCTCTCTCTCTCTCTCTCTCTCTCTCTCTCTCTTCCGCCTCCCTTCCCCCACCGAGGTCGCGCAGACTGTATTGGGCGACCGAGTTTCTCCCTCAACAAACGTTTCTAACTTGAGTGTAGAAAGCAGGTTGATTGTCATGGTTTTCCCTGTGTGTGTGTGTGTGTGTGTGTGTGTGTGTGTGTGTGTGTGTGTGTGTGTGTGTGTGTGTGTGTGTGTGTCTGTGTGTGTTTGTGTGTGTGTATTGTGTGTGTTTGTGTGTATGTTTGTGTGTTTGTGTGTATGTTTGTGTGTTTGTGTGTGTATGTGTGTGTGTGTGTGTTCTGTGTGTGTTCTGTGTGTGTGTGTGAGTATGTTTGTGTGTATGTGTTAGTGTATGTGTGTGTCAGGGTGAGTATTTGGAAGTGTCCATATTGTTGTTTCTTAGCGAAAAAGTGTTAACGATAAATGATTAGACATATATGCTCAAAAGAAAACGTTTCTTTAAATCAATTTTTATTCCATATGATGCAGACTTTCGTATTCTGTTCTACCTGCAGGAAGCTGACAAAGACAGGGTGAGGGAATGAAAGGGTTAAGTTTTTGCAGCTGGTGGATAGGGTGAGGAAGTGAAAGGATTAATCAGCGTCCAGGCAAATTCGATCAGTGAGATCATGCTTTTTCCAAATCAGAGCGCGGAGTAATTTGAACCACTGACCACTGGTCAGTCCACGTGACAGTAGTCGTGCTGTCATGTCAATTGCTCAGCCGGCATGAGCCCACAGTGTACATGTATATCGAATTATTATTGACTGATCCGTTGCTGGTTAGATTGTCTGTCTGTCTGTCTGTCTGTCTGTCTGACTGTCTGTTTCTCTGTCTGTCTGTTTCTCTGTTAGTGGTGGTCATACTGGTGGTGGTGGTGAGCAAATTTGTATGTGTGCATGTGCACGCGCGTGTGCGTGCTTACATGTATGGAAGGTGTTTGTACGTACGTGCATTTATAGCAGTAAAGCAATAGGAGAGAGAGAGAGAGAGAGAGAGAGAGAGAGAGAGAGAGAGAGAGAGAGAGAGAGAGAGAGGAGAGAGAGCACGTGTGCATTTTTAATTGAGCTAGTTTTTCGTATGTATCTGTGCGCAGAATACGTATGTGTACACGCGAGTGTGCGAACGAATGCGCGAGCGTCTGGGTCTTATATTTTTAAATTAAGCAGGTCTAATTATGGCAAGGGATTTGAGACAACGGCATGATTTTATCGCCGTAAACAGACTTCTACGTTATGCTGTTAGTCTGATTGCAGTATTTTCGGTAAGCTTGCCACGTGAAGTGATGACCGAAGCATATGCTGGTTGGTGGTGGCGGGGTTTTGAATAAGTTAAATGTGATTTCGGTTTGTGATGTTATGATTAGTGTGTAGTGTTAGACATTGATTTTGTGTGTGTGTGTGTGTGTGTGTGTGTGTGTGTGTGTGTGTGTGTGTGTGTGTGTGTGTGTGTGTGTGTACGTGTGTGTGTTTTGTGTGTGTGTGTATTTGTATGTGTGTGTGTGTTTGTGTATGTGTGTGTTGTGTGTGTGTGTGTGTGTGTGTGTGTGTGTGTATGTATGTATGTATGCGCGCGTGTGTGTGATGTGTGGTTATCAGTAGCGTGTGTGTACCTGTGTGTAAGATATGCATACATATATATACACATATATATGAATATGTATATACATCATATATATATATATATATATATTGATTTGGGGCATCTGGTCACAACGGGAAAGCTGGAGGGAAAGAGCACCAGGTAGACCCAGGGAGAGAATGCTGGACGGACTTGCAGAGTGGCTGGGGATGAGGAGGGTGGGGGAGATGCTAGGGACAACGAGAGATAGAGATGGTTGGAAGTCCATGGTCGCCAACGCCATGCGGCAGGGCACCTGATGATGATGATGATGTATATATATATATAATTTTATATATATATATATATATATATATATATATATATATATATATATATATAGAGAGAGAGAGAGAGAGAGAGAGAGAGAGACTATGTAAGCATATCTGTGTGTATCTGTGCATAAGTGCGTGTTTGGCTGTATGTATCTGTGTGTGACTGTCAGTCTAAGTGTGTGGAAGTGTGTGTCTATGTTTGTATTTGTGTGTTTGTGTGGAAACGGTGTTTGTTGCTGTTGTTGGTCTCGATGATTGCTTTTTGTTTTTTTTCTTTTTTTACAGTATGGTGACACGAAATGCAAGACATGAGAGTTTGGTGTCTGGAATTTGATTCCGAGGGGTGGAATTTGATCCGACGGGTGGACTTTGATCCGACGGGTGGAATTTGATCCGACGGGTGGACTTTGATCCGACGGGTGGAATTTGATCCGACGGGTGGACTTTGATCCGACGGGATTCATCGCACCCGAACAATTC
>CM060312.1:78142853-78195353 GCA_030674185.1 Monoplex corrugatus | reverse complement strand
CAGCATCCACAGCAGCAGCAGCAGCAGCAACAACAACAACAACAGCAACAACAACAACAGCAACACCAACACCACCAAAAGCAGCACAGCAGCAGCAACAACAGCAGCAGCAGCAACAACAGCAGCAGCAGCAGCAGCAACAACAACACAACCACCAGAACTCTTTTGCGGGTCACCAGGGCAACGGGCAGAACAAGCTGCCTTCTATCAACAACGCTTTTCACGAGAAAGCGCCGGCCATGTCTACCATGTACGGCGGCCGTTACAACATGGCGCCCACCAGTAACTGCGGGGTGACCACGAGCGCCGGCCCCGTCAATGGCAACCAGTACGGCACTGGGGATGGGCGAACGCCCTACGACTACTACATGGCGGCAGCCTACTCCCAGGGCCAGGCCATCTACAGCCCTGCCCACACCTCCCCCAACATGGTGGCCGCCCCTGCAGACCTGTCCCTGGCTGCCCGTGGCACCAAGCATCACCACCAGGACGACAGCGCCGCCTTCCTGGACAAGTCTTCGCTGCCTGACGAGGCGCACATCCCGCACAGCATGGCCGGCGGTCTGGCCAACTCTCACATCGCCCTGTCCCAGCAGAGGCAACGCAGCATGGACAGTCTGATGGCCGCCTCCATAGCCACTCTCGGCCAATCCCCGCAGGACTTGATGTTTCAGGGCACTCCCAACAGTGCAGATAGTCTCCTAGATGCCGACCCTCTGTCTGCCAAAGATGGACAGAACTCGGACAAAGAAGCCGGTGATCTGCTGCAAGAAAACGATGAGCTCAAATTGCACTTCCGGAACTTGCATGGCAGGGTGGATCACATGAACAAGGTGCAGACAGTGAAACAGTGACTATGGGATGACTTTGTGGACATCTACATGGCCTAGACATTGGTCACGGGACGGAGTCAGAGCTTTCAGTAGCGGCAACGCTGGCCATAAGATGTTTAACTGTTTTCCTTCTTCTTCTCGTTTTGCCTCCCGTAACATTAACACGTATGATATTGGATTTTGGAATCTGTTTCCAGGAATCGTGACGTTCAGACAGTGACATGAATTATAGACAGCTTACCTTACCTTACTCCAGAATTGTCGGCATTGTTCTGGTAGACTCATTCGGTATGTGCAAAGCCTTCTGTGCCAGCTGGGTTATTGTTGACACGCTCATGGACGTGTAGTAAGTTTCTAGAAAACATTTTATGTGTGTGAACTTGACAGGCAGAAATATGTGAACCGTAGAAGTGTAGAGATGTAGAGGTATACTGACTGTGACATTTATATGACTGCCCTTTTAGAGTTAAGTATAACACATTCTTAAGTACCACACATTTTTACCACAAAGTTTTATCATTTCAGAGGAGGAGGTTTGCAGCAGATACTTTTTACTGTTCACAGAAGAGTATTCGTCTACAGTGTATTATTTTGTATTGAAAGAGGTGTATTGTTTCGCTGATGAGATTGTGTCAGGATTTCTCACGTCCTCTTCCACGTCCACAGTGTCCTTCCCTGATTCTTGTCTTCGTTGACAGGATGGAACTGTTTTCTAGTCGTTGCATGTTAGAAGTTCTCAAAGCGTAGCCATTGCCCACGTAGTCGAGCTTTCCATATTTCGTTTTCTGTGGGAATTTATTAATCTTGGGTGCGGGGTGTGGGTGGGTATTATTTTTTGTGTGTGTGAAAATGCTACAATCACTACCCGTTCATTTTTTTTTCTCCTCGTTTACATGACCTACTCTTATTCTGCCCCACCCACCCCCTCGCTCACTCTTTTCCTTTTGATGTATTATCAGGACCTGCGCCCTCCTGTTATCCCACATTGTAAGATTCAGTCTCATCAAGCGACAATATGGTACCGTTTATCAGTCTTTGGTTTTTATTTTCAAAGGAGATTGTTTCATATCGGTTAGAGAGAGGTAGGTGTGTGTCTGTCCCTGTGTCCGTGACAACATTTTGTCAGCAAGGTTCTCTCGGCTGTTTCTGAATGGATCTTTACCAAAACCCGAATCAAAGTGACAACCAGAATTCGAGCAAACACGAATCAGAAAAAACAAACAAACACATGCACAAAAATAGAATTAGAATTCGTATTAGAACGCAACAAAACATCTATGATTTTCACCTGCGGGATGTCACGTTTGGATATTGTCTACTGGTTTTTTTTCTTTCTTGTGTGTGTGTGTGTGTGTGTGTGTGTGTGTGTGTGTGTGTGTGTGTGTGTGTGTGTGTGTGTGTGTGTGTGTGAGTGAGTGTGTGTGTGTGTGTGTGTGTGTGTGTGTGTGTGTATGCTAAGGGTGGTGCATTTATTCTCTGTTGTCTTTTTATATCCATACCAGAATTCGAGCAAATAAGAATCAAGAAAAAAACCCTCAAAAATAGAATTAGAATTCGTATTAGAACACAACAAAACATCTGCCATTTTCACCTGCGGGACGTCACGTTTGGGAGATCGTCTACTGTTTTTTTTTTGTTTTGTGTGTGTGTGTGTGTGTGTGTGTACAAAGGGTGGTGCATTTATTCTCTGTTGTCTTTTTATATGTATACATATGCGCTTGACAAGGACCGGTGGGCCTAGGGTGTGCACCTGTCTTGTTTTGTTATATTAAAAATATACGTTCTGATTCTGTATTTGTGTTTGTCTGGAGGGGATGTTTACCGAGTTTGGGTAAAAAATACAGGCCCATTTTAATGCGTTGCGAATGCGTAAATCATGGCATCGAGGTCAAGGTCACATTGCCCCTCTCCGCCTCCCAGAAGATGCATAAAATCGGATCTCTAATTTTTGTAGGTAGATGTATGAAAAGCGGTTTCTTAAAAACTTCTTTGATATTCACATTCTGATTTTACTTATGTGACAGTCTACCGTTGTTTTTGCTTCAAGGTAAGGATTCATTTCATTTGATCATTTTTCAAAGTCACAGTGACCTTGAGAAGTGAAAAGGCTGCATTTTTACGAAATAAATGTTGTATAGGGAAGCAGATTTTCAGAATGGCATGTTACCATTTATTCATTCGCTTACATTCTGACAAGTCCTGTGGGTCATGAGGCAGTTGTACAACAAAGTTACACAAAACAGGAATTGTATGAATTTGGTTTGGTCAGAGATAACAACCAATCAGGATGCGACTTGTACTTAACCCTTTGATTCCTGTACTCTGTTCATCAGGCATCCTGTATCGTTAACTATGCTAGAAAAGCGAAAACTTAAATATTTGATCAAAGAGTTAAGTTTTTGCAGTTCGTTGATAGGGTGGTGGATAGGATGAGGGAATCAAAAGAGTGAAAGTTTTTTGCAGTTCGTTGATAGGGTGCGGAGTCAAAGGGTTAACGGAATATATCCTCTCCTGCACGGAAGAGAGCCGCACTGAAAACGGCGAGTGGTGATTGTCCAGGCCTCAGCGTGTTGCTGCCCTGGAATTGTAATCGGCTGAAACTTTAATCAGATGGAATCATAATTACAGACCTATGCATGATGAACACTCCTTCCTTACTATATAGAAGTGCCCACTACTGAGAAATATGGTGCATTTTGCCAGCAGAACTTTTTAACGTGCTTTACGTACAACATTTTTTACGATGTGGCAATTCGAAAGTCTATAGATCTGTTGCACCACTATGCAGGCCTGGCTCTGGCTGTACTTCGGAAAGCATGCAGTGTGAGACAGCATATGTCGCACTCCTTGCAGACCAAGCAACACTGACTGACTACGATCCCGTCGGCTCACACGACTGAATGCCATCAGCGCACACAAATGTGTCAGTCATATGTACAATGTACGATATACTTTGTAGCATGGATGACAGCGTTTTGCTTAGAGCTTAAAAAAGCTCACCGAGCGTGGTTGCCTGATTGATGGGTGACGAGGCTCGCACTTTGACTTGAACGTGCCGCCCCCAATCCATCCCGCTGTAAACGGATACCTGTCCCTTTTAAGGGACAGATGAAAAGGTGAAACGGCGACACACAAGAGAGAGAGAGAGAGAGAAGAGAGAGAGAGAGAGAGAGAGAGAGAGAGAGAGAGA
The DNA here is from genome assembly GCA_030674185.1 of Monoplex corrugatus. NCBI lineage: Eukaryota > Metazoa > Mollusca > Gastropoda > Littorinimorpha > Ranellidae > Monoplex > Monoplex corrugatus. Next base: position 78,191,330 of record CM060312.1, on the reverse strand, counting down.
GAGAGAGAGAGGATAGAGAGAGAGAGAGTTGTCACCACCACCGGTAACGTTGGTCTTGAAGAAGTCGAGGTGTCAACATAAGTAGCTCAAACGTTTCTTGAACTGGAAGAGAAAGGGAATTAATTTGCCATGATTATCACTAGATGTATGGCCCGTTCAGCGACTTTGCTCCATCGTTCTTTTTCGGAAAACACCATTCGCGTGCACACGGTCCAGGGGAAGCTACTCGGTCTTTACAGCGTGCAGGGTTGCTCCTGCCTCTGTGGCTTCGTGGTTGCAATTTGGGATTCCTGGGGTTCTCATTAAGTATTCGAACACCATTTTAAAGTGTATTTGTTGGCCGGGCCGCTGTGGAACTAGCCTCGTACCTTTTGGTTCTGAATGTTCTGCAATCACAGTCTTGATGGAACTGATCGCATTCTGTGGTTAGGCTACTAGGTTTAAGTAGTCGTCGAATGCTTCACTAGAATCACTTTCTGCCAGACTTTCCTTCCAGAGTTCTTTCCTTCCCCCTTTTTTCTTTCTTTCTTTCTTTTTGTTTTTCCTTTTTCCACGTCAAGTTAGTAGCATTATGATTATCCCAGAGCTGTTTATCCTGGGTATGTGCACTATCATACGAACAATGTTCGGAAATCAAGTGGTTTTGGTTATAAGTAGCAGGGTGATGGACATGAGTGGTAATTTTCTCATTTGAAGAGTAACTAAGATTCGTAGAGTGGTGGATGGAGGGATGGGGGTTATTTTTCATTTTGAAGACATTGTACTAAGTTTATTCGCAGTATACATCGTTAGCCATAGACAATAAAGTGGTCGGTCGAAGCTCGCAATCTACCTCAAAGTCTCAGCTGACTTGTACATAATTGTGCACGCCCTCGTGTAGCACTGTTGTACCTTCGCCATAGTATCGATGACTGATTTCACCCGATTTTGCTCCGCTGTAACTTGGTGTACTATCGTGCTCTTTTATATACTGCATCGCTTAGTTTGTAAAAAGTTCATCATCAAACGTGTATATGGTGTCACTTAATGATTGTACTGCCGATTTTAGAGAGCGAGTGAGCGAGTGAGGAGAGAGAGAGAGAGAGAGAGAGAGAGAGAGAGAAAGAGAGAGAGAGAGAGAGAGAGAGTGAGAGAGAGGAGAGGTCTTTCAGAAAATATTTTTTCGTCTCTTCTTTTTGTCATTCCGCCTCTCTTCTCTGCCTTTCTTTCTTTTTTATGTCATAATTTTAGGTTTTCCGTGTTCATATTGTTTAAGTTGTTGATATTTGCCCAAATATCTGTCTGTCAGCCCAATCTGTATCGCTGGATGAAGCCCTCAGTAGACATGCTTCCTCCTTCTAATGACGACGAAAAATTGTATGAGAGTTTGTGTAGCTGGATTTGATGAGTATCTCACTATACAGACGAGACTTGTTAGACAGGAAATTGTCAGCTTGTCCTCTTTTGTCTGTGATTGTGTAGACTTTGCATCAGGGTAAATTTTCTTTGAATTGTACTCCAGTAACCGTATAGCGTTTTTCTTTTAAATTTAAGAGACTTATATTTGAATGGCAACTCTAACATGGGGTAAACTCAGAACTGATCGAGCAGACATTTTTGTTTTATCAACTCAACCTTTGTCGATTTTTTCCTATTTCAGTATTTTGTCTCCTTCCGCAATGAGGGCTCAGTCGATCCTTCCTTGGGTGAGATCTTTGCTTCGTGATAAATATGATTATCCATCTTTGGCTGGTGCTGCCTCTTATTGCATGTATACTAAGTTTCCTCCCTCCCTAGCTTGCTTGATTCTTCTTCGACTTATTTCGTTCACTGTCTACTTGGTCAGGCCACATCTGGCGATGAATGTAGCCGTCCCCCACCCCCCCCTAAAATCCTGATGACTGCCATGGAACTTGGTAGTCAGAGAGTTACAAGTGGCTGTGGAACTTGGTAACAGAGGAGTTAGTTATCAGTGGCTTTGGTATTGGTAGTCAGATTGTCAGTGGCTTTGGTACTTGGTAGTCAGAGTTGTCAGTGGCTTTGATACTTGGTAGTCAGTGTTGTAAGTGGCTTTGTACTTGGTAGTCAGAGATTGTCAGTGGCTTTGATACTTGGTAGTCAGAGGACTTGTCAGTGGCTTTGGTACTTGGTAGTCAGAGTTGTCAGTGGCTTTGGTACTTGGTAGTCAGAGGACTTGTCAGTGGCTTTGGTACTTGGTAGTCAGAGTTGTCAGTGGCTTTGGTACTTGGTAGTCAGAGGTTGTCAGTGGCTTTGGTACTTGGTAGTCAGAGCTGTCAGTGGCTTTGGTACTTGGTAGTCAGAGCTGTCAGTGGCTTTGGTACTTGGTAGTCAGAGCTGTCAGTGGCTTTGGTACTTGGTAGTCAGAGTTGTCAGTGGCTTTGATACTTGATAGTCAGTGTTGTCAGTGGCTTTGATACTTGATAGTCAGTGTTGTCAGTGGCTTTGATACTTGATAGTCAGTGTTGTCAGTGGCTTTGATACTTGATAGTCAGTGTTGTCAGTGGCTTTGATACTTGATAGTCAGTGTTGTCAGTGGCTTTGGTACTTGGTAGTCAGAGGACTTGTCAGTGGCTTTGGTACTTGGTAGTCAGAGGACTTGTCAGTGGCTTTGGTACTTGGTAGTCAGAGTTATCAGTGGCTTTGATACTTGATAGTCAGAGTTGTCAGTGGCTTTGATACTTGGTAGTCAGTGTTGTCAGTGGCTTTGGTACTTGGTAGTCAGAGTTATCAGTGGCTTTGGAACTTGGTAGACAGAGTTGTCAGTGGCTTTGGTACTTGGTAGTCAGAGTTGTCAGTGGCTTTGGTACTTGGTAGTCAGAGTTGTCAGTGGCTTTGGTACTTGGTAGTCAGAGTTGTCAGTGACTTTGGTACTTGGTAGACAGAGTTGTCAGTGGCTTTGGTACTTGGTAGTCAGAGTTGTCAGTGGCTTTGGAACTTGGTAGTCAGAGTTATCAGTGGCTTTGGTACTTGGTAGTCAGAGTTGTCAGTGGCTTTGGTACTTGGTAGACAGAGGACTTGTCAGTGGCTTTGGTACTTGGTAGACAGAGGACTTGTCAGTGGCTTTGGTACTTGGTAGACAGAGGACTTGTCAGTGGCTTTGGTACTTGGTAGACAGAGTTGTCAGTGGCTTTGGTACTTGGTAGACAGAGGACTTGTCAGTGGCTTTGGTACTTGGTAGACAGAGTTGTCAGTGGCTTTGGTAATTGGTAGACAGAGTTATCAGTGGCTTTGGTAATTGGCAGACAGAGTTATCAGTGGCTTTGGAACTTGGTAGACAGAGTTATCAGTGGCTTTGGTACTTGGTAGACAGAGTTATCAGTGGCTTTGGAACTTGGAAGACAGAGGATTTGGTGCCACAAGACGGACGGGAGGGACCTCCAGTAGCCGATGGTGGGTCCCGTTCGGAGGCACAGGAACCAGCGCTGCTCCATTGTGAAATGACTTCAGTGGGGATCACTTTTCTCGTCTGATAAACATGACTGTGTATACATTTCCGTTATCTTGCGTGGTACCACGATTTGTTAGAAGGCGCCTGCAGGCCTGGTACCTCTGGCTTCGTCCAATATTGTGTATGTTTTGAAACGGTTAAAGCCCTGATATGGCGCTACGCAGTCGGCTGGGCTTTAAACAGAAATAACAGTAACACTAACTCTGACTTCATCCCTCGGCAAACCTGACGAGCTCTTCATGCATGCACTGGTGATAACGTAGGACTTGAGATAACGGATCATTTGTAGAGCATACTTGATCTCACTGGAAGTTCCTCTTCCCCACTTTACTAGTCTGCAAGCATCAGTTTTAAAAAGTGCGTGATGAATTGTCCGTTCTTTATCTCAAGTAGAGAAAATGCCTGCATTGAGGTAAACAGAAACCAGAAATACACGAAATAGCATCACAACGCTTGTTCAATTCACAAAACAAGACAAGTCTAAATTGAAATAAATTTAATTCAAGTAAACAGTGAAAGTACCATTGCACGGCATTATGTACTGAACAACAATAAGCAAAGTTTAGGACATGATGACAAAGTATACAACAAATATTTCAACACATCAGTAATTGGGGGCAACAGTCAAACCACCCCACCACCACCACCACCCTCCACCCCGACAAGAACACGATGTATCGTCTCAAATATGGGGGGAAAAAAGAGTTACAGCAAATGGAAAGGCATCAGAATGCTGAACGACAGATAAATCATAAATGACTAAATGACACGTCCTGACCTAACTGGTTTCAAAGCATTAAGCACAGGAATTTCTATTGGGGCGAACTTGTGGGGTGTACTTGTGGGGCGAACTTGTGGGGTGTACATGTGGGGCGAACTTGTGGGGTGTACTTGTGGGACGAACTTGTGGGGTGTACTTGTGGGGCGAGCTTGTGGGGTGTACTTGTGGGACGAACTTGTGGGGTGTACTTGTGGGAGAGCTTGTGGGGTGTACTTGTGGGACGAACTTGTGGGGTGTACTTGTGGGGAGAGCTTGTGGGGTGTACTTGTGGGGAGAGCTTGTGGGGTGTACTTGTGGGGAGAGCTTGTGCGGTGTAGCCTACTTGTAGGGCGAACTTCAATGAAACCCTGGGTGAATGTACTTTAACAACAGTCCCCGGCAGTTACTAACTTTATTCTCTCAGTCTCTCAGTCAGGTTTCGTAGTTTTTGTTGTTTTTTTTTAATTTTTTTTTTTTAATTTTATTTTATTTTTATAAAGCTATTGAAGGCCTCACAACCGATCCAGCGTTCATTACAGCGGACGGGCGGAGCTCTTTTTGTCAAACCCTTTGACTCCCACACCATGTCCACTAAGCGCAAAAACTTAACCCTTTGACTTCCTGAGGGAAGCTGGTGGATAGGTTGAGGGAATCAAGGGGTTACGTTTTTGCTTTGCTGGCATGGTTGTCAGTGGAGGATGCTGGTGGACAGGGTGCGGGAGTCAACGGGAGTCAAAGTACTTTCGTTTTCTAGCATACAACAATGATGGTAGCGAGAAACTTTGAGGAGAGCGGGACATACAGCAGAAGGTCCTCAGAGGAGAAACCCCACTCAAGCAAACGTTTCAGCCCTAAATTCTTTACACTCTCTAGAGGAGCCGAAACCACATCCATGTCATGAATCTTAAATGCCCCTTTGCTGTTGCTGATTTTCCCCCCTCTACCCGGGTTTAAACTCGTGCCCCCAAGGTAGTCGGGTGTCTCAGGGCCAAGTCACCCTTGTGACGGATGTCTTAAACACTAAGCTAACATCAGCGCGTGGGAAGATTTTAAACCATATGAAGTTTGGTTTTCCTTCTCCTCGATCCTATCCAGTTCACTCTTGAAGCTGCTTCTGCCATTGCCTTCAAGGCTCGACTTGTCCTCTCATTCCCAGAAACCGAGAGCTGTTCCTTGAAGTCCAGGACAGATGTGTCCGTCTATGTCAACACCCCCCCCCCCCCCCCCCCGATCTTACTCGTTTTTGGTTTTCACATTGATCTATGTTACCTTCGATCAGTTCCTAGTTTTTTTTCCATATACGACATGGCATGTATTCATTTTTTTCTTTTATTTATTGTCTCCACTTGGTTTTTTATATTTTCTGGTCTCCTCTTGGATATTTCACGACTTTGCTCAAAGTTTTCATGATCTCTTGATTTATCTGTACCACGAATACTTTTTTTTTCTTTTCGATCCATTACAAAGAATATTCAGCTCACTTGGACTTAACCAAATCCCGTATGTGTTCACTGTTTAATCCTATTTATTCAGCCTGCTTGCTGCTTTGGCGGTACTCATGCATTTGGTAATAAAGTATCAGTAGTATCATGGAACTGAATACACATTCTTGATTGTTTAACTCTTGAACTAGGCAGCAGATTATGATTATGTGAAGGCAAGAGATTGCAGCCGTTCAGTGGAAGCTGGTTTGATTTTAACATAAACTGTTCCTCATTCACACACACACACACACACACACACACACACACACACACACACACACACACACACACACACACACACACACACACACACACACACACACACACACAAATCTCTCTCTCTCTCTCTCTCTCTCACACACACACACACACACACACACACACACACAAGCACACTGATAAACACATAGTCTTGCTTGCACACACATACACATACATAGAAATAAACATACAAACACCCACACCCACATCCACACACACACACACACACACACACACACACACACACACACACACCACACACACACACACACACACACATACACACACACACAGAGGAAGACAAACACACACACACACACTCACACACACACACAGAGGAAGACAAACACACACACACACACACTCACACACACACACACACACACACACACACACACACACACACACACACACACACACACACAGGAAGACAAACACACACACACACACACACACACACACACACACACACACACACACACACACACACACACACACACACACACACACACACACATATACCGAGTCTTGGTCCTAGCAGACTATACCTTCAAAACACGAACATTACACATTCACAGACAAGTACCAAAGACAACTTGAAGTACAGGACTCGTATTGTCTCAACTATTAGACATGTCTAGCTTAACCCTTTGACTCCCGCACGCTATTCACCAACTGCAAAAACAACCCTACGACTCCCTCACCTTATCCACCAGCTTCCTGCAGGACGCTGGTGGATAGGGTGAGGAAGCTAAGGGTTATGTTTTTTCCTATGACCCCCTCACCCTACCCACCAGCTTCCTGCAGGGTGCTAGTGGATAGGGTGAGGAAGTCAAAGGGTTAAGTTTTTGCTGTGCTAGCATGGTTGATAGTTCAGGGTACCGGTGGACAGGGTGCGGGAGTCAAAGGGTTAATGGCGTCATAGCTTTATTGCTTGCTGCTTTTACCTTGCGCGTGCCAATCACGAGAAAGTACTGTAGTATTATGTAGTTGTAGCTGTAGCATACCCTAGCGTTACACGTCGTATAAACGTTTTTGATAATTTTTGCCATCGATGTGAAATACCAAAGAGACGACTTAACCCCTTGACCCCCGCACGCTGTCCATCAGCCCTGCATTGTCAACGATGATGTCAAAGCTAAAAGCTTAAGCCTTTGATTTCCTCATCCTATCCACCCACCAGCTTTCTCTAAGAAACTGGTGAATATGGTGAGGGAATCAAAGGCTTCAGTTTTTGTAGTTGATGGATAGGGTGCGGGAGCCAAAAGGTTAAGTAATAATATGTACACTACAGACATTATCATCGAGCTTTTTTGGAGGGGGGTGGGGGTGGGGATATTACAGGTTGCTTACTTGGCTGCTTGCTTGCTTGCTTGCAAGCTTGGCGGGTTGGATGATTGACTTGTTGGTCGGTTGATTAGGTGGTTGGATAGTTGGATGGATGGTTGATTGATTTTGTCTTTGTTTTTTTTTGTTTTTTGTTTCCAAACGTATGTGCATATGAGAAGCTGTTGAGAAGAAGCGATGTTTTTTTTTTTTTTCTTAACTCGGAAGGGTTTTTATACCCCTGCCCATCTCCCCTGTGTTGCTGTTCGTTTTATGTGTTAATTTGATATTGATGCTGATGGACACTCACTTGGTGTTTGATGTCATTATCACTACGCTCTTACACACTTCTTACCAAATTGCGATCACTCAGTAAATGTTACATAAATCATTTATGTTTCATCTGATTTTCAGGTGCAATGTTTTAAAAGATTTTTTTTTTCGCATGCTGTACATTCTTTTGTTAATTAGTCGTTGATCGTTGCTGCATTGGATGTAGAAAAAACATTGACTTATCCTTTTCACGTGATACACTTTGTCATAATTGTTATAATGCCCTTAGTAAACTCACTGTGTAACAAGATGGGAGAGAACCTGAACTGGCAGTTTTTGTATAATGGTACTGTGTAAAACAATATATGACGTCAGAATTTGAACTGGTACTGTGTAAAATGACGTCAGAAGTTGGGTTTGTGTTCGAATAGCACGTCAGAACACAGTCGTGGTGTACTGATTATGATGTAAAAAGTTTTTTTCCACCTAAGTGTGTTTTCTTTTTTTCCCCCCAAATGTGAGAATCGCTTTTTGCCTATACATGCTTTTTTTGTGTTACGTGGTTCATCGCATATCGCTTGTTAAACTGTCATCTTGGGTCAATTATCATCTTGCTTTTTTGTCAAACGTTTAGTCATCGCCTAAATTTTTAGTTTGATTCTTTTTAACATATTTCGTTTGTTCCATTTCCATTTGAACAGAATGGTCTTATTGTTATCATAATCTTAATGTCACCGTCGTGTAGTCCGATGCTATGAGTAAGATCACCGACGCTAATCGTTCTTTCCTTCTTTTTTGTTTTGTTTTTGTTTTTGTTTGTTTGTTTATTGTATCTCATTTTCATTTACCTTTTTGTGAGTATAGTTTGCATGTATCAAAATCTGTAATGTATCTGTAACTTAGTGTGACGTCATGCACATAGTGACGTATGGTCACTGTGAGTGACGTCAAGATGATGACGGAGTGAGTCTCTCACGTGATTTGCTGCTGAGCACGCGCCTGCTGTGAGGGAGAACCATCTATCAGGCGCGTGTAGAGAGCTGTATAAATAATAAACAATAAACACATGTATATACAGAATCATGCGTATTGACGAAGTACATTACGCGTACAACAAGAAAACCCGTGCGTAGCCATGATTTATATGCGTGTGCGTAGGACTTGTGTAAACTAACGCGATTGAGTGTAGCATGAACATAACGTGTACATCTGTAAATATGTGCATATGACAGAGAACAACATGCGTAGGATCGTAAGGACTATTGCCGTGTGTGTGAAAACGCATGTGCACAAGTGTAAACTGGTGCGCATGGTTATAAATACATACATGTGTCTAGAGTTTAAACCTGACAGCTATGAGTACACTGGAACATATGGCTGGCTATAAACACATGCGCACGGTTATGATAAATAGGCATATGTCTAGAAGCACGAGTTTACATGTACAGTTGACAGTTATTGTAAACTGGAACCTATACGGCTACAAACACATTCGTACAATTATAAAACGCTCGCGTATGATAGAAGCACCGCGTGTATTTTATGTGTACCCTACTTTGACGATGATAAAGTGCAACATGTGTAAAAATATCGACACTTATTCAATCCCAGCCTGCAATATTAAAAACTGGCCTGTTCGTTGCCCATCTTAATGTTTCCATCGTTCTGGTGGTGTCAGCTTAGTGTTTGATAGGTCCCTTCTCCCCTTTCCCCCGTTTCAACACCTTGCCAGCGCATAGGGTTTTGTGCAAGCTCAGGAAATCTGTCAGATAATTGCTGGCGGATTTGGGTGGAGCGCATATGGAGGTGCCCGAGCGCTGTGAATCCCTCTTGAAATAACTCCAGTATCTCTCTCTCTCTCTGTCTCTCTCTCTCTCTCTCTCTCTGTCTCTCTTGTCTCTCTCTGTCTCTCTCCTTCGCTCTCTCTGTCTCTGTCTCTGTCTCTGTCTTTCAGCATGGTTTTGTGTTGTATGTTATATAGGCCTATAATTTCTGAGGGGGAGATCTCTCTGAGATTTGACCACTGTCAATGCTCTTATTGAAGTCGGGAATTTCGTTCAAAAACAAGAATTCATCATGCTTGGAGCATGTACGTAATACAGGTACCCGATGAATGTCTCTTGAACCAATTTCAGTTTCAGCCAGTTGTTTTATGTATATATTTATTTATTTGTTTGTTTATTTATTTGTATCCTTGTTATCTATCTATCTATCTATCTATCTATCTATCTATCTATCTATCTATCTGTCTGTCTGTCTGTCTGTCTGTCTATCTATCTGTCTGTCTATCTGTCTATCTGTCTATCTATCTATCTGTCTATCTATCTATCTATCTATTTATCTATCTATCTGTCTGTCTGTCTGTCTGTCTATCTAATCTATTTATTTATTTGTTTACTTATTTATTTGGTCATTCATTTATTTATGTGGTTACTATCCTTTGTTTGTAGAAAGTTCTAGTTTATGGCCTATTGCAATATCATGGCAGTGGAATTACTGCACTACAGAACTGTATGTATGTATGTATGTATGTATGTTATCCACAGTCAAAGCTGTTCAGGAGTGTTGGTTGCCAGTGTTGATAGAGGTACGACCATAACTTCATTTAGAGTTGTTGTTGTTTTTAAGTCTTATTATATTGACTAGCTGGCAGTACACGATTTTTCTTCGTGATGAACTGGCCCCGTTCGGTCAGTCAGTTTGTGCGCCATGTGGATGACACAGGGGTCGTGGGGTTCGATCCTCTCAGAGTGGCCACATTTTAAAAAAATTGTTTGTTTATTTAAATTTTATTTTTTCATGTTGCGTCAGTCCAGGTGGAATTTATTCCGAGCGCGGAGACGCCATTTTGAAAAAACTGAAACTGAAACTGATCGAAAAGTTACCTTCCTGTTCAGACTTCCAACCTTTCAAATTAACCGTCTCTTACACTCCTATCACCTTCCATCCCTACATCCTTTTAGACTTGTAAGGTTAACGGCGAGCAGTTGTTTTTTTTTTTTTTTTTTTTTTTTTTTAAATGTTTTGTTTTATCTTAACCTGGTTGTCGTTTTTGACGTAGTGTTAGCCCTGATACGGCTCTAGTAATCGGCTGGGCTATAAGCAATATGAACTTGCAGCTGTACATCTTCTGATTAATTAACCCTTTGACTCCTGCACCCTGTCCACCAGCACCCTGCATTGCCAATCATGTTAGCTAAGTAAAAATTTTACCCTTTGATTCTCTCACCCTATCCACCAGCTTCCAAAAGGAAGGGTGAGAGTATCAAAGGTTTAAATTTGTTTTCAGTTGGTGGATAGGGTATGGGAGTGAAAGGGTTCAAAAACATGTGGGATGTTTGTTTCATTTTATCATCGTTTTAAAAAAAAAAATGTTTGCATTGCACGTCTCAAAACTTGACGAAACATAAAGTATAACTATGTTGATTGAGCTTCAGAATGGCACGACTATCATGAAGTTTTTGGTTATGTAATATAAAACTAGTTTCTTGTAGATATGTCTGTAGTATTAGTGTTCACAAAATGGCAGGATAGAGATTTGAAAGCAATAAGCAGTCTGTTTATTTCTTCTTTCTTTCTTTTATTCTTTTCTTTTTTTCTTTCTTTCTTTTTCTTTGTTTCTTTGTTGTTTGTTTGTCTAAAATATAGTCCAGAGAGAGAAAGAGAGAGAGAGTGAGAGAGAGAGATGTGTGTCTTTCCATCTGCGTGTGTGTCAGTGTGTCTGTGACAAAAAAGTGTAAGCAAGATTTTCTCAGCTGTTGTCGGGATGGGTCTTTACCAGATATGAGTCATCAGTGCGGAACCCTAAGAAGTGGCGAATACACAAGTTTGGAAGTCATGGTATTATCACAGGAATTCCTTAGGGCGACAGATGCATTGAGACAGAATTGATGGATCATTACCATAGACCTGTGAAGTGACCACAACACTGACCAGAAGCCAGTGGCAAAGGAAATAACGCCAACTGCCAGTTGTCCATTATTCTCCACTTTGGGGAAGTTGGACAGGTTCTAAGGAGTGACGCGTGGCAGTAAAAGTCACCGTCCAAATTTGACTTCTGATAACGGCATATTAAATGACCGAGGGTAACATTAGCTATAGCCACCATGCCACGATTACAAGTCCAGTCACGCTATTTTTCAAGTCAGGCTTGAGGGACGCGGACAGCTATGACCACTGACACATTGATGGTCAGGGAAAGAAAGCGTCCTGATCTGAATCCCCTTCTATAAAAGGAATAGTCAGTCAGCCTCTGGGCGCTCTTTTGGGGGAACCAGCTTCCAAGCTACCTCACAGGTATGTGACCCACGTTTTAATTTGTACTCTTGTTAGGTGTTAAGGTTAGGGCTAGAAGTTAGAGGCATGTTTTACTTTCCAGGAAACAGAAAGAATAGAGCTGGAAATGTGCAGTATGCTAGTAACATGTAAGCTGGTGAAGATTCGTTGTACATTTTAGGATTTAGGGCCATTGGGACTTAGGCCAGTAGAACGGTGAATTATGTTTTACGTTGAAGTTGATCAATTAAATAAATGTGTTGTATTTATCATTCCATGTGTGGACTACCTTTGAGAATCCTTGTCTAGTGTGGTTAGTGCATTTTCCTGCTCGTCTCTCTCCCATTCTTTGTTGTGTGCGTGATTTCCAAGCAGAGAAACTATCCCTCATATACATCCCCAATTTCTCATTCTCACCCCCAATCCCCATACGCTTCCTTTCTGCGATAGTATCATAAGCAATGTCACTCGCCCCCCCCCCCCCCACCCCACCAAAAGAAAAAACAACATAATAATAATATGATAATAAAAATAATAATGATAATAATAATAATTAGAAGAAGAAGAAGAAAATAAACAAGCAAGTAAGTAAATAAAAGTGCCTAAAATCAAGACATTCTGTGGAAAGTTTGCGAACAGCACTTCAAGAATTTCTGACATTTCCATTCCATTTTCATTGTCGCGACAGTCTACCATTAGCCCCCACCCCCTTCTTTTATATATCTCTTTGTTATTGTTTGCTTTTTTTGTTTTTTATTTGTTTTTGTTTTTTGATGGAACAATGGACTCAAGATCTGATATCTGGAGTTCAGATCCAGCCCGCTGCATTAAAAACTGGCCTGTTTGCTGCTCATCTCGATAAAGCTTCCATCCTCCGGTGGGGTCAGCTTAGTGTTTTGTAAGTCCCTCTTTCCATGTCGAGATTTGACAGCGCCTAAGTATTTGTACCGACTTCGGGAGTCCGCTAGATCATTGCTGGTAGATTTTGAACGGAGTGCATATGGAATTGTCCGAATACGGTGAATCTATTTTGAACAAACTCCAAACACCGCGCTTCACGTCAAAGTGACCTTCAGAAAGACAAAATCTGACTTTTCTGCAATCATTTTTTTTTTTTTTTTTTTTTTTTGGTAGCAAAGGGAGATTTTCAGAATGGCTTGACTCTCGTGTTTCCTCATTTATTTCTGTCTCTTTTCCTGTTTTTTTGTTTTTGTTTTTTTGTTTGTTTTATTTTATGTTTTTTTTTTTTAAACAGTAGTCGAAATTTTAGTCCTTGCAGAGTCTGTAGTTAATACGTTTCTTTATTGGTTGAATGACTGGTGTACGTTCGCGTCTGATGTGTGAAATAATTGCAGAGACAATCCGAGTCTTCATATTAAGTATACTTGTATAACCATTCACGTTTCACTTAGGCATAACACTGACTTTCACTTGCGTTTCGACACAGACAGTAGCAGACTACTAGCTCCTGCCACGATTGGTTTGCACTTACCATTGTGTGTGTGTGTGTGTGTGTGTGTGTGTGTGTGTGTGTGTGTGTGTGTGTGTGTGTGTGTTTTTATGTGACTGTGTGCTTGTGTGTGGGCGTGTGAGTGTGGATCTGTGTGTGCGTGTGTGTGTTTTTATGGGTGTGCATGTGCACGTGTGTATATGTGTGCGGGCGTGTATGCATGCGTATGTGTGTGTATGTGCGTAGTGTGTGTGTGTGCGCGCGCGCGTGTATTTGTGCGTGTGCGGCGTATGTGTGTGTATGTGCGTGTGTGCATGCGTGCGTGCGTGTGTGTGTGTACTTGTGTGTGTGTGTGTGTGTGCACGTGTAAGAAAAGACAGAAAACGGTGTATCTGTAGAGATGGATATTGCGATAAGTAAAAATGGTTCATCTTTGTACGATATACATGTATTTGAACATGGTACCTGACTTCTTGTTATATATATATATCTTGTATCCAAGTAGTCTTTTTTTATTGTTGGAAAGACGAACAGATTCAGAAGCCAGACGATTGCATTTAAATTATTTCGTGGCCGATGACTACCGTGATGTAATAATGTGCGTTTTAATTTCGCTCTTTTCTTTTTCACGTCAAATGTCACTGCATTGTTCGTTTTTTTTACAGTAGATTTCACCATGCACTTTGTGGCTTAGATTCTTACGATGGTGGTCGTTTTTAAGCTGTGCTATGTTTGCTAGAGATAGGAAGGGAGGTGGTTGTTGAAAGGTATGCTTCCCATGAAAGGGAATCGATCCACAAGACTTGGATTTTGCGTCACTGCCTCTGTATTTTGTGCATATACGTAATCATGGTTATTATTGATGATATGTCACGTCCTCATGATAAAGTAGTTTGTGTGAAAATCGACAAACTTATGTTGATTCGACGTTTTGTTTATTGGATTTGTACTGCGAATTGGTGTTAACTTTTTGAAAACTTTGTGTGTGTGGTGGTGTGTGTTGTGTGTGTGTGTGTGTGTGTGTGTGTGGTGTGTGTGTGTGCTGTGTCGTCGCGCGGCGCGCGTGTGTGTGTACTTGGATTAAACTTGCATTGTTTTGTTCAAGCTTTGTACTTTACACGTTGTATTCTGTTCCGTTTTATGTCTGGATTCATTAGTATTATATACTTATGTCATTTATGCATAGATGTCATAGATAGATTTGGAATTCATTTGATTCTAATCACTTGTCATATACTTGATGTCTTTGTCATATGTACTGAGTCAAATGGATGATGTCATAATCAGTTGATCATTTGTCATGATATCATTATGTCATGAAGGTCATAATCACTTTGATGTCATAAGGATGTCATAGTCTGAGTCATTAATTATGTCATATCATTATGACATTTGATGTCATAATAGATGATCATAATCACTTTGATGTCATATTATGATTGGTTCATAACGTCATGTCATTTTGATGTCATAATAATTGATTTGATGTCATAATGATGTCATAATCACGTTATGTCATCATAGATGGATGTCATATGATGTCTACTTATGTTCTAATGTCATATGATGCACAATCACTTTGATGTCATAATAGACTGAACATAATAAACAACTTGACGTTATTAATAGATTGGGTGTCATCATAACGTCATAGTCATTTTGAGGTCATAATAATGTCGACGTCAAATCATTTTGAAGTCATGATCGATCGGATATCACAGTGATGTCATAATCGTTTTTTGATGTCATAGCAGATTGGATGTCATAATCAATTTGATTTCATGATAATGCGGAAGTCATAATCACTTTTACGTCATAATAGACAGGATGTCTTAGATGTCATAATCACTTTGATGTTCTAACAGAATGTCATAGTCAGTCTGTTCGGGTTCGGTTCTCATTCACAGGGTACATAATTATACCATAACAGCCTACTCCTGGATGTTTCCAGTCGTAAAGCGTCGTTAACACTTAACGGGTATTGTATTATGTGTCGTTTACTACGATTACTGATAATGCCGTGCTGTATAGTGGCTGTGTCCTGTCTACAGTCATGACTTGAGTTGCCCATTTTTCAAAACGATTCGGATTTTGTGTTTGTTTTTGTTTGCTTTTTTTGTGTTTTGTAATGTTATTGTTCATAATTATGTATGTGGACTAGAAGTTATTGTGGCTGATGATGTAGATTACAGGGTATTGTTCAGGTTTGGTTGATGTTTTCCCCCTTTGTCTGAATAAAGATATTCAGCGTACTGTTCTGTTTTGACTTGATTTTCTGATTGACTTGACTGTCTGTCTCTGTCTGTCTGTCTTTTCTCTTTCTCTCTTCTTGGAGATAATCTGTGGTGTTCGTATCCTCCTCTCTTTGTCTATGTATTTTTCTCACATACGTACTACCTTCCGCATTTTTGTTTTTGGTAAATACTAACAACAACAGCAAACATCGTGTACAAACAATTCCAAAATACTGCCCATTAAATTTTGCGCATATGCGTATACTTGCAAGCATGTAAGCTGATTACCGGGGTATGTATGATGCGTGTGCGTGTGTGTGTGTGTGTGTGTGTGTGTGTGTGTGTGTGTGTGTGTGTGTGTGTGTGTTATGTGTGTGTGTGTGCGTGCGTGTACATACATGCATATTCATGTGCATGGATGCTATGATTTTGTCGTCCTGAATCAACGACTGTGATTGGTAGTGATAATCCAGCAACAAAAAGAAATTACCAGACTCTATCTCTGACTGTATGTCTGTGTCTCTCTTACACAGACACAACACACACACACACACACACGCACGCACGCACGCGCACACACACACACGCACACACACACACACACACACACACACCACACACACACACACACACACACACACACACACACACACAAAGACGAAGTTAAAAGTGATCGCGCGCTCACGATGACAATCAACAATCAAATCAACCAATAATCAATTTTCCAACCAACCAACGAGCCATCATTCCAACAAATCAGCCAACCAACGTTACAATCAACCAACCAGCCACCCTCCTCTTCAATCTATTATCCATGAATCATCCAACCAATCAGCCAAATTTCACAACGACTATCCATCCTTTCGACCGACCAGGCAAGCAAGCAAGCAAGAAAACAAGAAACAACCAACTAACCATTCGAACGAAGAACAACCCACCCATCTAACCAAATAATCAACTAACCAATCACTTGACAGCTGATCAACGTTCTTACCATCTATCTATTATGGAACGCTAAACAAGCACCACCAGAATGACTGAAGCATTAAAGGACAGGACAAACAGGCCAGTTTCAGTTCCAGTTTCTCAAGATGACGTCTCCGCGCTCGGAATGAATTCCATAATATGCATATTATGCACTAACGTCACAGGTGCCACGTGTATGGTGATCATGGCACAAGCCTAAGCCTGCACATAAATCCATGAGCTGGCCAGGTCCTGAACAGACCAGCTTTTTATATAGAACTCGAGACATGACATGTTGACTCCATGACAACACCAACAGAGGTAGCCAGCCCGCTGAAAGACAACATATCAACTAATAACAACTCACTAACCTTCTTACCAACTACCAGTCGCCGTGGTGTAGTGGTTAACGCAACGGACTACTGACTGGAAGGTTGTGGATTCGAATCCCCATCAGTCCCTTCAAAAATCGTTGTGGAATTTTTGGGCTCTAACCGGCTCCTACCCAGAGTTGGGCGTGCTATGGGCTCATTGGGAAGACTGGGACCACACAGTCGAGTCTCATCCGCTTCAGGGTTGCGTCATTGGGGTTGTTGCTTCAAATCTTCTGACCAGCACCGCAGGTGTCTGTATCTCTTGGGCCTGGTTGACGCCAGGATATAATATGATAGTAAGCGTAGAGTACAGCCCTGTCACGCAGTCTCAGTCCTAGATGGAACTCCATAGCATCATGATTATCATCCTCATCTACATCATCATCATTGCATTGTAAAGAGTTGCAGAATGGTTCAGACGTTCGCCTGCCAATAACTAAACTCGAGGTTCCAGGGTTTGCTCCCCGTAGAGGCCTCGAGTTTTCTCCTTAGTTTGACCGGAAAATCGAACTGAACATCTAGTCCTTCGGAAAGGAATGAAAATAGAGTCGGACCCGTATGCCTTTTGGCTGCATGCGCTAAAGATCCCACGGCAGTCGAAAATCGCGAAGAGCAGGGCATTGCCCGGCTGCCTTGGTATAAAACATTGGAGAGATAGGTTGATTTCCCTGGTCCCACTCCGTGAAGACCAATTAGCCTTCTTGTCTTTCTGAAGTCTTGGTAAAAAAAACAAAAAAAAAACAAAAAAACAATATGAATTTCAAGCGAGAGAGAGGGGATGGGCGCCGCCCTCGTGGTGCTGGCCCCGGGAAAAGTTGAGGTCTCTGCCACTTCACTCCCCTACAACCTCAGGGTTATGGAATTATCTACGTATGACCTCAGGACCTGGCCAGCTCGTGAGTCTATGTGCAGGCTTAGGGCTTGTGCAGTGATCATTTTGGATCTTCTCCATCACATGGCACCTGTGACGTTAGTGCATATGGAATTCGTTCCGAGCGCGGAGATGTCATCCTGAGAAACTGAAACTGAAACTGAAACTGAAACTGAAACAAGCAGCCAATCAATCAACCAATCAATCAACGAATCCAAACGACAAAGCACACAATGAAACTAAGAAGAATGTCAAGACAGGTTCTGCAAATCCCTGATAAGTTTATTTAACCATTAAAACAATGGTACAACAATCTACAAGAACAAAGCAGAGTCAAATAATATAAAGTACAATTTATGGACGGAGAAAGTGGGTTCGTAAAGCTGTAAACCCTTGTCAAGTGAAATGAAACAAATCAGAATTAACAGGAAAATTGTACGTGCGCCCTATACTTTGCAACTCGAGGCAGGTATCACAAAACATGACAAAGAAAAGATAAACATTATTTTGACTGGAATCTGCTTGGCTGAAAAAATCATTAACGTTTTGTCACTGGTTCGAAATATCACAGATCATAGCTGCCTGGATCATGTGTGAATATATTGTTTTCAAGCCTCAAAAATCGTTGCATATTTCATGAAAATCCAAAGACTAAAAAGGAGTATACAAAACAACATAAAATAATATATACGAAATAATAAGAAAATGCAGTACCAATTTTTTGGAAACTGATAAATAAGTACATAGGCATTTTTTTTGTTTCAAGTGTGAAACCACTATTTTGTTAAGGAAAAGAAAATGAAGTTTCTGTCTTCAGTGTTTGCGTCTTGAATAACTGAAATGAAAACATGGAATAGAGAAAGAATTTGCCTATAAAAACATCAGCAGTGGTTTGTTACACACTAACACCAATGAAAAAAAATGACTTACACAGTTAAGTCATCACTGGATGGAGAGTTGAAGAAAGTACACACCTAAAAGTCATATGAGAGAAAGACAATATTCAACAGTCAAGTGTATTCTTCATA
Organism: Monoplex corrugatus; assembly: GCA_030674185.1. Taxonomy (NCBI): domain Eukaryota; kingdom Metazoa; phylum Mollusca; class Gastropoda; order Littorinimorpha; family Ranellidae; genus Monoplex; species Monoplex corrugatus. The sequence continues at coordinate 78,172,580 of CM060312.1, read as the reverse complement.
TGTGCTGCTGAAACCAAAACCGTTACGTTCACACTACAAAAAACAAACAAACAAACAAAAAACAGAAAAACAACCCCCCCCCCAAAAAAAAAAAAAAAAAACCCAACAAAAAAACAATTAAGGTAATAATGCTTTATTTTTCTGAACAACTTTTCTTCCGAAACCACTTTAAATAATTAAAACCCCTAACATTTCAGGAATAACTGAAATCAGTTCAAAACCACTGTCTTTGGTTCCAGTTTTTGGACACACGACCCTTCAATTTATAATGAACAAATTCAATTAAAGTCAACTGAAGAATTAAAAAGAATTAAGCAATAACTAAACTTATTTATTTAGCGAGTTTTCAAGGCTCATACCAACAGTCACCAGTTGCTTTACTGAGATCAGCCATTTGTTTCATATGAATGATGTGCTAATACTGTTCGAATGTTGGTTTGTACAATAACCACTATCACTGAATATTTTTCTTCCGTACAACAGACAAAAATATTTATATTAAAGTCAAACGGAAAGAAAAACCACAAAGAGCCGGCTTAACATGGCAAGGGAGAGAACAGCTATTTTAAAACTATAAAGTCATAATAGGTTGTGTCCCCTTAATGGGTGGCGTAAATTTGGTCAGTTTCTTTTCTTTTCTTTTCCTTTGAAATCATTCTCGCATAATGCTATTCTCCACTCATTTGGAGTCACTACGCATCACGTAAAACCAGACTTCGTGCAGCGCAGAGAACTCAAACTGTCAGACGTGCTAACACATTCTATGTTGCTGCACAGTCCACATTTGTGATGGGCCTGCATTCTGGTCTTTTCACGTACATATAAGCAACCGGACACCAATATAACAGGATTTTAACGTGTAGATTTGATATTAAGCGTGAAAACACACACGAAGAGGGGTTCAGGTACTGGCAGGTCTGCATACACATACTGACCTGAGAGATTGGAAAAACCTTCACCCCTTTCAAAAGTATCCACCAGACGGAGGTATGTGGGCAGGGCAAAACCCAGGACTTTCCAATTGGAAGTCCAACGCGTACCCATATGACCACCGCGCCGGACAGTTTCTTGCCTGACTTTACCTTAAAAATTAGTTACTCCTACTGGAAATGATTGAAATATTGTTGGCATGGGAATAATCTATGACTGAACTATAACTGACATGGGAATAATCTATGATTGAAATATTGTTGGCATGGGAATAATCTATGATTGAAATAATACTGGCATGGGAATAATCTATGATTGAAATATTATTGGCATGGGAATAATCTATGCTTGAAATATTACTGGCATGGGAATAATCTATGATTGGAATATTATTGGCATGGGAATAATCTATGCTTGAAATATTACTGGCATGGGAATAATCTATGATTGGAATATTATTGGAATGGGAATAATCTATAATTGAAATATTACTGGCATGGGTATAATTTATGATTGAAATATCAATGGTATGGGAATAATCTATGATTGAAATATTACTGGCATGGAAATAATCTATGATTGAAATATTGTTGGCATGGGAATAATCTATGATTGAAATATTACTGGCATGGGAATAATCTTTGATTGAAATATTGTTGGCATGGGAATAATCTATGTTTGAAATATTACTGGCATGGGAATAATCTATGATTGAAATATTGTTGGCATGGAATAATCTATGATTGAAATATTACTGACATGGGAATAATCTTTGATTGAAATATTACTGGCATGGGAATAATCTATGATTGAAATATTACTGGCATGGGAATAACCTATGATTGGAATATTACTGGCATGGGAATAATCTATGATTGAAATATTGTTGGCATCGGAATAATCTATGATTGATATATTACTGGCATGGGAATAATCTATGATTGAAATATTATTGACATGGGAATAATCTATGATTGAAATATTAGTGGCATGGGAATAATCTATGATTGAAATATTAGTGGCATGGGAATAATCTTTGATTTAAATATTGTTGGCATGGGAATAATCTATGATTGAAATATTACTGGCATGGGAATAATCTATGATTGAAATATCATTGGCATGGGAATAATCTATGATTGAAATATTACTGGCATGGGAATAATCTATGATTGAAATATCGTTGGCATGGGAATAATCTATGATTGAAATATTACTGGCATGGGAATAATCTTTGATTGAAATATTGTTGGCATGGGAATAATCTATGCTTGAAATATTACTGGCATGGGAATAATCTATGATTGGAATATTACTGGCATGGGAATAATCTATGATTGGAATATTACTGGCATTGGAATAATCTAACCCAAACAATATAGGAAAATTGCACCCACAAGCATCTAGAAACCACTGTCTTCACATTTCGTTGTTAATCTGGTCAGATACACGGCAAGATCTGTCTAATCCCTAAACATCCCGCTCAATTTCACATTGTTACAATTTTTTTTTTACTGCCATGAAATTATTTTCCCAGTTTGGCAAATTTTTTGTTTCGACAAAGAAGAAATGAGAATATACTGCGCGCACTTTCGGATCAGGGAAAGGGGGAGGTGATGAGGGCGAGAATACGGACAGGCTGACAATCTGAATATCTCATTTCATAAAAATGAAAATGATAAAAAGTCCAACGTACGGAATAAGATGAAATATCCGTAACAAACTGAATGAAGACGAAGGAACACGACAGAGCCGTTGAGAGACAAAGAACATGAATGAAGAAACATAAACAAGAGGCACGTATAGAAATATACAAATAAATAAACAAATAGATAGACAGACAGACAGACAGACAGACAGACAGATAGATAGATAGATAGATAGATAGATAGGTAGATAGATAGATAGATAGATAGATAGATAGGTAGATAGATAGGTAGATAGATAGATAGGTAGATAGATAGATAGATAGATAGGTAGAAAGGTAGATAGAAAGACAGATAGATAAACAAAAAAACAAAAACAAAAAAAAACAACTAAAGAAACAAACAGATAAATAAATAAATAAATAAATAAATAAATAAATAATACTTTCAAAAGCAAATGAAGTGAAGGAAGCGATAGAAACAAAGATACCTCTACAATCGGCAGAGAAAATCTTGGAAACCTTGTTTATGATTTTCAGTCGTAACAACACTGAGTGTGTGTGTGTGTGTGTGTGTGTGTGTGTGTGTGTGTGTGTGTGTGTGTGTGTGTGTGTGCGCGCGCGCGTGTGCGTGTCTTTGTATGTGTGCGTGTGTGTGTGCGTGCGTATGTCTGTTTGTAAGCGTGAGTGTGTGCTTCCGTGGGTGCATGAGTATTTGAGAGAGAGAGAGAGAGAGAGAGAGAGAGAGAGAGAGAGAGAGAGAGAGAGAGAGAGAGAGAGAGAGAGAGAGAGAGAGAGAGAGAGAGACAGAGAGAGAGAGTGTGCGTGTAGGTGTAAATTAACTGGAAAGTTATTTTAAGATTAAAACAAATCCCCAAAACTTCGAATTATTTCATTAACAGTGTCCTTAAAAGTTGTAAGTATTTCTTTTTAAAAACGACCATTTTACCTTGGAATTACTTCATTGCCTGTAAAGTTGGAAGTACTTTTATTTACTACGAAGTTGAAATAAAGAAAAGATGATTACATCAGAAACTGGAAATATCTTAAGAAAATTAATAGTCTACATCCTTAACTGTAGCAAAAATGATCATTTAATACCAAAGACATATTATTTTGATATCCACACACCGTTTATGGTCTAATCACAAATCTAACTCGTTCTATCAAAGATACATAATGTAATCCGCACAATCACAAACAAAAATAGCTAACTAAAAAAAATTAAGTGATAGGAAAAGTGCTGGAATAAACGATTAACCATCCTATTGTGTGAATGCTTCACTCGCGCAAGTGTGATTTATTTCGTGCTCGAAAGAAAATACAAAAGAGAAACAAGCCAAAAAAACAACAAAAAAACCCCCACCAAAAAACAACACAAACAAACAAACGAAAGAAAATTCATTAAAAAAGTGTATCGACAAAGAAACGAATCATAATTCATGAAACATATATACCGATAAACAAAATTCTATTAAAAGAAGTCTATCAACAACGAAACGAAACAAAATTCGCAAAAAAGTATATCGAGAAAGAAACGAAACAAAATTCATTAAAAAAAAAATCAACATACTTGTCGCGTAACCGTTTTATGCATGTGTGTGTGTGCTATTTCATTACTCAAAATACTATGTCAATAGAACAAACCACAAAAGAAAAACAAATGTAGTAGCAAAAAATTTTAAAAAATCGCAAACTGCTTCACATTCAAAAGTGTAACGTGTTTTCAAGTTGTGAAAATAATTTAAAAAACAAACAAACATACAAACAACGATAGCAAAGAAATGTAAATGTGCTAAGTTTAAAAAACAACAACAGAATATTAAAAAAAAACAAGAACAGGAAACAACAAAAACCTATCACAAAACTACTTGGCATTAAAAGTACAACATTTGAATACTTAAAACTGAAAAAGGGACATTTGCACAAAAGATATCTATGCCTCAAATTGGAATCTGAAGCGTGTTCGAGAGGATTTCGTCGCACTGGGACAATTCTGTACGAACTCCATCCAAATGTGCCAGCTGTTATCTGGCAAACTCCTTAAGCTTGCGCAAAACTCTATTTGCTGGCAAGGTCTTGAAATGAGAAGGGGAAGTGAACCTAGGAAATACAGACACTTTCTAAATGAGTGGAGAATTTACACAGGCAATGAATACGCCAACTTTCATTTTGCAGGTGGGATTGTATTCAAAAATAGAAATCTCGAGTCCATAGCTCTATCAAAATAACTAGCACATATACCCAGGGCGAGGATTCTTCAAAAATAATAATAAAAAATATACCAGTCGCCGTGTTGTAGTGGTTAACGCAACGGACTACCGACTGGAAGGTTGTGGGTTCGAATCCCCATCAGTCCCTTCAAAAATCGTTGTGGGATTTTTCGGCTCTGACTGGCTACAGCCCAGAGTTGGGCGTGATATGGGCTCATTGGGAAGACTGAGACCACACAGTCGAGTCTCATACACTTCGCGGATGCGTCGTTGAGAGTGTTGCTCAAATCTTTTGACCAACACCGCAGGTGTCTGCATCTCTTGGACCTGGTTGATGCCAGGATATATTATGATATTAAGCGTAGAGTACAACCCTGTCACACAGTCTCAATCCTAGATGGAACTCCATAGCATCATGATTATCATCCAGATCGACATCATCATCGTCGCATAATAAAAACTGTTTCATCTTCTGTGGCCATTAAAGTGGCGTAGAAAATGGGACGGAAAAAAAAAGGTGAGCACAAAGGTAACCTCCCTGAGTGCAATAATCCTAAAAGAAAAACAAAACAGAAATGTGAAAAGAACAGAAAAAAGCAGCTAAAAGCCCCAAGTACTGAGGTTCGGAATGTCAACACAGACCAAATAAAGCATTTAAATCAAATCATTGAAAAAAAATATATTACAATCACAGCAACTGCCAAAATATTTTTAAAATCAGCACAAACATGGAATAATATTCATCACACTATCGACGTATGGCAACGAACGAGTACAAAAAAAAAAAAAAAAGGAATGAAGTATAACATCTTGTGTAGGGCAAAAAAATTAGGTTTCCACTCTCTCTCTTTCATACACACACCCACGCAAGCATACATACGCATGCACGCATACATACACACATACAAAATCACACACACACATACGCACACACACACACACACACACACGCACACACACACGCACACACACACACACACATGCACACGCACACACACACATGCACACGCACACACACACATGCACATACACACACACACACACCCACACACACACACATTCACTCACACGACACGTACAGCATCACAAGGATCAGATCACAAGCATGAGACTTCAAGAAAGAAACCAAATAAACCAGACACAGTATAGAAAGTTTCATTAAAAGAACTTTACGAACGTTTGAGACAATAACAACGACAACGACGATGACGACGACAACCACCACCACACAATAAAAAGGAGGTGAAGAAGACGAAGAAGAAGAAGAAGAAAAAGAAAAAGAAAGAGAGAAAGAAGAAGAAAGAAAGAATGAAAGCAAGAAAGAAAGAAAGAAAAAAGAAGAAAGAAGAAGAAGAAAATAAAAGAAAGTAATAAAGAAATAAGAAAGAGAAGTAGAAAAACAAAAAAAGAAAGTAATAAAGAAATAAGAAAGAGAAGTAGAAAAACAAAAAAAGAAAGTAATAAAGAAATAAGAAAGAGAAGTAAAAAAACAAAAAAAGAAAGTAATAAAGAAATAAGAAAGAGAAGTAGAAAAACAAAAAAAGAAAGTAATAAAGAAATAAGAAAGAGAAGAAGAAAAACAAAAAAAGAAAGTAATAAAGAAATAAGAAAGAGAAGTAGAAAAACAAAAAAAGAAAGTAATAAAGAAATAAGAAAGAGAAGTAGAAAAACAAAAAAAGAAAGTAATAAAGAAATAAGAAAGAGAAGTAGAAAAACAAAAAAGAAAGTAATAAAGAAATAAGAAAGAGAAGAAGAAAAAGAAAGAAAGAAAGAAATAAGGAGGAGGAGGAGGAGGAGGAAGAACAAGAAGATTACAACAACAACAACAACAACAACAAGGAAAGCAAGAACAACCTCCATAACAATTAACAGAAGGACTGAAATAACAAGAACATGTCATCTTTGGCAGAAACAAAAATAAGTATAGTAATAACGTCATTAAGAGCTACAAAAAGATTTACACCACCACCACCACCACCTCCACCACCATCACCACACCACCACTACCACCACCACCACCACACAAAAACAACACCGACAATAACAAAACACAATGACCCATTATCGACAATGGATGAGGTAAGGTAGAGGCGAAGAGAACGCTTTCAAATCCACGACAAATCCACCAGTCTACTTGTGATGCAATGGACATGGTGCTTGTTCATACGTTGTACCCAGGCGGCGAGTCCAGCCAACGTCTTTCGTGTGTCTTTGTGCTGTATTCGTACACTTTGCCAGTGTCTGCAACGCAACAGAAACCATAAAAATGAATATCTGAACACAACAGAAACCATAAAAATGAATGTCTGGAACACAACAAAAAACCATAAAATGAATGTCTGGAACACAACAAAAAACCATAAAATGAATGTCTGAACACAACAGAAACCATAAAATGAATGTCTGAACACAACATAAACCATAAAATGAATGTCTGAACACAACATAAACCATACAATGAATGTCTGAACACAACAGAAACCATAAAATGAATGTCTGAACACAACAGAAACCATAAAATGAATGTCTGAACACAACAAAAACCATAAAATGAATGTCTGAACACAACAGAAACCATACAATGAATGTCTGAACACAACATAAACCATAAAATGATTGTCTGAATACAACAAAAAACCATAAAATGAATGTCTGAACACAACATAAACCATAAAATGAATGTCTGAATACAACAAAAACCATAAAATGATTGTCTGAATACAACAAAAACCATAAAATGATTGTCTGATACAACAAAAACCATAAAATGATTGTCTGAATACAACAAAAACCATAAAATGATTGTCTGAATACAACAAAAACCATAAAATGAATGTCTGAACACAACAAAAACCATAAAATGAATGTCTGAACACAACATAAACCATAAAATGATTGTCTGAATACAACAAAAAACCATAAAATGAATGTCTGAACACAACATAAACCATAAAATGAATGTCTGAATACAACAAAAACCATAAAATGATTGTCTGAATACAACAAAAACCATAAAATGATTGTCTGAATACAACAAAAACCATAAAATGATTGTCAGAATACAACAAAAACCATAAAATGATTGTCTGAATACAACAAAAACCATAAAATGAATGTCTGAACACAACAAAACCATAAAATGAATGTCTGAACACAACAAAAACCATAAAATAAATGAATGAACACAACAAAAACCATAAAATGAATGTCTGGAACACAACAAAAACCATAAAATGAATGTCTGGAACACAACAGAAACCATAAAATGAATGAATGAACACAACAAAAACCATAAACTAAATGAATGAACACAACAAAAACCATAAAATGAATGTCTGGAACACAACAGAAACCATAAAATGAATGAATGAACACAACAAAAACCATAAACTAAATGAATGAACACAACAAAAACCATAAAATGAATGTCTGAACACAACAAAAACCATAAAATAAATGAATGAACACAACAAAAACCATAAACTAAATGAATGAACACAACAAAAACCATAAAATGAATGTCTGGAACACAACAGAAACCATAAAATGAATGTCTGAACACAACAAAAACCATAAACTAAATGTCTGAACACAACAGAAACCGTAAGATGAATGTCTGAGGACAGCTGTTTCTCTCCATTTCTAACACACGTTTTTTCCAAGTCCTTTCTAGCGTGTTGGGTTTTTGCGCAGGCTCAGGGAGTCTGCCAGATAATTGCCTGAAAAATCGGGTGGAACGCATATGGAACTGTCCGAGTACGATGAATCCCTCTTGAACAAACTCCGAACTCTTAACACACACACACACACACACACACACACACACACACACACACACACACACACACACACACACACACACTCACACACACACACACACACACACACACACACACACACACACACACACACACACACACACACACGCACGCACACTCACAGACACTGCATCATTACTGTTATAATCATCATCATCACCCTCATCATCATCATCACCACCTCCATCATCATCATCATCATCACTGTTGTTATCATCATCATCGTCATTATGATTATTACTGTTTAAAGTAATGCCATTATTATCATCATTACTACTATCATCTTCACCGTCGTCGTTGTCATCATCATCATCGTGATCATCATCATCATCATTTTCTTCTTCTTCTCATTATTATCAGAGCAATCTATGCCAACAGTAGGAGCGCAGTCCGAACAGCCAGTGGAACATCGGACTGGTTCCCGGTTACATCAGGGGTCAGGCAAGGCTGCGTACTCTCTCCCCTTCTCTTCGTGATCTACATGGACCAGATTACAAAGGAAGCCAATCCAGATCTGGAGGCCCTGAACGAACTATTATTTGCTGACGACCAGTCCTTGATGAATCAGAACAAAGCAGCTCTTCAAGAACACACAGACCAACTCAACACAAGCTGCGAGAAGTATGATATGAAGATCAGTATCAACAAAACAGAAGTTATGTCTGTCAGCAGAAATCCAGGAAAGCTGGACATCAACATCAACGGCACCCAGCTGAAACAGACCAAAGAATTTAAATACCTTGGCAGCCTCTTCACTGAAGATGGAAAATTGGACAGAGAGATAGAAACAAGATGCCAGAAAGCGAACGCAGTCAGTTACCAACTCGCCCCCCTTCTGAAATATCCCAGCATCCCAGTGAGCACCAAGGCAAAACTCATCAACGCCATCTTCGTTCCAACACTCACATACCAGTGTCAGACATGGGCCCTAACAAAAGCCTTAGAGAGAAAATTGGTCACATGTGAAATGCGCTGCCTGAGAAAAGCTGTCAACAAGACCAGACGCGACAAGATCAAGAATGAGGTGATCAGAAACATGGTCGGACTAACACCAATTCTCCACCATGTCGAACAACAAAGGATCAGGTGGTTTGGTCACCTCACCAGAATGCCGCCCGACCAACCGGCCCTACGGGCATACACCACCAGATACACTGGCTGGAAAGCCAGAGGTAGACCACGGAGACGATGGAGCGACTCCGTGGCTGACACCCTGCGAGCCCATGACCTGTCACTCTATCAAGCCTCCCGCCTTGCTGCAGACAGACGTCTGTGTCTCCCGCGACGCCGAAGGGCACCAGCGGCAGATGAAAGAAAGAAGAAGAAGAAGAAGTTATCATCATCGTCGTCGTCATTATCATTATTACTGTCATTGCTTTTGCCATTATTATTAATTATCATTACTATTATCATCACAGTTGTCTTTATTATTATTATTAATATCAATATCATAGTATTATTACTGTTACTGTTGTTGTTACATTATTATTATTATCATCATTATTAGTGCTGTTATCATCATCGTCGTCGTCATTATTATTATCATTACTGTTATTACTACTGTCATTATTATTATCATTATTACTACTATCATCATCATCATCATCATCATCATCATCACCACCACCACCACCACCACCATCATCATCACCACCACCACCATCATCATCATCACTACCATCACCACCATCATCATCATCATCATCATCATGATCATCACTGCCATCATCATCATCACCATCATCATCATCACCAGCATCACCATCACTACCATCATCATCACCACCATCATCATCATCACCACCACCACTTACTGGGGTCCAAAGCCCGGCCGTCAAAGTCCCTGTTGGTGACAGGGTAGTTGCCCTCCTCATCCCGGCTGGTCAGCAACACGGTACGTGGGGAGGCCACAGACTCCTTACGCTGGGCGTCCAGCCTGGCCTGCTCCTCTGCCTCCTTTTTCTTGTTGTACGCCTGGTCACACACACACAATCACCAATGACATGAGTTTCTTTTAACCCTTTTGATTCCCGCAACCTGCCTACCAATTGCAAAAATAATCAAGGGCCCTGTGTTTGGAGTGAAGAGACATTTCAAACCCAGGAACTGTAGGTCTACGTCTGCTGAAGTCGTCAGAATTGTGTATTGTGTCTTAACCCTTAAACTCCTGCAGCCTGTTCACCAGCATCCTGTATTGTTTACCATGATAACAACGCAAAAACTTAACCCTTTGACTCCCTCATCCTATCCATCAGCTTCCTGAAAAGTTCGTAATAGTCTGGAACAACGCAACCCACGTATTTTTCGACCTCATAATTTGTTTTGATCCGGCAACTTCATACGTGTAGGTTATCGTATTGCACGTTTCGCCTTATTTGGGATTTTTGTTAAGTTTGTAGCATAGTGAAAGTAGCATTTGGACTAAATGGATTTTGTCAGTAATTTCTTTTCAGTCTGTAATGTTGTCAGTGATGCTTTACAGTATTTTTGGTCATGTCTTTTCTAGATCTGCCCCCACCCCCACCCCGTAATGTCAACCGCTAAAAAGAAAATAAGTGTTCACTCTGAAATTTCCAATCACCCCGTAATGTCAACCGCTAAAAAGAAAATGAGTGTTCACTCTCCAATCACCCCGTAATGTCAACCGCTAAAAAGAAAATGAGTGTTCACTCTCCAATCACCCGTAATGTCAACCGCTAAAAGAAAAATGAGTGTTCACTTTGAAATCTCCCATGTATGAAATAGGCCCATGTTTCTTTTGTCTTCTGTATGTTGTATGTTGTCAGATGTCTAAAAAGTTCCTCTCATGTGTATGAATTGAAATTATATTTTGTTACTACATTGTTTGTTGATGTCTATTCATTGTTAAAAAATGAATAAAAAAAAAAGGCGAAAGAAAAAAAAACACAAGAAAATGTGAGAATTTTTTCGGAGTGAACAATCGACAAGAGATTTTGTTTTCTTTTTCTTTTTTATTCTACTTTGAGTGTGGCATTTCTTGATGTGATCCTATAGATCTAGCTGTTTTTGTTTCTCATAACAGTAAGTTATCCTCCACAACTGTGGTGCCTAATTTCGCCCCTTCCGCCATCTTGGATTTGCAAGGTTTGCTACGAGTGTTTCGCACATATGCTGAACCCCTAGTTTAGCTAGCTGCTAAAGTTTAGCTTTACATTGACTTGCTAACGTTAAGAAACCTATCACTGATGTAAAGAGACAGACTGGTGACTCGGCCAATTCCTGACCTATGGTTCTGATATAAATAGATCAGTAAGTGAGCGAACTTTTGACCTATGACCTCGGCTATAAATAGACAAACTGACAAGATGGCTAACTTTTGACTTATGAACTCTACTATGAGAAGGCAAAGTGACAACTCAGCGAACTTCCGACCTCTGACATGAATAGGATTGGCAAGTAATTCAGCAAACTTCTGACCTATGACCTCTGATAAAAATAGAACGGCGGCTCGATAAACGTTTGACCTATGACCTATGGTATAAATAGACTGGCAACGGCGAACTGTTGACCTACGACCTTTGATATAAATAGACTGGCACGTCAACGAACTTCTGACGTAAGACCGCTGACATAACTGGTGCCTGCATTTTATTCTCTGTCTTTTGTTTACACTGGACAAAGGCCATTTGGCAAAACATTTATGCTTGTCTTATCTTGTCTAGTCTAGCCTTGTCCTACGTCTTATCCTGTCTTATTACGAAATCCAAAACAAGTGCGACTGGCCGCGTCCAAGCAAACAGGAACCAGAAAAACAAGAAAACCGAAAAAGAACGCGTATTCAATACAACAAGACAAGACAGGAGCAAATTTTCGGCCAACCGGCCTTTGTCAAGCGCAAATGAACGATCACAGACTCCAAACAACAGATAATAAGAAAAAGACAAAGGCCGGTTGGCCGAAAATTTGCGCCTGTCTTGTCTTGTTGTATTGAATGTATCTCACCTGTCTCACCTGTCGGCGTCACCGGGAACAGTGTTGGCCGCTGCACATGATGTCCTCACAAGTTGCCTCCAGCACTCTCGATCTTGGCTAAGTCTGACCACCTCCTGGAGTTTCTTGCCACTGATGTTTGTGATGTTTCTAGCAAGTGATGCAGGTGGCCGTCCTCTGTTTCTCTTTCCTTCCACTTTACCTTGGAGGACAGTGGACATCAAGTCTGTTCTCTCATTACGGATTGCGTGTCCAACATATTTCAGTTTCATCCGTTGTATGAGTACTAGAAGCTTGCGTGTAGTACCCAACTCATTCAGTATGCTTTCATTTGAGCGCCTATCCGTCCATTTGACCCTCAGCAGTCTTCGGTAAAACCACAGCTCTGCTGCTTCCACTCGTCTTTCATCCTCTTTCTTCATTGTCCATGCCTCGCAGCCGTATAACATCACTGGCCAGACAAGACATTTTAAGAGTTTTATCTTAAGGTCTGCTGTTATGCTGTGGTCTTTCCAAATATTGTTCAATTGAACCATACTGTTCTTGGCCATTCCAATTCTCATCTTTATGTCTTTTGAGCATGTTCCATCGTGTGTCTTGACTGAACCTAAATATCTAAAGTCCTTGACATTTTCTAGAGGGACTTGGTTTAGCATGATCTGGTCCTGTCTAGTGTTATATTTGCCTGCAACATGCATAACCTTTGTCTTCTTTGAATTTAAGTCCAGCCCAGCTGCCTTTCCAACCCGGTCTACCCTGTACAGGATCCTCCTAGAGCCTGTAATGTTGTCTGCCAGTAATCCTGTGTCATCTGCGTAGCGTAAATTTGACAGGTTTCTACCACCAATATTTACTCCCATGTCTTCTATGTCTGCTTCTCTCATGATATGTTCAGTGTATATGCTGAAGAGATGTGGAGACAGGATGCAACCTTGCCTTACCCCTTTAGTGATGTTAAAAAATTTGCAGTTTTGATTATTCCATCTGATTGTTGCTTTTTGATCATTATATAATGAAGCTATGAGGGAAACCAGATGTCTTGGAAAACCCATTTTGATCATGAAGTGGAAAAGACTTTGGTGAATCACGCTATCAAATGCTTTGCTGTAGTCAATGAAAACGATGAACATCTCTTGGTCTGTGTTTCTAATCTTTTCTATCAATATCTGGAGTACAAACAGCATATCTATTGTTCCCCTGTTTTTCCTATAGCCTGCCTGACAGTCGGATAGCTCTTCCTCTACTTTTGGCTTTAACCTGTTTAAAATTATTATCAGCAGTATTTTACTGGCATGACTGATCAGTGCAATTGTTCTATAATTGTTGCAGTCTTTGACATTTCCACTCTTATGTAACATGACAAATTCCTGGAGCTTCCAGTCTGTAGGCCACTGACAAGTCTTCCATATCTTGCAGCATAAGTGATGCATTACTTTGAGTCCACCATCACCTGAGTGTTTCAACAACTCTCCAGGAATATTGTCAAGACCAGGAGACTTTCTGCATTTTAGATCTTTAATGGCAGATTCAACTTCGCTGAGCAGAGGTTCAGGTTCCGTATCTCCAGGGATCAATTCCAAATTTGGCTCTAAATTATTTTCATGGCTGTCAGGCTTGCCAAAAAGTGATGTGCCATATTCGTTCCACCTATCCAAGACATCATCTGGTTCAGTCAGAGTGTGACCATCCTTGTTGTTGATGCATTGGTTTGTTGCTTTGAAATTTGTTTTTTTCACTTTTTTTATTTGTTTGAAGAGCTCCCTCGACTTCCTGTTTTCGTTGTGTTCATTGATTTTACTGCATTCTTGTGCCAGCCAATTTGCTTTGTCTCTTCTGACTTTACTTTTTATTTCCCTTTTCAGTGCCGAGTATTTTTCCCGCTCTCCCTGCTTTCGAGCTTGACTTTTCTTTTCTGCCAGATCTATCACTTCCTGACTTATGTAGGGCTTAGCTTTTTTCCTTTTTTCTTCTTTTCCTAGTTTTTCTTCAGAGATTTTGGTCAGTGTGTTTTTTATGTCTGTCCAGATTTCATCAGGATATGAGTCATTTTCATCCCATACTTCAAGTAACTTAAAGAAACGATTACTTGTTTCTATACTGAATTCTAACGCCAGCTCAGGGTTTTCTAATTTTGATATGTCGAACTTTGGCGTAGTTTTGGTTTTAGGCTTCTTCAATATTTTCATTCTTAATTTGGTTGTCACAAGAATGTGATCCGTGTCGCAGTCTGTTCCAGGCTTTGTTTTTGCATTGAGGACAGTTGATTTCCAGGATCTGTCAATGATAATATAATCAATCTGATTACGACACCTGTCTCCTGGAGAGATCCATGTGTATCTTCTGCGCAGTGGTTGTTGGAAAAAAGTATTTGTGATGTTCATCTCATTTGCCTGACAAAACAGAGCCAGCATGTCACCTCTCTCATTTCGTTCTCCTAAACCATATGGTCCTATTCCACATTCTGTGTCAGCCCCCTCTCCAACTTTAGCGTTGAAGTCACCCATCACAATGCATATTTCCTTTTTGGGAATTTTGTCTCTGATAGTTTGGAGGTCATTGTAAAAATTTTCTATTTCTTCTTCTGAGCTAGTGGATGTTGGAGCATAAGCTTGAACTATGTTCAAAACAGCATATTTGGTATTTATTTTGACAGTGAGAAATCTGTCATTAATTGGATTATAGCTTTTCAGAGCTCCAGCATGCTTTTTGTCCAGCACAATTGCTACTCCTCTTGAGCCACCTTTTTCATTTCCACTATATACAACTGTATGCTCTCCTACAGTAAAAAGTCCCTGCCCACTCCATCTAACCTCACAGAGCCCTGTTATGTTCATCTTGCTCCTTTCTAATTCTTTGACTAGTAGGTAGAGCTTTCCTAATTCTAACATAGTCTGTACATTCCATGTCCCTATATTCAAATCCTTTTTTTGCATTTTTTTCTTTTTGTGATTTTGCATTTTTGAGGAGTTTCTACATGTCCGCTTCCAATAACCTCCGTCGGGTAATCCATTACCGTCATCACAGCTACCTTTCACAGACACGGACTCTCCCTCATATGACATCAAATAAGCGTTCTGATTCATTTTTCTGTATTTGTGGTTCCTTTCGTAAAGACAAACATAGAAACCAATCAACCAACAAACCATCCAACCAACAAACCAACCAGCCAACAAACCAACCAGCCAACCAACCAACCAACCAACCAGCCAGCCAACCAACCAGCCAACTAGTCAGCCAACCAACCATCCAACCAACCAACAAGCCAACCAACCAGCCAACTAATCAGCCAACCAACCATCCAACTAGTCAGCCAACCAACCATCCAACTAGTCAGCCAACCAACCAGCCAACCAGCCAGCCAACCAACCAGCCAACTAGTCAGCCAACCAACCAACCAACCAGCCAGCCAACCAACCAGCCAACTAGTCAGCCAACCAACCAACCAACCAGCCAGCCAACCAACCAGCCAACTAGTCAGCCAACCAACCAGCCAACTAGTCAGCCAACCAACCATCCAACCAACCAACCAGCCAACCAACCAGCCAGCCAACCAACCAGTCAGCCAATCAACCAACCAACCAGCCAACCAAAGAACCAACCAACCAGCCAGCCAACCAACCTACCATCCAACCAACCATCCAACCAGCCAACCAACCAACCAGCCAGCCAACAAACCAATCAAATTCAATGGATCGTGGAGTCTCACCTGGAAAGCATTAGCAGCAATGGCTGTGGTGGCCAGGCCTGCCACGCCAATAGACTGTTTATGTGTCTTGTCCAGATCTGGTACATCTGCGGATATAACAGTGATATTAAACAATAACAGCAATAAGAAATAATACAAATGATAACGACAACAAAAGCAATAGCAACAAAAATAATAATGGTAATAATAATAACAATACAATAATAATATTAATAATTATGATAATAATAATAATACCACAGTGATGATAAAATTAATAGTGACAATAATATTAATATTAAGAGAATAATAACAGTTGTAGCAAAAATAACAGTAACGATGATATGAAATTAATTACAGTAATATCAATGATATTAACAATAATAATAATAATAATAATATAATAATAATAATAATAATGATAATAATCAAGCATGACAACCACAACGATAGTACTACTACAAATGATAATTAGAACAGTAGTAGTTCTTGCACCAGTAGTAATAGAAGAAATAGTAGTAGTAGTAGTAGAAGAAGAAGAAATAGTAGTAGTAGTAGTAGAAGAAGAAGAAATAGTAGTAGTAGTAGTAGAAGAAGAAGAAATAGTAGTAGTAGTAGTAGTAGAAGAAGAGGAAATAGTAGTAGTAGTAGTAGAAGAAGAAGAAATAGTAGTAGTAGTAGTAGAAGAAGAAGAAATAGTAGCAGTAGTAGTAGAAGAAGAAGAAATAGTAGCAGTAGTAGTAGAAGAAGAAGAAATAGTAGTAGCAGTGAAGTAAGTAGTAAGGTAGAGAAGAAATATAGTAGTATAGTAGTAGAAGAAGAAGAAATAGTAGTAGTAGTAGTAATAGAAGAAATAGTAGTAGTAGTAGTAGAAGAAGAAGAGAAATAGTAGTAGTAGCAGTAGAAGAAGAACAACAACAACAAGAAGAAGAAATAGTAGTAGTAGTAGTAGTAGAAGAAGAAATAGTAGTAGTAGTAGCAGTAGAAGAAGAAATAGTAGTAGTAGTAGTAGTAAGAAGAAGAAATAGTAGTAGTAGTAGTAGAAGAAGAAGAAATAGTAGTAGTAGTAGTAGAAGAAGAAGAAATAGTAGTAGTAGTAGCAGTAGAAGAAGAAATAGTAGCAGTAGTAGTAGTAATGGTAGAAGAAATAGTAGCAGTAGAAGTAGTGGTAGTAGCAATAAATGTTGTCGTCGTTGTCGACCTCCTCTTCCTCTCATCATAATCATTCTCATCAGATGGCTGACACTGCCGTTATTAGCAAGTCGTTTTCTCAATCATCATTTTGATCGTCAATTACCAATGGTTCAAGAGCACAATAAACACACTAGCTGCACGCTCTGACAAAGTTTATGTTATTGTACTGTAATTTGCTTTCTGCAGGTCTGTCTGTCTGTCTGTCTGGCAGTTGGTCTAAGTCTGTAATGTGATGTAGACAAGTAGATTACCGTAGTACAAGTATGAGGATCACAGTGAGTCAGTGGGTTCGACGAAGATACCTAGTGTATGATCAGGCGAAGATACTAGCTGAGTAGTAGTCCAGATTAGATAGCATGCGGAGACCTGCCAGTGCCTAACACCTTCTCCGTGTGTCTACGCAGGCAGGCAGAATATCACATACGCACTTTAAAGATCCCATAAGTCATGTCAGTGGCTGGCTTATGGAAACGTGGAAACACCCAGCGTATATGTCCACCAAAGATGCAACCGTGCGACAATATTGTAGAATCTGGTATGCTCCCTTGACAATTTCACTTTTCGGTGCTCAACGAAAATGTCTGTCTGTGTGTCATGAGTAGTGAGTCCAAAGGAATCTGGAGACTAGCTTTCTACAAAAACGACGTGTGCTGTATCTTTCTGTCGGACTGTGTGTTGCACACATTTCTCTCTTTCCACTCACACTGTTGATAATATGCATAGTAGGAAAGCTGGAGGGAAAGAGAGCACCAGGTAAACCAAGGGAAGACAGACAGGGTGGGAGGTATACTTCATCGTCATCATCAGGTGCCCTGCCGCATGGCGTTGGCGATCATGGACGTCCATCTGCCTCTATCTCTCGTTGTCCCTAGCATCTCCCCCACCCTCCCTGTCCCCAGCCACTCTGCAAGTCCGTCCAGCATTTTCTCCCTCCAGCTTTCCCGTTGTGACCAGGTGCTCCATATCCCCCTTCCTCATAAAATGGCCTATAAATGTTGCCTGTCTTTTTCTAATCTTCTTTATGAGTGATCTACTTGTGTCTGCCTCCATCAAGACTGTCTCATTTCTTTTCTTTGCTGTCCATGGAACTCTCAACATTCTTCTTAGAAACCACATCTCGGCTGCCTCAATCTTGTTCTGGCTTTGTTTGTTGACTGTCCACACCTCCCATCCGTACAACAGTATTGGTTCTACATAACATTCAAGAACTCTCTCTTCCTGATGTTAATTGACAGGCATTTGTTGGTAAGAATGCTTGTCATCTTCTTGAATGCTGTTTTGGCTTGGCCGATTGTGGTGGCTATTTCTGATGTGCATCTGCCGTTTGATGAAATGATCGTTCCCAGGTATTTGAATTTATCAACCTGTGTCAAGGTTGTGCCATTTGCTATTATTTTGCATGAGGGGATTTCATGTTTTTTACTGATCACCGTGGTGTACTTGCAGCAACAAAATATAGATTCCTATGGAGGGCCATGATCGTCAACACCACGAGGCAAGGAACAAAGATGATGATCGCCTGACAACTTCAGTTTTCCGTACCCCACTAAAATGTCTGTCTGTGTGTCACGCGTAGCGAGTCCAAAGGAATTGGGAAAATAGTGTTCTACAAGAACGATGCATAATGTATCTTTCTGTCGGACTCTGTGTTGCACACACTTCTCTTTCCACAAACACTTTTGATGATGCGCACAACACAACATAAAAGGTGGAGGGAAAGAGAGCACTAGCTAGACTTAGTGAGAAAATATTGGACGGACTTGCAGGGTGACTGAGGACAGAGAGGTTGGGAGATGTACTTGCAGGCTTTTTCGGCAGGTGTTTTTCAGGCTAGGGAGGCAGATGTTTTTTTCAGGTTAGGTACACAGATGTTTTTTCAGGCTAGGTCGGCAGATGTTTATCAGGCTAAGCAGGCAGATGTTTTTTAGGCAGATGTTTTTCAGGCTAGGCAGATGTTTTTTAGGCAGATGTTTTTCAGGCTAGGCAGATGTTTTTTAGGCAGATGTTTTTCAGGCTAGGCAGATGTTTTTCAGGCTAGGCAGATGTTTTTTCAGGCTAGGGAGGCAGATGTTTTTCAGGCTGGGTAGGCAGGTTTTTCAGGCTAGGTAGGCAGATGTTTTTCAGGCTAGGTAGGCAGATGTTTTTCAGGCTAGGAAGGCATATGTCTTTCAGGCTAGGTAGGCAGGTTTTTCAGGCTAGGTAGGCAGATGTTTTTTCAGGCTAGGAAGGCATATGTCTTTCAGGCTAGGTAGGCAGGTTTTTCAGGTTAGGTAGGCAGATGTTTTTCAGGTTAGGTCAGCTGTTTTTTCAGGCTAGGAAGGCAGATGTTTTTATGGCTAGGAAGGCAGATGTCTTTCAGGCTAGGTCGGCAGATGTTTCCCAAAAAGACACGCTAAGAAAGTGAGTTTCTTTGTCTCACTTCGCGGGCAAGAATGGCTTGATACTCGCTAGGTAAGGCCAGGTAGAATTGAGAGGATCTTTCCAACAAGGTAATGATGGTGGTTGCAGATATCTACTTCCGCCTCGCTGTCCGTTTCATTGCAAACTATTTTTCGCCCTTGTCACTCGCCACTTGTGCACGAGCATGCTAAAGTGTATGACACAAAGCCCGGTTCAATATCTTCCACTACTGAATCGGTAGGCCTGTCGTAGCTCCACCAGAGAGACTATACCTACCGTAGGTATAGTCTCTTTGGCTCCACCACCAGAGCACCGAGCTAGACATCATCATCATCATCATCATCATCATCATCTATCATCATCATCATTGTCGTCATCATCATCATCATCATCATCATGTGCCCTGCCGCATGGCGTTGGTGATCATGGCCCTCTATACGAATCTATCCCTTGTTGCTGCAAGAACACCTCCCACCCTCTCTGTCCTCAGCCACCCTGCAAGTCCCGTCCAATATTTTCTCCTTGGGTCTACCTGGTGCTCTCTTTCCCTCCAGTTTCCTGTTGTGAACAGGTGCTCTAATTTCTCTTGTCTCATGAAATGCTGCTTGTGTTTTTCTATTCTTCTTTTATTAATGATCTTCTTGTGTCTGCCTCCTTCAAGACTTTCTCGAACTAGACAGATCGCGTAAAGTAACACGTCTGATTGTTGATTTTCTAATCTTTACGGTGACAGTCTGTTTCTTACCGCCCAATTTGGTATCTCGTGGAAGATGAACGAGTCACAGTCGGAGTCAGACACACACACACACACGCGCACGCCTACACACACTCAAGCGTGCACGAGCACGCACACATACAAGCACGCACACACACACATACACAGACACACAGACAGACAGACGTAACCACACATACACATAAACACACACACACACACACACACACACACATAAACACACACACACACACACACACACACACACACACACACACACACAAACACAACACACACACACACACACAAAACACACACACACACACGTTCTTTAACATCAGAGTCTCACCAGGATCACTTTTGATCCAGGAGGGGCGTGGTTTAGCGGTGTCTGCGGGAGGAGAAGCGGGCAGACCATTTTGACGTGGGGCCACAAGTACTGCACGGATTGGTGTCACTGGCCTGAATTAAATAAACAAACTAATTATCTATGTTATTATCAGTTTCTAAAACCCGGCCAGGGGCTACAACCATCTTATAACACACAGAGAACACCTTGCTGACTCTGATAAAAAGACAAAAATTAAGTACATATATCAATGCATTCACGCACGTAATCTAAGGTTATGCTCCTGACGTTGACCATTCTGCCAAAATTTATCATCAAGGGGGGAGGGGGGGGGGTGAAAAAAGAAACCTGAACACAAACGTATACATATACTAAGCACATCAAAACATACATTAAAACCTGGCCTAAATTACCTAAAATTCTTTCTGCACAATACGCTTCCTTAGAATCAAAAATGCAGTTAAAAACATGTACCCAATTATATGTACTAAGACAAAGTATGTAAGGCTTTACCGAACACGTACAGATCGCAAGGCAGAAAATGACAGGAAGAAAAGACAAAAAGCAAAGGAGCAAGGCAGAAACAAAGGGAGAGACAGTAAAGAGGAAATTTCTAGCATAGGATTTCCAGAAGATGGAGAAACCATTTATGCCGAAAGAGTCCCCCGGCATCCCTATAGGGAAAATAAATAAACAAATAAATAAATAGATAAATAAATGAATAAATAAATAAATAAATAAACGCATGCACATATACATACATACATACATACATACTTTCATACCTACATTCATACATAGATACGTACGTACCTACGTACATACATACATAATATACATACATAATATACATACGTACATACATACACACATACATACATACATATACATACTTACATACATACATACATACACACATACATACATACATATACATACTTACATACATACATACATACACACATACATACACACACACATACATAAATACATACATACATACATACATACATACACACATCAATACAAACCTAAAGGGAGTTTTATTCTGTTTAATTCGATTACCTATCCACAGAGACACAAAATGCATAATTATATACCCAAACCTTCCAGAGCACTCCAGACAACAACCCAAACTGTCGCTGACTTGACCAACAGCACACAAAATACCAACATTGATGAACAGACATCTCGTGAATACCGTATCAATCCCAACTGTCTTCCCTCTACCAGATTGGCTGTACATGTACTTTGTGTCTTGGAGATTTGGTCGATTTTGGTTATTGATTTGGTGAATGATGAGAGTACGCGCCTGGGTTTGATTCTTGAATCAAGATTTGGCGACTTACAATAATAATATTGATAATAATGATAATGATAATGATAATAATAACAACAACAATAATAATGATAATGATAATAATAGCATTGTTACTATTAATGTTATATTATTATTACTGTTATTATTAGTATTATCATTAGTATTATCATTAGTATCATTACTATCATCATATTATTATTATTGTCATTATTATTATTATTATTACTGTTATTATTATTGTATCATTATCATCATTATTATCACTTATTGTTATCAATATTATCATCATTACTATTATAATTATCATTACCATCAATATTATTGTCATTACTATCATCATAATCACTATATTATTATCATCATCATCATTATCACCATCATTATTATTATTGCTATCATCACCATCATTATATCATCGTAATCATCATCAATATTACAATTACCATCATCATAATATCATCATCATTAATATCATCATCATTAATATTATTAATGTCATCATCATCATCAATATTATCATCATCATTACTATTATTATCATCATCATCATCATCAATATCATCAATATTGTCATCATTGTTATAACTATCATCATCATTATTATTATCATCATTACTATTATTATTTATCATTGTTATTATTATTGTAACTCACCTCTTCCGCTTGCGGTAACACCGGATACAGAGGTAGACGAGGAGACAGAGGAGGAGGAAACCGAGGACAGAGGCAACCACGACCACAGCGATGCCCTCAGCGGTCTGGATCCAGGGCGTGTTGTCCTCTGTGTAGGTCCTCACCTTCTCTATCCCATAATAGTCCCACACACCACCTGGTGATGTCACATACAGACGGTATAACATGCCGTTCATTAGGTCCCACGCGCGTGTGGGGATAGCAAACGGAAGAGGATGTAAGTTCTGTTACAAAGTGTCTATAAATGCATAACGAACCTTGTGAATCCATTTCTACAAAGAACCCTATCTATCTTTACGTCCTCCATGATGAAGACCTAAAAAACTTATTGTGAAGGGTTGCAAGAACGATGCAACGATTTGTGAAGGTTAGGATCATTTTCTTGTCACCCGTCTCCCCTAAAGATCACTTAGAAAACACAAATTCTGCAAACTATTGTTTACATATATTATCGAATCCTTTAACATCCGCAGTCTTTCCATCAATTTCAAGAACTTAACTCTTCGACTCCCGCACTCTTTCCAACAACTGCAAAAACTTAACCCTTTGATTCCCTCACTCTTCCTGTAGGAAGCTGGTGGACAGCGTAAGGGAATCAAAAGGTTAATTTAAGTTTTTCCTTTGCTAGCATTTTTGGCAATGCTGTATGCTGGTGGACAGGGTGCAGGAGTAAACGAGACAAAGTGCAAGAGTCAAAGGTCTGGAACTTCTGTCCTTCGACAAGGGATGATATGCACGATCAGCAGTCTTGCGTTGCAAGATTTTTTTCCCACCATCACAAAGAAGTTTCTTTTCTTTTAAATCTGCTAACCCTATAACATGGAATAAATTACACAGCAATTCAAACTGACAAATTATACATTCATGATAGCAATAACAAACATCTGCCAAACAGTAGCAACAAAAGATCTAAACCTCAATTCTGAAGATCAATAAACTGAGCAGAAAGCAGCGTCAAATAATCCATTTTGCAAACGTACATCGTTTTCTGGAAGTTGTGAATCAAATATAAAGGGTGACTCCTTTCTAACACAGAGAGTCATATATGTTTCACTATCCATCTGAAGACGCACACGTATAAATCTGCATGAGGGTATTCTTAGTCTTGCTTAAACCCCAGTCGACAGCGTATAGCCATATCAGGGCTATAAGCCTTTCAATACTCACACAGTACTTCAGCAGAAAAAAAGAACAGAAAATTAAGGGTACACACATGAATGCATTCGCGCATATAATCTAAGAAGATGCCCCTGGCGGTGATCACTCCGTCCAATTTATCGCACAGGGGATTCAAAAAAATATACCTGAATACAAATTTAAACATAAATAAGGACACTAAAACATATAATTGAAAACAGGACTAAATTGCCTAAAATCGCTTCCGCATATCTCATTTCCCTACAGCCAAATATGTACTTAATATTTGTACCCAATTATCAATCCCAAGCGAAAATACATGTATGTAACAATCCTAAGAGAAAATACATGTATATAAGACTTTATTAAACACATACAGGCGAATGAACCAGCAAGGCAGAAAATGACAGGAAGAAATGAGAGAAAGCAAAGCAGCAAGGCAGAAACAGGAGAGTGTCAGAAAAGAAGAAATTTCTAGCACAGAATTTCCAGAAGACGGAGATACTATTTATACTGAAAGAGCCCCCAGCATCCCCGGGGGATACATCAGGGTAAAAAAAAAAGCACTGTACACTGTTATAAATAGATTGTCTAACCACACTTTCTTCGTGTTTTATGTAAAATACACCGACAAACAGAAATCGTTTGTTTTCAGCTCTACAGCTGTATATACTTGCCAAATGAATTATTTGTGTTTTATGTGAAATACATCGACAAACAGAAATCGTTTAATTTCAGCTTCCCAGCTGTATATACTTGCATGATGAATTATTTCTGTTTTATGCGAAATACATCGACAAACAGAAATGGTTTATTTTCAGCTACACAGCTGTGTATACTTGCAAGATGGAATATCTGTGTTTTATGTGAAATACACCAACAAACAGAAATGGTTTGTTTTCAGTTGCACAGCTGTATACTTGCAAGATGAATTATTCTGTTTTATGTGAAATACATCGACAAACAGAAATTGTTTGTTTTCAGCTACACAGCTGTGTATACTTGCAAGATGGAATATCTGTGTTTTATGTGAAATACACCAACAAACAGAAATGGTTTGTTTTCAGTTGCACAGCTGTATACTTGCAAGATGAATTATTTCTGTTTTATGTGAAATACATCGGCAAAC
This sequence comes from Monoplex corrugatus, assembly GCA_030674185.1. Taxonomy (NCBI): domain Eukaryota; kingdom Metazoa; phylum Mollusca; class Gastropoda; order Littorinimorpha; family Ranellidae; genus Monoplex; species Monoplex corrugatus. Next base: position 78,147,400 of record CM060312.1, on the reverse strand, counting down.
AGAAATTGTTCGTTTCTGCTCCCCAGCTTGTATATCCTTGCAAGATGAATCAGGAGTCTGAATTACCTGTGACAGCTGAGGACGGAGTGCCTGCAGCATCAGCAGCGTAGAAGGCTTTGAGCTCCTCAGCAGTGAGGAACACCTTGTCCTGGGTGATGTTGGACACGTGTTCTGTGCTGTCGTCCTTCAGGGCATACGCCATCACATCTACTGGTCTGTGTCACACGCACACACACACACACACACACACACACACACACACACACACACACACATACACACACACACATACACACACACACACACTCACACAGACACAGATACACACGTCTAATATCACTCATTGTGAAAAGAGGTTAAATCAAAGAACGAACACACACCCACACCCACACACATACACGCACACACACACACACACAACACACACACAGCACACACACACGCACAAACACACACGCGTAGACAGACAGACAGACACATCCACACACACACATTTATACACAGAAACAAGTACACACAGAAATAATATCAACATCACACTCATAGTGTCATAGATATTTTTGTTTTTCGATCTGCGATACTATCATTTGCTGTGTAGTATACTAACACACACACCACACACACACACACACACACACACACACACACACACACACACACACATACACACACACACACACACACACACACACTCTCTCTCTCTCTCTCTTTCTCTCTCTTTCTCTATCTCTCTCTTTCTCTATCTCTCTCTCGCTCGAAGAGGAGAGGTAAAAGAAAGGTGTTCAAAAGCAATATAGTGCCAATACAGTGATATACTCTGGTGGTAATTCACATGAAAGAGGAGTAGGCATCATAATGGACAAAGACAAATCAAAAGCAGTTAAGGGATACTGGGCAGTGTCCGACAGAGTTTTACTGGTCAAATTCAGAGGCAAACCTTTTGATATCAACATCATACAGGTGTATGCACCAACATCCGCAAGTACTCAGGAAGACATCGACAACTTCTACGAAGTTTTAGAGATGGCCAAGGTCCAATGTAAATCACAAGAAGTTACAGTCATAATGGGAGATTTTAATGCTAAAGTGGGACAGGATAGGGTGGAGGATATAGTTGGACCTCATTGCCTTGGTACACAAAATGAAAGGGGGTGGGGAACTTGTAGAATGGGCACAGATGAATGAGTTCATAATAGGAAACACCTGGTTTGAGCAGCCTAACGGAAGAAAATGGACTTGGATGAGTCCAGGAGATAATACCAAAAATCAGATTGATTACATCCTGATCAACAAAAGATTTAGAAATTCTTTACTGTCAGCAAAAACACTACCAGGCGCAGACTGCAACAGTGACCACAATCCTGTAGTGGGAAGGTTTAGGCTGAAATTGAGGACAAGGAAACAGACCAAAAGCAACATCAAACTAAACCTTGGACTCTTAAAGTCAGATGAAATGATACGTGAAAAATGTAATGTACATGTTCAAAACAAATTCAGTGCTCTGGAAGACGTTGGTGACAGTGAGGAACACTGGACAAAGTTGAGAAGTTCTATAAATGAAGTTTGTGAAAAAATCCGTAAGGAAGATAGAAAAGCAGAAAAGAGCTGGATGACAAAAGAAATTTTAGGTTTGATGGAGGAAAGGAGGAGGGCAAAGAGAAACGAGGAGATATACAGGAAGATAAACAAAGAAATCAGGTATAGGTGCAATGAAGCTAAGGAAGCTTGGCTGAACACAAAATGCAAAGAGATAGAAGAACGACACAAAATGGATCCTCAGGGTATGTACAGACAAATTGAAGAAATTGTCCACAGGAAAAATACATGCACATCAACTGGTTGCTTAAAATCGAAAGATGGCACGCTTATCTTGGAAAAAGACAAAATACTGGACAGATGGGGAGCGTACATTAAAGACCTTTTTGAGGATGACAGAAACGAAGAACACATTATAAAAAAGAACTTTAAGGACCACCCACAATGAAAGATGAAGTTGGAGCAGCACTGAAAAAGATGAAACCACGAAAAGCCCCAAGACCAGACAACATTACTACAAAGATGATTGAAGCCCTGGAGGAATTTGGCATAGAAAAAATAACAGTCCTCCTAAATGAAATTTATGACACTGGAAAAATCCCCAAAGATATGTCAAAATCAATTTTCATTGCACTTCCAAAGAAGACAGGGGCTATAGAATGCGAAATCCATCGCACAATCAGTTTGATGAGTCGTGCAACAAAAATCCTGTTAAGAATAATCATGATGAGGACAAGGAATAGATTCAAAAGAGAAATAGCAGAAGAACAGTGTGGATTTGTGGAAGGGAAAGGAACTATTAATGCCATATACATCCTAAGAACTATCATAGAGAAGTCAATTGAGATGAATAAGGATTTGTATTTATGCTTTGTTGATTATACCAAGGCTTTCGATCGGGTACGACATGAAGAATAGACCAACCAACTGGAGAGACTCAATGTTGATGGAAAAGATCTACGAATAATCAGGAATATGTACTGGGAACAAACAGCTGAAATGAGAATAGAAAACAATATAAGCTCTTTCCAAAACATCAAAAGAGGAGTCAGACAGGGTTGTGTTTTGTCACCAGATCTGTTTTCACTATATAGCGAAAACATCATGAGAAACCTAGCAGAAGACCCTGGATTAAAGGTTGGAGGGAAAATGATAAACAACATTCGGTACGCAGATGACACCGTGCTAATTGCAGAAAATGAAAGGGACCTACAAAACCTTGCGAATATACTAGAAATAGAAAGCAAAGATAAGGGGTTGGAACTAAACAGCAGGAAGACTGAAATCATGGTGATCAGTACAAAAACATGAAATCCCCTCATGCAAAATAACAGCAAATGGCACAACCTTGACACAGGTTAATAAGTTCAAATACCTGGGAACGGTCATTTCATCAGACGGCAGATGCACATCGGAAATAGCTGGCAGAATCGGCCAAGCCAAAATAGCATTCATGAAGATGACAAGCATTCTTACCAACAAATGCCTATCAATTAACATCAGAAAGAGAGTCCTTGAATGTTATATAGACGAATACTGGTTGTACGGATGCAGGCGTGGACAGTCAGCAAGCAAAGTCAGAGCAGATTGAGGCAGCCAAGATGCGGTTTCTAAGAAGAATGTTGAGAGTTCCATGGACAGCAAAGAAAAAAACGATACAGTCTTGATGGAGGCAGACACAAGTGGATCACTCATAAGGAAGATTAGGAAAAGACAGGCAACATTTATAGGCCATTTTATGAGGAAGGGGGATTTGGAGCACCTGGTCACAACGGGAAAGCTGGAGGGAAAGAGAGCACCAGGTAGACCCAGGGAGAGAATGCTGGACGGACTTGCAGAGTGGCTGGGGATGAGGAGGGTGGGGGAGATGCTGGGGGCAACGAGAGATAGAGATGGTTGGAAGTCCATGGTCGCCAACGCCATGCGGCAGGGCCCCTTTGATGATGATGATAATGCCAAAGCTGCTTGGAATCTGAATACATGTTAACTTTCAAATATTTCGTCACTTAACACAGATAAACGAGTATATAGAAAAAAGACCAAACAAGAATAGGAAACAAACAAATCAAACACCGGCATGCTGACCTTACCACAAAAAACTGTTACATATCTGATTCATCTATTTCTTCTGTCTTTTTGTGCGGGTTTCCCCCCTTTCCCTGACACTTTATAAGTTTTCACTGTACTTCACAATGTCATTAACGTACACCCCCCAAAACAATTTTCTAACAAAAAGAAGTATCTAGATGTATCTTGAGATCGGACTTTGATCGACAAGGATTCACCGCATTCGGACAATTCCATATGCGCTCCACGCAAATCTGCCAATGATTAATTAGCAAACTCCTTGAGCCTGCGCAAAACTCTATGCGGCGGCAAAGACATGAAACTAGGGACGGGGGTGGGGGTGGGGGTGGGGACGAGGGTGGGGGTGGGGGCTAAGAACAGAACTTACGAAACAGAAAACTGACACCACCAGAACAATCAAATCACAAGTAAATGACAGACGAATTGACAAATATACAAACAAATAAAACAAACAAAAAAGACAAACAAAACAATCATACCGATAAGCGAGGAACAAGATCAAGCTAAAAGCAGTTAGTTAAATACACCAGCTGAATAAAAAAAAATAAAGTAAATACCATAGGGTTATTACCCTGTATGGTGTTAAACGATAAGTCATATAGTATACACAGAACCTGCCGTTCACAAGTCCAGCATGACACGTATCAAAAGGACTCACGAATAATGAATACTGAGTATGTTGATTTCAACAAATATCGCAAATTGAAAAAAAAAAAAAAACCCGCGTGGAATTTTAGATAATTGCTTATCATTTTACCATTTCGTTTTTCAACTTTGTATTGGTGTTTCATCTTTTTCGTGAAACCGAAAACATTTCGTATAACACTGATTATCTTATGTATGCATCTATTCATTTTAAATAACATAGTACTATTAAGAGAAAAAAAAAACCCCAGACATCAGTCTTCTCTAAAACAAAATCT
>CM060312.1:78122853-78137853 GCA_030674185.1 Monoplex corrugatus | reverse complement strand
ACCAGACCCTCTCAAACACTCCTTCCACCCATCCAAACAAACCAGACCCTCTCAAACACTCCTTCCACCCATCCAAACAAACCAGACCCTCTCAAACACTCCTTCCACCCATCCAAACAAACCAGACCCTCTCAATCACTCCTTCCATCCATCCAAACATACCATACCCTCTCAACACTCATCCATCCATCCATCCAAACATACCATACCCTCTCAAACACTCCTTCCACCCATCCAAACATACCAGACCCTCTCAATCACTCCTTCTATCCATCCAAACAAACCAGACCCTCTCAAACACTCCTTCCACATATCCAAACAAACCATACCCTCTCAATCACTCCTTCTATCCATCCAAACAAACCAGACCCTCTCAACCACTCCTTCCATCCATCCAAACAAACCAGACCCTCTCTACCGCTCCTTCCATCCATCTAAACAAACCAGACCCTCTCAACCACTCCTTCCATCCATCTAAACAAACCAGACCCTCTCAAACACTCCTTCCATCCATCTAAACAAACCAGACCCTCTCAAACACTCCTTCCATCCATCTAAACAAACCAGACCTCTCAAACACTCCTTCCATCCATCTAAACAAACCAGACCCTCTCAACCACTCCTTCCATCCATCCAAACAAACCAGACCCTCTCAAACACTCTTTCATCCATCCAAACAAACCAGACCTCTCAACCACTCCTTCCATCCATCCAAACAAACCAGACCCTCTCAATCACTCCTATCCATCCAAACAAACCAGACCCTCTCAATCACTCTTTTCCATCCAAACAAACCAGACCCTCTCAATCACTCCTATCCATCCAAACAAACCAGACCCTCTCAATCACTCCTTCTATCCATCCAAACCAGACCCTCTCAACCACTCTTTCCATCGATCAAAACAAACCAGACCCTCTCAGCCACTCTTTCCATCGATCAAAACAACCAGACCCTCTCCAACCGCCCTTCTATCCATCCAAACAAATCAGACCCTCTCAGCCACTCTTTCCATCCATCCAAACAAACCAGACCCTCTCAACCCCACCTTCCATCCATCCAAACAAACCAGACCCTCTCAACCATTCCTTCCATCCATCCAAACATACCAGACCCTCTCAAACACTCCTTCCATCCATCCAAACAAACCAGACCCTCTCAAACACTCCTTCCATCCATCCAAACAAACCAGACCCTCTCAAACACTCCTTCCATCCATCCAAACAAACCAGACCCTCTCAAACACTCCTTCCATCCATCCAAACAAACCAGTCCCTCTCAACTTTCCTTCCATCCATCCAAACATACCAGACCCTCTCAACCATCTTTCCATCCATCCAAAAAACCAGATCCTCTCAAACACTCCTTCCATCCATCCAAACAAACCAGACCCTCTCAAACACTCCTTCCATCCATCCAAACAAACCAGACCCTCTCAACCACTCTTTCCATCCATCCAAACAAACCAGATCCTCTCAAACACTCCTTCCATCCATCCAAACAAACCAGACCCTCTCAAACATCATTTCCACCCATCCAAACAAACCAGACCCTCTCAATCACTCCTTCCACCCATCCAAACAAACCAGACCCTCTCAGCCAAAATGAACTCACATGAAGTGCCAGCCACAGCGAACAAGTAGTCGTAAATGCTAGCCACGAGGTAACAGACCACCTGCCCATTGAGCGCAGAATCTGCATCCTGACACACGGGCTGCGCCACAGCGTTGCTGCACTGGCCCGCGTAGGCCACCTCCCTGTTGAAGAAGGTGTTGCTGAAGATTGGGTTGTTGTCGTTCTCGTCGATGACGGTGACGGAGACAGTAGCGGTAGCCGTGAAGGCCGGTGACCCCCCGTCGGTGGCCGTGACCAGGAAGGTGAAGGACGTGTCGGTTTCGTAGTCGATGGTGTTGGCAGTTTTGGTGGTGATGTCTCCTGTGCTGCTGTCCACCTGATGAATAGTTGGTAATACTGATACGTGTTTGTTGTTAGTTATTATTTGCCCACTTGGGAATATTAGGTTATACCCATACATGCTTTTTTTAAAAACTTGTTTTTATTCACTTTCAAATAGATAGCATTTACAAACACCTTCAAATGTATGCAATGCATAACCAACAGATCTAACAAAATATTGAAAAACAAGCATTCGCTGCAATACACACACACACACACACACACACACACACACACACACACACACATATATATATATATATATATATATATATATATATATATATATATATATATATATATATATATATATATATATATATTACATATATGTATATATATATAGATATATGTATATACATATACATACACAAACACACACACACATATATATATTATATATACACACACATATACATGTATGTATATGCACACACACATATAATTATTATATATATATATATATATATATATATATATTATATATATATATATATATATATATATATATATATATATGCACACACACTACATATATATATATATCATGTGCCCATGTGGGAATAGTTGGTGATACCTATACATGCTTTTTGTTTGTTATTATTTGCCCATTGGGATTATTTGATTACACTTATACATGTTTGTTGTTAATTTTCATTTGCCTCCCTGGTGAGTTCCTGGGAATGTTTGTACATGTTGTTGACATTAATATTTGTCCTCCTGGGTAGTGGCTTGGAATAATTACACTGTGTATTGTTACCTAGCAAACTGACCGCATCTAATTACATAGCCCACCAACCATCCAACCAAGCAACTGACCGACCAAGCAACTGACCAACTCACTAGCCAACAGACCTGCATCTAACTACATAGTCCACCAACCAACCAACCAACCAAGCAACTGACCAACCCACCAGCCAACAGACCTGAATCTAACTACATAGTCCACCAGCCAACAGACCTGAATCTAACTACATAGTCCACAACCAACCAACCAAGCAACTGACCAACTCACCAGCCAACTGAACTGCATCTAACCATATAACCCACCAACCAACCAATTAGCCAACTCACTAAGCCAACAGACCTGCATCTAACCATACAACCCACCAACCAACCAACTGACCAACTCACAAGCCAATAGACCTGCATTTAACTACATAACCCACCAACCAACCAAGCAACTGACCAACCCACCTGCCAACTGACCTGCATCTAACTATGCAGCCCACCAACCAACCAACCACTCAACTGACCAACTCACTAGCCAACAGACCTGCATATTAACTAAATAACCCACCAACCAAGCAACTGACCAACTCACCAGCCAAATGACCTGCATCAAACTACATAACACACCTACCAACCAACCAACCAACTGACAACTCGCTAGCCAACTGACCTGCATCTAACTAAATAACCCACCAACCAAGCGACCAAGCAACTGACCAACTCACCAGCCAAATGACCTGCATCCAACTACATAAACCACCAACCAAACAATTGACCAACCCACTTGCCAACAGATCTGCATCTGACCACATAACCCACCAACCAACCCACCAGCCAACCCACCAACCAACCAACCAAGCAACTGACCAACTCACCAACCAACTGACCTGCATCTAACTATATAGCCCAACCACCCACCAACCAAGCAACTGACCAACTCGCTAGCCAAATGACCTGCATCTAACTCACCAACCAACCAACCAACCAACCAAGCAACTGACCAACTCACTTGCCAACAGACCTGCATCTGACCACATAACCCACCAACCAACCCACCAACCAACCAACCAAGCAACTGACCAACTCACCAACCAACTGACCTGCATCTAACTATATAGCCCAACCACCCACCAACCAAGCAACTGACCAATCGCTAGCCAAATGACCTGCATCTAACTCACCAACCAACCAACCAACCAACCAAGCAACTGACCAACTCAACAGCCAACTGATCTGCATCTAACCACATAACCCACTACCGACCAAGCAACCTACCAACTCACTAACCAACTCAGCAGCCAACAGATCTGCATATAACAACTCACCACCAACCAACCAAGCAACTGACTAACTCACCAGCCAAATGACCTGCATCCAACTACATAAACCACCAACCAAACAATTGACCAACCCACTTGCCAAAAGACCTGCATCTGACCACATAACCCACCAACCAACCAAGCAACTGACCAACTCACCAACCAACTGACCTGCATCTAACTATATAGCCCAACCACCCACCAAGCAAGCAACTGACCAACTCGCTAGCCAAATGACCTGCATCTAACTCACCAACCAACCAACCAAGCAACCGCTACTGACCAACTCACTTGCCAACTGACCTGCATCTAACCACATAACCCACCAACCAACTGACTAACCCACTTGCCAACTGACCTGCATCTAACCACATAACCCACCAACCAACCAACTGACTAACCCACTTGCCAACTGACCTGGATCTAGCCACATAACCCACCAACCAACTGACTATCCCACTTGCCAACTGACCTGCATCTAACCACATAACCCACCAACCAACCAACTGACTAACCCACTTGCCAACTGACCTGCATCTAACCACATAACCCACCAACCAACCAACTGACTAACCCACTTGCCAACTGACCTGCATCTAACCACATAACCCACCAACCAACCAACTGACTAACCCACTTGCCAACTGACCTGCATCTAACCACATAACCCACCAACCAACCAACTGATTAACCCACTTGCCAACTGACCTGCATCTAACCACATAACCCACCAACCAACCAACTGACCAACTCACTAGCCAACAGACCTGCATCTAACCACATAACCAACCAACCAAGTAACTGACCAACTCACTAAGCCAACAGATCTGCATCTAATCATATAACCTACCTACCAAGCAAGCAAGCAAGCAAATGACCAACCCATCAGCCAACTGATCTGCATTTAACTACATAACCCACCAACCAGCCAACCAAGCAACTCATCAACTCACTAGCCAATAGACCTGCATCTAACCACATACCCCACCAACCAACCAACCAACCAACCAACCAACCAACTGACCGACCCATCTGCCAGCTGATCTGCATTCAACTACATAACCCACCAACCAACCACCAAGCAACTCACCAACTCACTAGCCAACAGACCTGCATCTAACCACATATCCCACCAACCAACCAAACAACCCAACCAACCAACCAACCAACCACCCAACCAACCAGCAAGACTGCATACCTTCAGAAACGTGGCGGCATTGGCTCCTTGAGTGGTGCTTGTATCGATGGCGAAAGTGATGACAGCGTTTGCACCGATGTCGGCGTCCGTGGCCACCACCGTCAGTACAGTTACGCCCCCAGCCGAGTTCTCCTGCACCGTACCCGTGTAGGTGGACGCAGAGAAGATGGGCGGATTGTCGTTGATGTCGTTGATGGTGATAGTAACGTTGACGTCAGCGTGGCGCTGTGGCGTGCCTTGGTCGTGGACGCGGCACCAGAAGATGTAGGTGTCACTCGTCTCTCGGTCCAGCGTCGTTACCGCTGTGTCTGTGGTGAGAGAGAATGATCACCTATTGTCACATCTAGTCTAACACCATCATCATGACGTGCAGAACTAGCAGCAGGAACATTATCATCATCAGCACCATTAGAAATAACAACAACAGCAATGATAATGATAATGATAATAGTAATAATAACAGCAAGAACAGTAACGATAGAATAATAAAATAACGATACAAAGTTGATTACAACAATAAAGATAATAATGATAACAACAACAACTATAATAATAATGATGATGATATACAAAAACAATAATAATTATAATGATAATGATGATGATGATGATGGTAATAATAAAAAATATATACGATAAGAATACAGATGTGCTTTTAATGAAAATACAATCTTACACGCAACGATGTTAAAACTAATAATGAAGGGCTATAACCGTTTCAAAACACACACAAAACTTCAAGAGGAGAAAAAAGAAAGAGAAAAGAAAATTAAGTACACATATCAATGCATTCCGGCACATAATCTAAGGACATGCACCTGGCATTGACCACATCCAATTTATCACACAGGGGATTTAAAAAGACATACCTGAATACAAATTTAAACTTACCTAAGGACACCAAAACATAAGTAAAAACGGGTACAAATTACCTAAAATTGCTTCCGCATATCTCACTTCCCTAAAGCCAAAAATGCACTTAATACATGTACCCAATTAACCATCCTCAGAAAAAGTACGTAAGACTTTATCGAACACATACAGGTGAATGGACCAGCAAGGCAGAAAATGATAGGAAGAAATAACAGAAAGCAAAGAATAAGGCAGAAACAAAGAGAGTGACAGAAAAGAGGAAATTTCTAGCACAGAATTTCCAGAAGGTGGGGATACTATTTATACTAAAAGAGCAGCCTGCATCACCACGGGAGGAAGACATTCTCAAGCTTCACTCACGGGCAAAGTCTTGAAATGTACGAGGACTCTGGACCTGTAGAAAGCACTAAACTGATACCACCAGAATAACTGTCCTATCAAAATGCCTGTCAGTCAGAGCTAGGACTGAACTCTTATGTATCAGTTCTTGAACCTGCTGTTCGGTCAGTGCATTAACCTAGTGGTCAACCAATCATTAACCAGTCCGCAACAACTATTCAATGTGATTATCACCCAACGATTAAAAAAACAACAACAGATATAATAAAATGTTACTCACCCACCAATCGGACTACTGACTGGAAGGTTGTGGGTTCGAATCCCCATCAGTCCCTTCAAAAATCATTATGGGATTTTTCGGCTCTAACCGGCTCCTACCTAGAGTTGGGCGTGCTATGGGCTCATTGGAAGACTGGGACCACACAGTGGAGTCTCATCCACTTCATGGATGCGTCACTGAGGGTGTTGCTCAAATCTTCTGACCAGCACCGCAGATGCCTGTATCTCTCAGGCCTGGTTGACGCCAGGATATATTTCGACAGTAAGCGTAGAGTACAGCCCTGTCACGCACTCTCAATCCTACATGGAACTCCACAGCATCATGATTATCATCCTCATCGATATCATCATCGTCGCATTGTAAAAAAAACCGTGCCAGCTTCTGTGGCCATTAAGTGCCGCAAAAAATGGGATGAAAAAAAAAAAAGGTGAGCGCAAAGGTAACCTCCCTAGGTGCGATGATCCTAAAAAAAAAAAAAAATGTTACCTATCTCGCCAGTGGCGGCATCCAGCGCAAAATGGGTACTGTCTCCGACCCAGAAGTTCTGGATGGTGTAGACCAGGTTGTTGTTCAGACCTATATCCTGATCCGTGGCCACCAGTGTCCCCACCAGCACTCCCACGGCAGAGTTCTCCGCCACCGAGAAGGCGTAAGGGGTACCGGTGAACACGGGGTCGTTGTCGTTCACGTCTGACACGGTGAGGGTGGCGGTGACGGTGGCGGAGCGGGCGGAGTGGGTTCCGTTGTCCTCCACCCGTATGACCAGCGTGTACTTGTCCGTCGTCTCACGGTCCAGCCCGTTACTGCCAACTTGTACCATGCCGTTGGTGGCGATGATGGTCAGGTCGTTGTTGGTGTTGCCGCTGACTATGGTGTAGGTCAGCCTGGGGGATAACGACAGAAAACTGGGATTATGAACACACACATACACACACACACACACACACACACACACATTCACACACATTTCACACACGCACATTCACTCACACACAAATATTCACACACATTTCACACACACACATTTCACACACACACAGACAAACACATTCACACACACACACATTCACACACACATACTGACACACAGACGCACATAAACACACACATACTAACATACACACCACACATACACACCACACATACACACACACTCACACACACATTCACACACACACACACACACACTTCTCTCTCTCACACGCGCACCCCACACATTCACACACACAACACAACATGCACACACACACACAACACCCCCACCCCCCACACAACACACAACACACGCACAACAACAACACACACAACACAACACACACAACACAAACACAACACACGCACAACACAACACACAAAAACACAACACACACACAACACTACTACACACACACAACACAAGCACACACACAAACACATACACCCCCCCCCCCACACACACACACACACACAACACACACAATACGACACACACAACACAACACACACACACACAACACAACATGCACACACCACACAACACCCCCCCCACACACACACACAACACACACACAACACACAACAACACACACACACACACACAACACACAACACCACAACACCCACACACACACACACACACAAACACAACACAACACACACACACACCCAACACACACACACACACACACACACACAACCACACACACCACCACACAACACCCCCACACACACACACACACACACACACACACACACACCACACACACACACACACACACACACACACAACACACCACACACACACACAACACCACCACCAAAACCACACAAACCACACCTGGCATTATCACCGATATCAGCATCAGAGGCAGTGATCTGGAACAAGATGGAGCCGACTCCGGTGTCTTCAGCCCAGGTGATGTTATCGTAGGTGCCGCTGATGACAGGGTGTTGTCGTTGACGTCGCTCAGCAGAACAGTGACGGTGGCGGTGGCTGTGTTCTGCATTGGTGTTGTGCCTTGGTCTGTGGCCTCCACGTGCAGCACGTGCCCACTGTACGGGATGAATTTATAACAAAGCTGGAGTTTTTTCTTTGTGTCTATGTGTGTGTGTATGTATACATGTATTTGTGTGTGAGTGAGAGAGTGAGAGAGAGAGAGAGAGAGAGAGAGAGAGAGTATGTGTATGGATTTGTGTGTGATTGAGTGAAAGAGAGAGAGAAGAGAGAGAGAGAGTATGTGTATGGATTTGTGTGTGACTGAGTGAGTGAGTGAGTGAAAGAGAGAGAGAAGTGAGTATGTGTGTGGTGTGTGTGTGTGTGTGTGTGTGTGTGTGTGGTGTGTGTGTGTGTGTGTGTATGCATGTATTTGTGTGTGATTGAGTGAGTGAGTGAAAGAGAGAGAGAGAGAGAGGAGAGAGAGAGAGAGAGAGAGAGAGAAGAGAGAGAGAGAGAGAGAGAGAGGTATGTGTATGGATTTGTGTGTGATGAGTGAGTGAGTGAGTGAAAGAGAGAGAGAAGTGAGTATGTGTGTGTGTGTGTGTGTGTGTTGTGTGTGTGTGTGTGTGTGTGTGTGTGTGTGTGTGTGTGTGTGTGTGTGTGTATGCATGTATTTTGTGTGATTGAGTGAGTGAGTGAAAGAGAGAAGAGAGAGAAGAGAGAGAGAGAAGAGAGAGAGAGAGAGAATGTTATTTGTGTGTGACTGAGTGAGTGAGTGAAAGGGAGAGAGAAGGTGGTTGTGTGTATATGTGTGTATGCATGTATTTGTGTGTGATTGAATAAGTGAAAAGAGAGAGAAGAGAGAGAGAGAGAAGAGAGAAGAGAGAGAGAGAGAGAGAGAGAGAGAGAGTATGTGTATGGATTTGTGTGATTGAGTGAGTGAGTGAGTGAGTGAAAGAGAGAGAGAGAAGTGTGTGTGTGTGTGTGTGTGTGTGTGTGTGTGTGTGTGTGTGTGTGTGTGTGTGTGTGTGTGCATGTATTTGTGTGATTGAGTGAGTGAAAGAGAGATAAGAGAGAGAGAGAGTATGTGTGTGTGTGTTTGTGTGTGTGTGTGTTCGTTCGTTCTTTGATTTAATGTCTTTTCAATGTGAGTGATATTAGACGGGGGAGGGGGGAGGGGAATAAAAAAAAGTATAAATAAAATAAAATGGAGAACGATAGTTGGACGGTTTGGATTGAGGCAGAGGGGAGACAGAGGAAAAAGTCATAAATAGGTGGTAGAATAGTAAAATCGAAAGAAATCTTAACTCTAACATTAGTAACAATTAACTTCAACAATGTGAACGGAAGATTTAACACTAAAACACAAAATGCATAAAGTTAAAAGTAATGCATTAACAGGACTGTGAACTAATGATTCTGAAATATTAAGTATCAAAGACTGATCTGATGTTACTTTTTTGAAATGAGTTTCAGAATAGTTTTCTGTGTAAACATTTTCGGTAGAAAAGAACGTAGCATTTTGCAATAAAATAAACAGTGAAACAACGTGAATTGTTTGCCGCAAATACACTTGACATTTTTACAATATTTTGTTTTCAGTGCGTTTAGCTGAATACAAAAACGAACAGCAATAATCGATCGCAAATGATACATGGAAGAATACTGCATTTTTTTGGTATAAATTTTGAACGGAAAGTTTTATCATTTGTTGTGACACAAACTGATCATTTAAATGTTTCTGAAATCGAATCCATGAGGCTGATTCGAGCATGTTACAAGCTTCTTTTACGGAAGTATGAACATGTAATTCTATAGAATTAACAGAATTCTGTGCACCTTGCTTAGCTGCTCTGTCAACTACTTCGTTGCCGTGAAGACCAACGTGTGAAGGCACCCAGCATAAACTGATATCTGTACCTTTGACCCTTAAACGATGTACAAGATGATTTGCCTCAGTAATTAAATCAGGCCTTGTGTCGGCATCAAAAGACCGTAAGGCATATAGTACAGATTTTGAGTCAACAAAGAGAAACTACTTTGAAAGACATGGGTTTAAGATTTACTAGATAATGCAATGCTTGTATAATAGCGACTAATTCTGCTGTAAATACAGATAAGTTTGCCCAATGAAAAATGACTTTTTTATTTTAAATTTTGGAACATAAAATGCTGCTCCAGCACATTTATTTTCTAAGACTGATCCATCGGTAAAATTATGAAGATGGGTACGGTATTTTTCATCGACGTATTGTCTTGCTGTGGATATCGAAATGTTGACGTTTTCATGTTTCTTGGCGTCTGTATAATCAATATCAAAAGAGGCTTTTAGCATTTTCCATTTAGGGATAGGCGTTGTTGATGGTGTCTCAGCTATTTCATCCATATTCAGGTGAGACTGTTTGACCAAGTCAGATATGTAAGTTGCAACAGTCATTTGTGATGAAATGCTGTTTGCTCGCTTTGGAAAGTCAACATCAGACCTGATTTTAATTTCCTTACTCACAAAATTGTCTGTTTGTGAAGTAGTTCTAACGGCAAATTTTGCTGTCGCTAGCTCACAATAGTTGTTCAGAGGCAGAATTCCAGCAACTTTGTACGTTTCCAGATTAGAGGCGTGAGCAGGGACACCTAGAGCAATTTTAATACTTTTGCAGTCTAAGCTTTGTATCTTCTTTAATAAATATTTTGGTGCACTGAAGAAAACTTCTTGCGCATAGGATAATTTAGATCGTACAAGTGCTGTTGACAGATGAATTAGTATGTTTGTATCCATTCCCCAGGTAATCTGCTTATTATCTTTAGAAAATTTAAGGCTTTTCTTGCTTTTGTTGAAATATAATCAAAATGGATACTTCAGTTTAATTTAGATGTTATAAAGACTCCCAGAAATTTTACAACCTGTTTGTAATGTAACACTTCACCAAGCAATCTGAAAGTAGGCAAGTTACTTAAAGTACCACCAGGATTAAATAGCATCATGTTAGTTTTTTCCGTTGACAACGACAGACCATTTTCTAACATATAGTTTGCAAGATTATCAAGATCAGATTGATATAACTTCCTAATGTAATTCTGCGCTCTTTGTGAGTTGTCTTTTTTAAGGTAATATTCATCCAAATACATATATCATCAGCTTACTGTACCAAAACATGATTTGAGAGTGCTTTAGGAAGATCCTGTATAAGGATATTAAATAAAAGAGGTGCTATCACTGAACCTTGTGGAATTCCCATGTCAAGATGTCGTGAAGTAGAATAACTAGTTCCCACTCGTGCCTGAATAGTTCTATTGGCTAAAAAAGACAATGTAATCATACATATTGCCAGATAAGCCAATAGATTTCAGCTTGTACAATAAACGCGTATGCCAAACTTGATCGTGTGTGTGTGTGTGTGTGTGTGTGTGTGTGTGTGTGTGTGTGTGTGTGTGTGTGTGTGTGTGTGTGTGTGTGTGTGTGTGTGTGTGTGTGTGTGTGTTCGTTCGTTCTTTGATTTAAGGTCTGTTCACTATGAGTGATATTAGACGGGGGAAAAAAATGGAGGATGAGAGGTGGGCGAGTTGCATTGTAGGGAGAGGGGAGACAGAGTAAGAGACATAAGTAAGTGGGTAAATAGAAAAATGGAACAAGATCTTAACACTAACAATTAACATTAACAATGTGAAGGGAAAATTTAACACTAAAGTACTAACTTCATAAACTTATAGCAATACATTAACAGGACTGTGAACCAATGATTCTGAAATTTTAACTGATAAAGATTGATCTGAAGTTACTTCTTTAAAATGAGTTTCAGAATAGTTTTCTTGTGTAAATATTTTTGGTAAAAAAGAACGCAGCATTTTGCAGTAAAATAAACAGTGAAACAGTGTGAATTGTTCTCCGCAAATACACTTGATATTTTTACAATATTTTGTTTTCAACGCGTTTAGCTGAATACGAAAATGAACAGCAACAATCGATCTCGAATGATATATGGAAGAATACTGCAATTTTTTACATACATTTTGAAATGAAAGTTTTATCATTTGTTGTGTCACAAACTTTTTATTGAAATGTTTATGAAAACGAATCCATGAGGCTGATTCTAGCAAGCCGCAAGCTTCTTTTACGGAAGTTTTAATACGTAATTCTATAGTATTATCAGTGTTGTGTGCACCTTGCTTAGCTGCTCTGTCTACTACTTCGTTGCCATGAAGACCAACGTGAGAAGGCACCCAGCATAAACTGATATCTATACCTTTTGTCCTTAAACGATGTATAAGATGATTTGCCTCAGCAATTAAGTCAGGTCTTGTGTCTGTATTAAAAGATTGTAAAGGATATAATACAGATTTTGAATCAACAAAGAGAACTACTCTGAAAAATACAGGTTTAAGGTCTACTAAATAATGCAACGCTTGTATAATAGCGACTAATTCCGCTGTAAATATAGATATATTTGGCCCAATGAAAAATGATTTTGTATTTTAAATTTTGGAACGTAAAACGCTGCTCCAGCAGATTTATTTTCTAAGACTGACCCATCGGTAAAAATATGGAGGTGGGTACAGTACTTTTTATCGACGTGTTCTCTTGCTCTGCATATCGAAATGTTAATGTTTTCATATTTCTTAGCATCTGTATAATCAATATCAAAAGTGGCTTTAAGCATTTCCCATGTAGGAATAGGCGTTGTTGATGGTGTCTCATCTATTTCATCCAAATTTATGTTAGACTGTTTGACCAAGTCAGATACGTAAGTTGCAACAGTCACTTGTGATGAAATGTTGCTTGCTCGTTTTGGAAAGTCAACATCAGACCTGATTTTAATTTCCTTGCTCACAAAATTGTCCGTTTGTGAAGTAGTTCTGACTGCAAACTTTGCTGTCGCTAGCTCACGATAGTTGTTCAGAGACAGAATTCCAGCAACTTTGTACGTTTCTAGATTTGAAGCATGGGCTGGTACACCTAGTGCAATTTTAAGACTTTTGCAGTCTAAACTTTGAATCTTCTTTAGTAAATATTTAGGTGCACTGAAGAACACTTCTTGTGCATAAGATATTTAGATCTTACAAGTGCTGTTGATAGATGGAGAAGTATGTTTGTATCCATTCCCCAGGGTAATCTGCTTATTATCTTTAAAAAAAATTAAGGCTTTTCTTGCTTTTGTTAAAATATAATCAAAATGGACATTCCAGTTTAATTTCGATGTTATAAAGACTCCCAGAAATTTTACAACCTGTTTGTAATGGATCGCTTCACCATGCAGTCTGAAAGTAGGCAAGTTATTTAAAGTACCACCAGGATTGAATAGCATCATGTTAGTTTTTTCAGTTGACAACGACAGACCATTTTCTAACATGTGGTTTCCAAGACTATCAAGATCAGATTGATACAATTTCCTGATGTAATTCTGAGCTCTCTGGGGAGTTGTCTTTTTTAAAGTAATATTCATCCAGATGCATATATCATCAGCGTACTGTACCAAAACAACACGATTTGAGAGTACTTTAGGAAGATCATATATAAGGATATTAAATAAAATAGGTGCTATCACTGAACCTTGAGGAATTCCCATGTCAAAACATCGTGAAGAAGAATAACTTGTTCCCACTCTTGCCTGAATTGTTCTATTGGCTAGATAGGACTTAATATAATTATACATATTGCCAGATAGACCAATAGATTTCAGCTTGTACAATAAACGTGTATGCCAAACTTGATCATAAGCTTTTGTCACATCAAAAACAGTTGTTAAAAGACTTTTTCTACGGGCAAATTGTTGTTTTATCTGAGTTGTAAGTTTAACCAGGTGTTCAACTGTGGATCTCCCTTTTCTGAAACCTGCCTGGTTTATCGGAATAACGTTATTTCTATCACAGTAATGTATAAGTCTGTTTAAGACCAATCTTTCCATTAGTTTGCTCGTATGGGACGTCAAAGCAATAGGTCTGTAACTGTTTTTATTGTTTTTAGGCTTTCCTGCTTTTAATATAGGTATAACAACACACTTTTGCCATAACTGTGGTACAGTTCCACTCACCCAGCATTTCTGAAAAATTTTATGTAGGAAAATAACATAATTTTCTGGAAGATGCTAATCATTTCATTGAAACAGCATCGACACCTACCGAACTCCTTTTGTTCTGTAGAGACAAGATAGTGTTTTTTAGTTCTTCTAAGGTGATCAGAGAATTAAACCAGCGATCATTCTGAGTATTGGATCAATGAAGATAGGGTTGTTAGCTGCCATTTCTATGTAGTGTTTGCTGTTAGGAGACAACCCGTCTACTTTACTGTTTTCAGCAAAGAGTTCTACAAAAGTTTCAGTTTTGTCCATGTCAGAAGGAAATTTGTGACATGTATCAATCATTATTGGACACGTGGGTAAACTGGCTCCGTTTTTC
>CM060312.1:78110353-78115353 GCA_030674185.1 Monoplex corrugatus | reverse complement strand
CAGACCACACACACACACAACACACACAGACACACACACATCACACAATAACACATCACCACACACATACACACACACAACACAGACACACACACACACACACTACACACACACACACACACACACACACACACACACTACACACACACACACACACACACACACACAAACACACACACACACACACACACAACACACACACACACACACACACACACACACACACACACACACACACACACACACACACACACACACATACACACACACACACACACACACAATCATACATGAAAAAAAAAAAAGAATAGGAAACAGTAAAACGATGGCGCCCATACCATGGCGAGATCGTTTCCCATTCCCGTCAAAGGGTTGATGTTTCTAACAATCTGGTAGTGTCACTTCAGTGTTTTACAGGCTCCTCTCCGCCCCTCCATCATCTCCATTTCAAGCGCTTGTCCAGCGCACAGGGTTTTGCCCAGACTCGGATAGTCTACCAGACAACTGGCAGATTTTGATAGAGCGCATATGGATTTGTCAGAGCGCAATGAGTACATCCCTCTCGAGCAAGCTCCAAACTCCTAAATCCAATCCAAACGCAGGGGTTTGAGTCAAATTCAGGAGAAATCTGTGCCAGTGGCCTCTAGTCCCTCCAGCTGTGAAATGGGTACCTGACCCTGGTTCAGGGTTGGGGAACATAAAGCAGAGAGAGAAAGAATTGAACCCTGCCCTCAAAACATTGAGACGACAGTCGTGAGGTCTTTACCACCTCACTCCCTCACAACGACTTTAAATGTCGCTGACTTCCCTTTTTTTTTTACCCATTTATTAAAATTGTTTTCTTACAACTGGGACATCCTTTTTATCTTCTCATAAGATACGTGTTAAAAACAGGCGGTCTTCTCACTTGTATAGGACTTTCTTTTTACCAACTTACAAATTTTACAAATAGGAGGTCTTCTCACTCGTATGGGACTTCTTTTTTACCAACTTACAACAAATGTTTCATAAATAGGAGGTCTTCTCACATGTATGGAACTTCCTTCTTACCAACTTACAAAAATGTTTTACAAATAGGAGGTCTTCTCACATGTATGGAACTTCCTTCTTACCAACTTACAAAAATGTTTTACAAATAGGAGGTCTTCTCACTTGTATGGGACTTCTTTTTCACCAACTTAAAACAAATATTTTAGAAATGGGAGCTCTTCTCATTTGTATGAGACTTCCTTTAAACCAACTTACAAAAAATTTTAGAAATGGGAGCTCACTTGTATGGGACTTCTTTTTCACCAACTTGAAATAAATATTTTAGAAATGGGAGCTCTTCTCATTTGTATGAGACTTCCTTTAAACCAACTTATAAAAATGATCTAGAAATAGGTGGTCTACTCACTTGTATGGGACTCCCCTTTCATCAACTTACAAAAAAAGGAATTTTTCAATCTTTTTCCCCTGACTTTTGTATCTGGTGTTTGTTTGTTTGTGATCTTACCTTGACAAAGGCCAGCTGGCCGAAAATTTACGCCTGTCTTGTCTTGTTGTATTAAATACACGTTCTTATTCTTTTTTCGTGTTTTTTTTTTTTTTTGGTTCCTGTTTGCTTGAACGCGGGCAGTCACACTTGTTTTGGATTCCTTTTAACCAATTTACAAAAAAAAAGAATGTTTTACATATTGGTCGTCTTCTCACCTGTAATACTGTAGGTGATCTGTCCATTCACTCCTGAGTCATTGTCAGTGGCAGTGACGGTGAAGACAGTGGTACTGGTAACGACATTTTCGTCCAGGGTGGTGGTGTAGGAAGTGGCGCTGAACTGTGGCGTGTGGTCGTTGACGTCAGACAACGTCAGCGTCAGCGTCAGCGTGTCCGTTTTATTGCCACCGTCACTGGCCTCTAACGTCAGCGTGTATACCTGTAGAGATGCAAGATACAGTGGAATTAATAGGTGTATGTGTATATGCATAGAAGTGTGTTTGTGTATATGTTATGTGCATATATGTAGACAGAAATGTTATATACATATATATATATATATATATATATATATATATATATTTATGTATACACACAAACGCACAACACACACATGCACACACACACACACACACACACACACACACACACGCACGCATGCACATAAGCACACACGCACTCATGACAACAGACGCTAAAAGACATAACATTAACAAAGAACACACACACACACACAACACAACACACACACACACATACACACACACAAACACACACACACTACCTCACACAAACACACACATAAACACACACAGACACACACACACACACACAAAACACACATACACACACAAACACACACACACACACACTACCTCACACAAACACACATAAACACACACACACACACACACACACACACACACACACACACACACACACATAAACGAACTTTACATTGGGGGGTGTATCGTAGTCCAAGCGAGAGAACACCAGGACCTGCCCGCTGTTGGGATCAACTATAAAAGAGTTAGGAGTAGTGTCGCCTGCGGTGATGGCGTAGGTGATGACGCCGTCGTTGCTGCCGTCTTGGTCGCTGTCGGTGGCAACGGCGGTATAGATGAGGGTGCCCAAGGGCTCGTCCTCTGGGATGGTGGCAGCGAATATGGCGTCGGTCAAGACCGGGGCGTTCTCATTGACGGCTTCCACCACGATGGAAATACGAGCCTGTGGACATTAATTACATTTGTTAGTTGAGGGATGTCCACTGCACTCGGTCAATTCCATATGCACTTCACCGATTCTGCCAGCCTCTTAGAGCCTACGGAAAATCTTAGACACTTGAAAGGTTTTGAAAGGGGAAAATCTTAGACACTTGAAAGGTTTTGAAAGGGGAAAATCTTAGACACTTGAAAGGTTTTGAAAGGGGAAAATCTTAGACACTTGAAAGATTCTGAGAGGGGAAAATCTTTGACACTTGAAAGGTTTTGAAAGGGGAAAATCTTAGACACTTGAAAGGTTTTAAAACGGTCATGGGTCTACGCAGTCGGCTGGGCTTTAAACAACTATAACAAGATTACTGTTACTGTATTTTCGTTTAAAGCTCAGCCGACTGCGTAGAGCCATATCAGGGCCATAACCTGTTTTAAAACATACACGATACTTTAACTGGAAAAAAAAAACAAAGGAAAGAAAACTAAGTACATATATCAATGCATTTGCGCATCTAATCTAAAGAGATGCCCCTCCGTCCAATTGGGAATTAAAAAAAACATATCTGATTACAAAATTAAACATAACTAAGAACACTGAAACATACATAAAAATAGGCCCGAATTACCTGTAATTGCTCAAGCGTATCTCATTTTCCAAGAGCCAAAAATGCATTTGATACATGTACCCAGTAATCAATCCTGTGAGAAAGTATGTAAGACGCTATCGAACACATACAGGTGAATGGACCAGCAAGGCAGAAAATGATAGGAAGAAATGACAAAAAGCAAAGGAATTGGGCAGAAACAAAGAAAGTGACAGAAAAGAGGTAATTTCTAGCACAGAATGTCCAGAAGGTGGGGATACTATTTATACTGAAAGAGCCCCCGGCATAGCCACGAAGGTCACTTGCAAGGTCTTGAAATGGAACGAAAGAGGGACAGGACCTACAAAACACCAAACTGACCCAACCATAATGACAACAACATTCTTGAAATGGAACGAAAGAGGGACAGGACCTACAAAACACCAAACTGACCCAACCATAATGACAACAACATTCTTGAAATGGAACGAAAGAGGGACAGGACCTACAAAACACCAAACTGACCCAACCATAATGACAATAACATTCTTGAAATGGAACGAAAGAGGGACAGGACCTACAAAACACCAAACTGACCCAACCATAATGACAACAACATTCTTGAAATGGAACGAAAGAGGGACAGGACCTACAAAACACCACACTGATCCAACCATAATGACAACAACATTTCGACGGGCAGCGAACGAGCCAGTTTATGTTGCGGGCTGTGGATGGATGCGAAGGTGTAGAGCGAAGGTGTAGAGCGAAGGTGTTGAGCGCTCACCATCTGATCTGACAGCACAGGTTCAGGTCTGCACGTGCATACGTGATATTATGCGTGCGTATGCACGAGAGGTGGAGTAAGTTCCAACAGGTCTGCACGTGCATACTTGATATTCTGTGTGCGTATAAAGATTACGAAAAGACAGGCAACATTTATAGGCCATTTTATGAGGAAAGGGCCAGCACCTGGCCACAACAGGAAAGCAGGACGGAAAGAGAACACCTGGTAGACCCAGGGAGAAAATTTTGGACGGTCTTGCAAGGTGGCTGAGGACAGAGAAGGTGGAAGATGTGCTTGCGGCGACAAGGGATAGATGCAAATGGAGGGCCATGATCGCCAACGCCATGCGGCAGGGCACATGATGATGATGATTATGAGGATACACACTAAGTGGGTTTAGGGCACTGAGAGACCCGCACAAATGCTGACCTGAGAGATAAGAAAAATCTCCATTTTCACCCAACAGGCAGAAATGTCAGATCAAACCAGGAACTACGAACTGAAAGTCCAACGTTTCCCTACCTGATTACTGCGCCTGTCATGAGCCACGTTGTTGTGAACGGTGTAGGGATCTTACCTGCGAAGTGAGGGCAGTGGGCGTGCCACCATCGACAGCTTCAATGACTAGGTCATACGTCTTGGTGGTCTCGTAGTCCAGGGCTTTGGCCAAAATCAGGTCTTTGCCTGATATGCTGAAGGTGGCGGGACTTGTGTCGCCCGACACGATGTTCAACGTCAGTGCTGCGTTTGTACCTGTAGGCCATCCACCAAAGTTAAAAGATCAAGAACTTTGACCAGGAAGAAGAGGAGGAGGAGAACTTAAATTCTATGTCGCTTATCATCTCTTCTGAATGCTTATCAATCTTGTCGCTACTGTCTGTGGTCCAGTTTTGAATTGTTCCTCGCAGTGCCTAAAGTAAACACAGATATTTCTTCCTA
>CM060312.1:78070353-78105353 GCA_030674185.1 Monoplex corrugatus | reverse complement strand
AAAAAACAACAACAACAACAACAAAAACCCCACACACAAACATTACAACTTGCCCTACAGCAAACTTTTGTCGGTGGAAAGTACAGTGCTTGGAGACAGACAAGCTTCAGCAGGCAGACAGACGGACAGACATACACATACAGGCAGGCTGGCACGCATACATACGGACAGACAGACCGACTGACTGACAGAAAGCGCAAAACAGGAAAATTTATGAAAGGGACAAAGACCAAGAGATCGACAGACACTCGCTCACGCACGCACGCACGCACGCACGCACAAACACACACACACCACACACACATACATACATACAGTCACGCACGTGTACAGACACAGAACGCTCTCCCTATATGCAGGCAACGACACACACGATCATCACTATGACACCATAGCCCATATCACACCACACACACACACACACACACACACACACACACACACACACACACAACACTCATCCCCCCACATTGCACACACACACACACACACACACACACACACACACACCACATACACTCACACAGCACCCCATCCCTCCATGTTACACACACACACCACACACACACACACACACAACACACACACACCACACACACTACACTCACACACACACCAACACGCACATACTTACACACACACACCCCACAGTCACACAACACACACACACAAACACATACGCGCACAACACACACACACAAACACATACACGCACACACACATACACACACACACACACACATTCTCGCGCACCCGTCTAATATCACTTATAGTGAAAAGACGTTGAATCGAAGAACGAACGAACTCGCGCCGCACACACACACACACACAACACCACACACACACACACACACACACACACACCACCAATACAAAACACTCACACAGCACCACATCCTTCCATGTTACACACACACACACACACACACACACACACACACACACACACACCACCACCCACTCCCCCCCACACAACACGCACACACACACACACACACACTGCCCCCCCCCCCCCACACCACCACCACCACCACCCCAACCACACACCATGCTGCAACCCTGTGTCCGTGTCAGTGGCGGACACGGTCAGCACCACATCCCCAACCGCCGCCGACTCGGCGACGTCGGTGTTCCCGTAGCCGGCACCGGGAAAGTTCGGGGTGTCCTCGTTCACCGGAGTAATGGTCACGGTGACGGGAACTGTCGTGGTCCTGGCGGACTTATCGTCCACCTCCACCAGCAGCGAGTAGTCGTCACGTCCATAATCACGACCCGATCACGGACAAATCCATGGGTCCATGCCGAAGCGAGCAGTTCCCAGACGCCAGCAAAGTGTACTCACGACCGCGTAAGGATCGTCCGTGCGGGTCAGGTGGACGGCGGGGCATCCTCGACGTGGCCACGTAGGGGTCTGGTGGCAGGTGGTTCCTTGTCGTGACGTCGGTAAGGTGACTCCAGGGACGTGGTGGCCGTGCGGCGGCAAGGCTCCTACCCGTCTGCCACCCCCAGCGTGAGGAGTAGGAGGAGGTCGTCCTCGCGTCCAGGTCCCTTAACGAAAGAATGAAGAACGAATGCAGAATCTTTCTTACCTTGACTCCTCGCACGCTATCCCAACTGTGCAAAACTCTAACCCTTTAAACTCCCTCGCACCCTATCCACCACTGAAAACTTAACCCTTTACTCCGCGCTCCTAGTCCCCAACTGCAAAAACTAACCCTTGACTCCCTTGAACCTATCCACCAACTGTAAAAACTTAACTCTTTGACACCCTACCACTATCCACCAACTGCAAAAACTGAACCCTTTGACTCCCGCACACTATCCACCAATTGCAAAAACTGAACCCTTTGACTCCCTCACACCCATCCACCAACTGCAAAAACATAACCCTTTGACTCCCTCACACCCTATCCACCAAGTGCAAAAACTTGAACCCTTTGACTCCTCGCACCCTATCCACCAATTGCAAAAACTGAACTCTTTGACTCCCTCGCACCCTATCCACCAATTGCAAAAACTGAACTCTTTGACACCCTCGCACCCTATCCACCAATTGCAAAAACTGAACCCTTTGACTCCCTCGCACCCTATCCACCAATTGCAAAAACTGAACCTTTGACTCCCTCGCACCCTATCCACCAATTGCAAAAACTGAACTCTTTGACTCCCTCGCACCCTATCCACCAATTGCAAAAACTGAACCTTTGACTCCCTCGCACCCTATCCACCAAGTGCAAAAACTGAACCCTTTGACTCCCTCGCACCCTATCCACCAATTGCAAAAACTGAACTCTTTGACTCCCTCGCACCCTATCCACCAATTGCAAAAACTGAACTCTTTGACTCCCTCGCACCCTATCCACCAATTGCAAAAACTGAACTCTTTGACTCCCTCGCACCCTATCCACGAACTTGCAAAAACTGAACTCTTTGACTCCCTCGCACCCTATCCACCAATTGCAAAAACTGAACTCTTTGACTCCCTCGCACCCTATCCACGAACTGCAAAAACTGAACTCTTTGACTCCCTCACCCTATCCGCCAGCTTCTTGCAGGAAGCTGGTGGGTAGGGTGAAGAAGTCAAAGGGTTAAGTTTCTGCTTCGTTAGCACGGTTGACCATGCTGGATGCTGGAGGATAGGGTGCGGAAGCCAAAGGGTTTATCTCTCTCCTTCCCCCTCTTTTTTGCGTTTTTAAAAGGGAGATTTTTAAAATAAGCTTCTTTTTTTTTATTTTTATTCATCTTTTGGTTTACAACAAACGGACATCAAAGACACAATGTGGCAACGAAAAATGACAAAACAATTATACACATGAAAAAACAAAACAAAACAAAACCCTGTTGATGCGGGCCCCAGTAGCTCAGTTGGTTTGAGCGTCGGATTCATATGCTAATGGTTGTGGGTTCGAATCCCGGGGTGCGCTACATTAAAACTGGCCTTCTCACTGTCCCATCTTAACATCGTTGTTGTTCTGGTGGTGTCAGTATACGATTAGATAAGTCCTTCTTTCCCCATTTCCCTGGGATGGTTATCCCCGTCGGCCATATCACCTGAGGTGGGTGTTGACGTAAAAACTGAGCAAATCAATCAATCAATCAAAACCCTGTTGACATATGGACTGCATATAGCATACAGAGTATAATTACTGATATTCTATAAATTGGAAGTTTAGAAATGAACATCGATACCACAGCACATATAACGTTTTTTTATGAATTTGTTTTTCAAATTATTTCAAAACGGAGATTATTTTATAACACCCGAGGTAGGTGCGTGCGTGCGTGCATGCGTGCGCTTTACCAAAATACGTTACAAGGTTTTCTCAGCTGTTCACGGATGGATCGTTATCAAATTTGGTAAAAGATGAGGAGTTACAAATGTAGAACTTTGGAGGACAAGGTGTCAAGGTCAAAGTTACAACAACAACAACAACAAAAACAACAACATAACACCAAATACAGAATTGGCACCTTTGTTGAAGGTGTGTGATCAGCACTTTCTCAGAATTCTGACAACATTTAATTCTGTTTTAATTGTTTGATACTTGACCATTGTACTCACTGCAGATTACGTTAATTATATCTGGCGTTTACTCAAGTTCACAGCGGTATTATTTGTGGCCATTTGTCTGTTCACTATCACACAGTATGCAACAAAACATACGGAAGTGGCTTGTGTATCTTACCTTCAAAAACAAAAAGGAGATGTATATAAAGTAAATAAAGAATTAAAGGCCTGAATCACGACACCACCAGCTATTCTATATATGTGCCCGAACCTGTTCAGGTTGAGGGGAGGTAAGTCAGCAAGGGAAATGAACTGGGCGCCTCCTCTTGATGCTGGCTCACAGACAAGTTTGAATCTTTTTAACCACTGTCCATTCAGGCCTTATAACAACGGGACAGCCTTTATACAATACAAGCTAACATTCACATTAACCCCTTTGACTCAGGCACCCTATCCACCTGCATCCTGCATCTTTATCCATACTAACGAATTTAAAACGTAACCCTTTGACCCCCGCACCCTATCCACCAGCATTCTGCTTCGTCAACCATGCTAGCAAAGCAAACACTTAACCCTTTGACTCCCTCACCCTATCCACCAGCTTCCTGCATCGTCAACCATGCTAGCAAAGCACACTTTGAATCCCTCACTCTATCCACCAGCTTCCTGCATCGTCAACCATGCTAGCAAAGCACACTTTGAATCCCTCACCCTATCCACCAGCTTCCTGCTAACCTTGAAGAACGATGACTCCTGTGACGGAGTCTATGGTGAACTTGCCGGCGTCATTGCCTGCTGTGATGGTGTAGGTCAAGGTGGTGTCACTGAGGTCACTGTCTGAGGCCCCGATGTCCTTGACAGTGGTGCCGATAGCAGAGTTCTCAGGCACGCTGGCAGTGTACGGGATGGTCGGGTCAAAGGCTGGGTCAAATTCGTTGACATCGGTCACGGTGACCTGGACACCGCCGACGGCGTTGCGTGAGCATAGACGGTTGTTTGAAATGTGTGCAAAAGGGAGGGGAGAAAGAGAGAGGGAGGGGGAAGGAAGAGGGAGAGAGACAGAGGGGAGTAAGGAGGGAAAAAAGAGAGGGAGAGACAGAGAGAGAGAGAGAGAGAAGGAGAGAGAGAGAGAGAGAGGGAAAGAGAGAGAGAGAGAGAAGAAAAAGAAAGACAAACAGACAGAGAAATAAAGAGAGAAAGAGAGACAGAGAAACAGAGAGAGAAAGAGAAAGAGAGAGAGAGAGAGAGAAAGAGAGAGAGAGAGAGCACAAACACACGCAGGCAGACAACAAAACAGATACATCAGTATATACACACATACACACATACATACACACACATAGACTCACACGCCACCTCCCCCCCCCCCACAACACACACATGTACACACAGTCATATCGTTAACTGGTTAATAGCTTCTAGAACATGACCTGATGAATTAATGCTGTATCCTTCCATACATACAGTTACAGTTTGGATTTGTTCAAGACAGAGAGACACGCAGAGAAAGAGAGATGTAGACAGAAACAAGCAGGTTAAGAGAGCGAGAGACAGAGAAAGAGAGATATAGACAGAAACAAGCAGGTTAAGAGAGCGAGAGACAGAGAAAGAGAGATGTAGACAGAAACAAGCAGGTTAAGAGAGAGAGAGACAGAGAAAGAGAGACGTAGACAGAAACAACCAGGTTAAGAGAGCGAGAGACAGAGAAAGAGAGATGTAGACAGAAACAACCAGGTTAAGAGAGCGAGAGACAGAGAAAGAGAGATGTAGACAGAAACAACCAGGTTAAGAGAGCGAGAGACAGAGAAAGAGAGATGTAGACAGAAACAAGCAGGTTAAGAGAGCGAGAGACAGAGAAAGAGAGATGTAGACAGAAACAACCAGGTTAAGAGAGCGAGAGACAGAGAAAGAGAGATGTAGACAGAAACAAGCAGGTTAAGAGAGCGAGAGACAGAGAAAGAGAGATGTAGACAGAAACAAGCAGGTTAAGAGAGCGAGAGACAGAGAAAAAGAGATGTAGACAGAAACAAGCAGGTTAAGAGAGCGAGAGACAGAGAAAGAGAGATGTAGACAGAAACAAGCAGGTTAAGAGAGCGAGAGACAGAGAAAGAGAGACGTAGACAGAAACAAGCAGGTTAAGAGAGCGAGAGACAGAGAAAGAGAGACGTAGACAGAAACAAGCAGGTTAAGAGAGCGAGAGACAGAGAAAGAGAGACGTAGACAGAAACAAGCAGGTTAAGAGAGCGAGAGACAGAGAAAGAGAGACGTAGACAGAAACAACCAGGTTAAGAGAGCGAGAGACAGAGAAAGAGAGACGTAGACAGAAACAACCAGGTTAAGAGAGCGAGAGACAGAGAAAGAGAGACGTAGACAGAAACAAGCAGGTTAAGAGAGCGAGAGACAGAGAAAGAGAGATGTAGACAGAAACAAGCAGGTTAAGAGAGCGAGAGACAGAGAAAGAGAGATGTAGACAGAAACAAGCAGGTTAAGAGAGCGAGAGACAGGGAAAGAGAGATGTAGACAGAAACAAGCAGGTTAAGAGAGCGAGAGACAGGGAAAGAGAGACGTAGACAGAAACAAGCAGGTTAAGAGAGCGAGAGACAGGGAAAGAGAGACG
Source organism: Monoplex corrugatus (assembly GCA_030674185.1). Classification (NCBI taxonomy): domain Eukaryota; kingdom Metazoa; phylum Mollusca; class Gastropoda; order Littorinimorpha; family Ranellidae; genus Monoplex; species Monoplex corrugatus. The sequence goes on along the minus strand of CM060312.1, from coordinate 78,099,228 downwards.
TAGACAGAAACAAGCAGGTTAAGAGAGCGAGAGACAGAGAAAGAGAGACGTAGACAGAAACAAGCAGGTTAAGAGAGCGAGAGACAGAGAAAGAGAGACGTAGACAGAAACAAGCAGGATAAGAGAGCGAGAGACAGAGAAAGAGAGACGTAGACAGAAACAAGCAGGTTAAGAGAGCGAGAGACAGAGAAAGAGAGACGTAGACAGAAACAAGCAGGTTAAGAGAGCGAGAGACAGAGAAAGAGAGATGTAGACAGAAACAAGCAGGTTAAGAGAGCGAGAGACAGAGAAAGAGAGATGTAGACAGAAACAAGCAGGTTAAGAGAGCGAGAGACAGAGAAAGAGAGATGTAGACAGAAACAAGCAGGTTAAGAGAGCGAGAGACAGAGAAAGAGAGATGTAGACAGAAACAAGCAGGTTAAGAGAGCGAGAGACAGAGAAAGAGAGATGTAGACAGAAACAAGCAGGTTAAGAGAGCGAGAGACAGAGAAAGAGAGATGTAGACAGAAACAAGCAGGTTAAGAGAGCGAGAGACAGAGAAAGAGAGATGTAGACAGAAACAACCAGGTTAAGAGAGCGAGAGACAGAGAAAGAGAGACGTAGACAGAAACAACCAGGTTAAGAGAGCGAGAGACAGAGAAAGAGAGACGTAGACAGAAACAACCAGGTTAAGAGAGCGAGAGACAGAGAAAGAGAGACGTAGACAGAAACAACCAGGTTAAGAGAGCGAGAGACAGAGAAAGAGAGATGTAGACAGAAACAAGCAGGTTAAGAGAGCGAGAGACAGGGAAAGAGAGATGTAGACAGAAACAAGCAGGTTAAGAGAGCGAGAGACAGAGAAAGAGAGATGTAGACAGAAACAAGCAGGTTAAGAGAGCGAGAGACAGAGAAAGCGAGATGTAGACAGAAACAAGCAGGTTAAGAGAGCGAGAGACAGAGAAAGCGAGATGTAGACAGAAACAAGCAGGTTAAGAGAGCGAGAGACAGAGAAAGAGAGATGTAGACAGAAACAACCAGGTTAAGAGAGCGAGAGACAGGGAAAGAGAGATGTAGACAGAAACAAGCAGGTTAAGAGAGCGAGAGACAGGGAAAGAGAGATGTAGACAGAAACAAGCAGGTTAAGAGAGCGAGAGACAGGGAAAGAGAGATGTAGACAGAAACAACCAGGTTAAGAGAGCGAGAGACAGAGAAAGAGAGACGTAGACAGAAACAACCAGGTTAAGAGAGCGAGAGACAGAGAAAGAGAGACGTAGACAGAAACAACCAGGTTAAGAGAGCGAGAGACAGAGAAAGAGAGATATAGACAGAAACAACCAGGTTAAGAGAGCGAGAGACAGAGAAAGAGAGATATAGACAGAAACAACCAGGTTAAGAGAGCGAGAGACAGAGAAAGAGAGATGTAGACAGAAACAACCAGGTTAAGAGAGCGAGAGACAGAGAAAGAGAGATGTTAGACAGAAACAACCAGGTTAAGAGAGCGAGAGACAGAGAAAGAGAGATGTAGACAGAAACAACCAGGTTAAGAGAGCGAGAGACAGGGAAAGAGAGATGTAGACAGAAACAAGCAGGTTAAGAGAGCGAGAGACAGAGAAAGAGAGATGTAGACAGAAACAAGCAGGTTAAGAGAGCGAGAGACAGAGAAAGAGAGACGTAGACAGAAACAACCAGGTTGAGAGAGCGAGAGACAGGGAAAGAGAGACGTAGACAGAAACAACCAGGTTAAGAGAGCGAGAGACAGGGAAAGAGAGACGTAGACAGAAACAACCAGGTTAAGAGAGCGAGAGACAGAGAAAGAGAGACGTAGACAGAAACAACCAGGTTAAGAGAGCGAGAGACAGAGAAAGAGAGACGTAGACAGAAACAACCAGGTTAAGAGAGCGAGAGACAGAGAAAGAGAGATGTAGACAGAAACAAGCAGGTTAAGAGAGCGAGAGACAGAGAAAGAGAGATGTAGACAGAAACAAGCAGGTTAAGAGAGCGAGAGACAGAGAAAGAGAGACGTAGACAGAAACAAGCAGGTTAAGAGAGCGAGAGACAGAGAAAGAAAGATGTAGACAGAAACAAGCAGGTTAAGAGAGCGAGAGACAGAGAAAGAGAGATGTAGACAGAAACAAGCAGGTTAAGAGAGCGAGAGACAGAGAAAGAGAGATATAGACAGAAACAAGCAGGTTAAGAGAGCGAGAGACAGAGAAAGAGAGATGTAGACAGAAACAAGCAGGTTAAGAGAGCGAGAGACAGGGAAAGAGAGATGTAGACAGAAACAACCAGGTTAAGAGAGCGAGAGACAGGGAAAGAGAGATGTAGACAGAAACAACCAGGTTAAGAGAGCGAGAGACAGAGAAAGAGAGACGTAGACAGAAACAACCAGGTTAAGAGAGCGAGAGACAGAGAAAGAGAGACGTAGACAGAAACAAGCAGGTTAAGAGAGCGAGAGACAGAGAAAGAGAGACGTAGACAGAAACAAGCAGGTTAAGAGAGCGAGAGACAGAGAAAGAGAGATGTAGACAGAAACAAGCAGGTTAAGAGAGCGAGAGACAGAGAAAGAGAGATGAAGACAGAAACAAGCAGGTTAAGAGAGCGAGAGACAGGGAAAAAGAGACGTAGACAGAAACAAGCAGGTTAAGAGAGCGAGAGACAGGGAAAGAGAGACGTAGACAGAAACAAGCAGGTTAAGAGAGCGAGAGACAGGGAAAGAGAGACGTAGACAGAAACAAGCAGGTTAAGAGAGCGAGAGACAGGGAAAGAGAGACGTAGACAGAAACAAGCAGGTTAAGAGAGCGAGAGACAGAGAAAGAGAGACGTAGACAGAAACAAGCAGGTTAAGAGAGCGAGAGACAGAGAAAGAGAGATGTAGACAGAAACAAGCAGGTTAAGAGAGCGAGAGACAGAGAAAGAGAGATGTAGACAGAAACAAGCAGGTTAAGAGAGCGAGAGACAGAGAAAGAGAAATGTAGACAGAAACAAGCAGGTTAAGAGAGCGAGAGACAGAGAAAGAGAGATGTAGACAGAAACAAGCAGGTTAAGAGAGCGAGAGACAGAGAAAGAGAGATGTAGACAGAAACAAGCAGGTTAAGAGAGCGAGAGACAGAGAAAGAGAGATGTAGACAGAAACAAGCAGGTTAAGAGAGCGAGAGACAGAGAAAGAGAGATGTAGACAGAAACAAGCAGGTTAAGAGAGCGAGAGACAGAGAAAGAGAGAGATACACAAGAATCCTAACAACAACAACAACAACAACAACAAAAACAATTATTTGACAGAATAATTTCAACCCATATGAATTCTATGTCAATTTTGTTTTTAAAACGTTACAAAAAAACAAACAAACAAAAAAAAACCAACAACAAAAAAACCGCTTGTTATAAACATCACCAAATTACCATACAACTGATAATGACAACGATGGTGATGATAATGGTGGTATGGGAAAAAAATGATGATGATGAAGACGGTGTTGTCGATGATGACGAAGATGACGATGATGATAACAAAAACGACGATGGTGGTAATGACAAAGACGCTAATGCCAAAACTGACGATAATAATGAATTATTGTTGTTGTTTTTAATCTAATTTGTTTTCCTCCATTCTTTCAACCATCTCTCCTTCCTTCCTTCCTCCCACCCTTCTGTCTTTCCTTTCCTTTCCTTTCCTTCCCTCCTTCCTTCTTTCTTTCTATTTTTTGCATTCGTTCTGTCAGTCTCTCCTTTTCTCACTTCTATCCTTTCTGTCTTCTTTTTCGCCATATATTATTTCCTTATCATTTCAGCATCGTATATATCCGTCATTACACTTCTGACTTTCAGCAGAGTTTACCAAGCAGGAATTTTAAACAACAGCGATAGAGTTGTATATTAGCGCAATGTCGGAGTCAGCACAAATACCAAACAAGACTCAGAGCTTTATTTACATACACAACAATGATGTCACCACAAACGTCAAACAAGACAGAGTTTTACGTAGTTACACAGTAAGGGTGTCAACACTAATGCTAAACAAGACAAAGACACTTGATTGTATCATACAATCTATACTAACACCAAACAATTTTACCCACACAATAATGGCGTCAATACTAACACCAAACAAGACATAGAGCCTTACTTACCCACACAATAATGGAGTCAATACTAACACCAAACAAGACAGACAGCCTTACTTACCCACACAATAATGGAGTCAATACTAACACCAAACAAGACATACACTCTTACTTACCCACACAATAATGGAGTCAATACTAACACCAAACAAGACAGACAGCCTTACCTACCCACACAATAATGGAGTCAATACTAACACCAAACAAGACAGACAGCCTTACTTACCACACAATATGAGTCAACTACCCAACAAGACTACCTATTACCCACAATAATGGAGTCAATACTAACACCAAACAAGACAGACACTTACTTACCCACACAATAATGGAGTCAATACAAACACCAAACAAGACAGACAGCCTTACTTACCCACACAACAATGGCGTCAATAACGAACACCAAAAAGACAAACCTTATTTACCCACACAACAATGGCGTCAATACGAACACTAAAAGACATAACCTTATTTACCCACACAAAATGGGTCAAAGAACACCAAACAAGACTAGCCTTACTTACCCACACAATAATGGAGTCAATACGAACACCAAACAAGACTGAGTCTTATTTACCCACACAACAATGGCGCCAATACGAACATCAAACAAGTCAGCTTATTTACCCACACAATAATAGAGTCAATACTGACATCAAACAAGACATACAGCCTTACCTACCCACACAAAATGGAGTCAGTACTAACACCAAACAAGACAGACAGCCTTATTTACCCACACAATAATGGAGTCAATACGAACACCAAACAAGACAGACAGGCTTACTTACCCACACAATAATGGAGTCAATACGAACACCAAACAAGACAGGCTGCCTTACTTACCCACACAATAATGGCGTCAATAAGAACACCAAACAAGACAGACAGCCTTACTTACCCACACAACAATGGCGTCAATACGAACACCAAACGAGACATAAAGACTTACTTACCCACACAATAATGGCGTCAATAAGAACACCAAATAGACAGCACCCTACTTACCCACACGATAATGGAGTCATACGAACACCAAACAAGACATACAGCCTTACCTACCCACACAAAATTGGAGTCAGTACTAACACCAAACAAGACAGACAACCTTACTCACCCACACAATAACGGAGTCAATACTAACACCAAACAAGACAGACAGCCTTACCTACCCACACAATAACGGAGTCAATACTAACACCAAACAAGACAGACAGCCTTACCTACCCACACAAAATTGGAGTCAGTACTAACACCACATACAGCCGTACTTACCCACACAATAATGGAGTCAATACTAACACCAAACAAGACATACTGCCTTACTTACCCACACAATAACGGAGTCAATAAGGACACCAAACAAGACATACAGCCTTACTTACCCACACAATAATGGAGTCAATAAGGACACCAAACAAGACATACAGCCTTACTTACCCACACAATAATGGAGTCAATACTAACACCAAACAAGACATACAGCCTTACTTACCCACACAATAATGGAGTCAATACTAACACCAAACAAGACAGACAGCCTTACTTACCCACACAATAATGGAGTCAATACTAACACCAAACAAGACATACAGCCTTACTTACCCACACAATAACGGAGTCAATACTAACACCAAACAAGACATACAGCCTTACTTACCCACACAATAATGGAGTCAATACTAACACCAAACAAGACAGACAGCCTTACTTACCCACACAATAACGGAGTCAATACTAACACCAAACAAGACAGACAGCCTTACTTACCCACACAATAATGGAGTCATATAAGGACACCAAACAAGACAGACAGCCTTACTTACCCACACAATAATGGAGTCAATAAGGACACCAAACAAGACAGACAGCCTTACTTACCCACACAATAATGGAGTCAATACTAACACCAAACAAGACATACACTCTTACTTACCCACACAATAATGGAGTCAATACTAACACCAAACAAGACAGACAGCCTTACTTACCCACACAATAATGGAGTCAATAAGGACACCAAACAAGACATACAGCCTTACTTACCCACACAATAATGGAGTCAATAAGGACATCAAACAAGACATACAGCCTTACTTACCCACACAATAATGGAGTCAATAAGGACACCAAACAAGACATACAGCCTTACTTACCCACACAATAATGGAGTCAATAAGGACACCAAACAAGACATACAGCCTTACTTACCCACACAATAATGGAGTCAATAAGGACACCAAACAAGACAGACAGCCTTACTTACCCACACAATAATGGAGTCAATACTAACACCAAACAAGACAGACAGCCTTACTTACCCACACAATAATGGAGTCAATACTAACACCAAACAAGACATACAGCCTTACTTACCCACACAATAATGGCGTCAATGCGAACACCAAACAAGACAGACAGCATTACTTACCCACACAATAACGGAGTCAATACTAACACCAAACAAGACAGACAACCTTACTTACCCACACAATAATGGAGTCAATACTAACACCAAACAAGACAGACAGCCTTACTTACCCACACAACAATGGAGTCAATACTAACACCAAACAAGACAGACAGCCTTACTCACCCACACAATAATGGAGTCAATACTAACACCAAACAAGACAGACAGCCTTACTTACCCACACAACAATGGAGTCAATAAGGACACCAAACAAGACAGACAGCATTACTTACCCACACAATAATGGAGTCAGTACTAACACTAAACAAGTCAGACAGCCTTACTTACCCACACAATAATGGAGTCAATACTAACACCAAACAAGACATACAGCCTTACTTACCCACACAATAACGGAGTCAATACTAACACCAAACAAGACATAGAGCCTTACTTACCCACACAATAACGGAGTCAATACTAACACCAAACAAGACATACAGCCTTATTTACCCATACAACAATGGCGTCAATAAGAACACCAAACAAGACATACAGCCTTACTTACCCACACAATAACGGAGTCAATACTAACACCAAACAAGACAGCCTTACTTACCCACACAATAACGGAGTCAATACTAACACCAAAACAAGACGGACAGCCTTACTCACCCACACTATATTGGCGTCAATAAGGACACCAAACAAGACAGCATCTTACCTACACAATAATGTGTATGTTTTGAAACTGTTATAGCACTGATATGGCTCTACTCAATCGGCTGGGGTTTATACAAAAATAACTAACAATCGGACAGCTTTTCTTACCCTGACAATGGTGGAGTCGGTACGAACGCCATCAGAGGCTGTGACGGTCAGTGAATGGACCTGGGCCGTCTCATAATTCAGGTTGCCTTTCATGGTCACCACGCCTGTATTCTGGTCCACTTCGAATAGTGCGTCCGTCAGTGTGTACGTCACACTCTGAAAGGTAGATCAGGTTATTAGCATATTGCCCGTGATTCTTAAGAAGCTAAGTGGAGTTTTTGTGTTGTGTTGTGTTTGTGTTGTATTGTATTGTGTTGTGTTGTGCTGTGCTGTGTGGTGTGGTGTGGTGTTGTGTTGTGTTGTGTTGTGCTGTGTGGTGTTGTGTTGTGTTGTGTTGTGTTGTGTTGTGTTTGTGTTGTATTGTGTTGTGTTGTGCTGTGCTGTGCTGTGTGGTATGGTGTTGTGTTGTGTTGTGTGGTGTGGTGTTGTGTTGTGTTGTGCTGTGTGTGTTGTGTTTGTGTTTGTGTTTGTGTTGTGTTGTGTTGTGCTGTGCTGTGTGGTGTGGAGTGGTGTTGTGTTGTGTTGTGTTGTGTTGTGCTGTGTGGTGTCATGTTGCGCTGTGCTCCGTTATGTTGTGCAATGGTGTGATGTGTTGTGACGTATCCTGTCGTGTTTGTGCCGTGTGCTGTGTTTTGTTGTACTGTATTGTGCAAAGTTGCCTTGTTATCATTTTGTGTAATATTGCATTGGATGTACTGACGTTCAGTCCCCAAACAGACCCCCCCCCCCCCCCAAACACACAGACACACGTACATATACAAACCATCTACCTCCCAAACCTCTCATCTTCCCCTCTCCAAAGTTCAAAGTTTAATAAATCCTTTAACCCCAAAAGGAGCAAGAGGTATTGGAGTTATTTAAAAAGGGATTCACCGCGCTCAGACAACGCCATATGCGCTCCACCCAAACCCGCCAGCAATTATCTGACAGACTTCCTGAGCCTGTACAAAACCCCATGCGTGGCAAGGTCTTAAAATGGAGGAAAGGGGAGAAGGGACCTATCAAACACTAAGCTGACACCACCAGAATGATGGAAACATTAAGATGGGCAGGGAACGGGCCAGTTTTTAATGCTGCGGGCTGGGAGATGGAAGATAACTGCAAATAAACGAAACTTCAAGGGAATAAACAGATAAAAGTCCAAGAGGAAGACAGTGTCTTACGACAGGATATACACATGTTCATGATATAACTATACAATTGTTGAAGAGTACAAGGCAGGAAAGGTCAGGCTTCTTAGCATGCCTGAAAACTCGGGAGATGAAGTTATGAGATCAATCCAGCCCAAGCTGAGGACTGGTGGGAAATGGGAAGTCTAGGAGGTGCTAGTCGCAGCGAAAGAAAACGTCATGGTCAGAGAAATAACAGGGCATACCCTGACCAACAGGCAGGACTAGGATCAACAAAAATGGAATGGTAGTCAAAGGCCATCGGGAAAGCAAAAAGAGATACAGTAATACAAGAATGAACAAAGAAAAGGGTGCCACAAGACTTCAGAAGGCAGTTCAGCAAGACCAACAGGGGCAGTGGATGACTTGGGACAATGCACTCCAAAGCTGGAATTACTTGTGGCATATGGCCTCTCTCAGAATGAGTTTCATCCTTTGTTGTTTATGCGTACGCTTGACAAATGCCAATTTGTCGAAAATTTGCGTGTGTCTTGTTTTGTTGAATTAAATATGCCTTCTAATTTCCAAGGCTTTTGATTCGATCCACCGAGGAAAGATGACGGAGATTCTAACTGCATATTGACTACCCAAGGAAACAGTTGACGCATCATGATGCTGTATCAGAATACCCCTCTATAGTTCGCTCCCCCGACCGTGATGCAGACTTCTACAACCTCACTGCTTGGAGTCCTTCAAGGAGATACGCTTGCCCCCTACATTTTCATCACCTGTCTCGACTATTGTGCTGAGGAAAGCAGTGGATAAGAACAAAAAATCGGCTTTACCCTCACAAAACAGAAGAGCAGACGCTACCCTGCAGTAAAGATAACAGATGCGGACTACGCTGATGACCTGGCTGTTCTCGCAGTCCACCTAAAGGATGCAACATCTCTCCTTCACAATATCGAAAGAACAGCAATGGAGATCGGGATCCACCTCAATGCCAACAAAACAGAGTTCATCTGCCTGAATCAAGACGTATCAGAAGGTATGAGAAGTCTCAATGGAGATGCGATCAAACAAGTTCAAGACTTTAAATACCTTGGCAGCTACATTGACTCCACAGAACAAGACGTTAATACCAGACTCAGAAATGCCTGGGGCGCTCTAAATCAACTGGACAAAATCTGGAAATCCAATCTACCAGACAACATGAAAAGGAACTTCTTCCGAGCAGCAGAAGAGTCCGTTCTTACATATGGCTCAATCTCTTGGACCCTAACAACGACACTGGAGAAGAAGATAGATGGAGCATACACACGGATGCTACGTGCGGCCCTGAACAAGTCCCTGGAGAGAACATCCAACAAACAAAGAGTTAGATGGTAAGATTCCACCAATCAGTAAATCAATACGTCAACAAAGACTGCGTTTCGCGGGACACTGCTGGCGTAGCAAAGAAGAACTGGTAGGAGATGTTCTACTATGGAGATCAGTCACGGCAAACAAAGACCAGGACGTCCAAAGAAGACCTTCATCGACCAACTGATCGATGATACAGGCTGTCAGTATGATGAACTACCTATTGCAATGTCTGACAGAGAGGGATGGAGGAAACGTGTCACGGATAGCCGAGCAAGCTCGACATTGAACTGAAGTGAACTGAACTGAACTCTAATTCTATTTTTGTGTTCTTGTATTTTCTGGCTCCTATTAGCTTGAACGGAATGGCACTCAATTTGATTTAGTTTTCCAAATATGTTTTGAAATCTGGATACAGCAGGCATGTACTGATTTGCTTGTCTTCCCTTGCACACGGAACTCACCGCAGTATCCACATCAGGACAGGATACGGTAGCGACAGTGGCGGTGGCAGGGTCGGCATTTTCAGCCAGGGTGACAGGGTAAACGGAGGAGGCACACACAGGAGGATTGTCGTCCCGTCACTGACAGTGACTGACACAGTGGCCGACTGGCTTCTGGGCGGTGTGCCTTGGTCAGTGGCTGTGACCACTAAAGTGTAGGTGGAGACCGTTTCGAAGTCCAGAGCCGCCGCCACCGTCACGTCACCTGTGTTGGGATCGACGGCGAACTTGCCGGATGGAGAAGCTGACGTTAGGCTGTACGTCACGGCAGCTGTAACAACGATGATGATAATAATGACGACGGGGGTAGTGGTGACAGTGATGATGTGATGATGTTGATGACAGTGTGAACGACGACGACAATAACAGAGTGAACTGTAGCAGTAGCAGTAGTAGCACTGGTAGTAGCGATAAGCAGAAATCATAATAGCAAAAAATGATAAGAACAACAACAATAATCATCATCATCACCGTCATAATCATCATCATAATAACTACAGCTATTGTTGTTTAAAGCCCAGCCTACCGCACAGAGCTATATTAGGGTTGTAATCACTATAAAATACACAATACCTCATTAAAAAATCTGGAAAAGAAAATTTAAGTACACATATTAATACATTCGCGCACATAATCTAAGGATATGTTCCTGGCGTTGACCATTCCGTCCAATTTATCACCAGAGGGTTTAAAAAGCAAACCTGAATACAAACGCAAACGTAACTAAGGACACTAAAACATACACAAAAACTGGCCCATATGACCTAATGTTACATCACATTTCCTTAGAGCCAAAAGTGCATAAATACAATTAGACAGTCTTTTCTGAACAGATATTAGCGCGACAATGTCATTATTGCGATACAATATCAGTCAGTATGTGCTCGGATAATAGACTCAGCGCACTGGGCTGACCCTTTCGTAATGTATCAAGGAAATCACATTACACCGGCTCTATTATAGCAACTAAAGAAACAAACTAAACAAGTACGTACGGAATTAATTTTGAACAAATTAGGCTTTAGTGACATCACAGTAAGTTTTAAATCTAGATGACACAAATTCCACTAAGCATTGCTTCTAGTTCAGCAGTGATTGTAAGATACGCATTAAGTTTGACAAAATTCTACTGCTTGTTGCGTATGGTATGATGTTTTCTGAGAGAAATGAACATTAAACCACATACCAACCTTTAGTGGATCTCAGTTGCATGTAGGTACATGGAGCATATCTTTTTCTTATTCTTTTCTTTTCTTTCGTTTTAAAGTACTTCACATGCCCTTCTTCACTGGCCCTCTCTCTCTCTCTCTCTTGCCCTTTTTCATTTGCCCCCCCCTCTCTCTCTCCTTCTCTCTCTCTCTCTCTCTCTTGCCCTTTTTCATTTGCCCTCTCTCTCTCTTTCTCTCTCTCTCTTGCCCTTTTTCATTTGCCCTCTCTCTCTTGCCCTTTTTCATTTGCCCTCTCTCTCTCTCTTTCTCTCTCTCTCTTGCCCTTTTTCATTTTGCCCTCTCTCTCTTGCCCTTTTTCATTTGCCCTCTCTCTCTCTCTTTCTCTCTCTCTCTTGCCCTTTTTCATTTGCCCTCTCTCTCTTGCCCTTTTTCATTTGCCCTCTCTCTCTCTTTCTCTCTCTCTCTTGCCCTTTCTCATTTGCCCTCTCTCTCTCTCTTTCTCTCTCTCTCTTGCCCTTTTTCATTTGCCCTCTCTCTCCTCTTTTCTCTCTCTCTCTTGCCCTTTTTCATTTGCCCTCTCTCTCTTGCCCTTTTTCATTTGCCCTCTCTCTCTCTCTTTCTCTCTCTCTCTTGCCCTTTTTCATTTGCCCTCTCTCTCTCTTTCTCTCTCTCTTGCCCTTTCTCATTTGCCCTCTCTCTCTCTCTTTCTCTCTCTCTCTTGCCCTTTTTCATTTGCCCTCTCTCTCTCTCTTTCTCTCTCTCTCTTGCCCTTTTTCATTTGCCCTCTCTCTCTTGCCCTTTTTCATTTGCCCTCTCTCTCTCTCTTTCTCTCTCTCTCTTGCCCTTTTTCATTTGCCCTCTCTCTCTTGCCCTTTTTCATTTGCCCTCTCTCTCTCTTTCTCTCTCTCTCTTGCCCTTTCTCATTTGCCCTCTCTCTCTCTCTTCCTCTCTCTCTCTTGCCCTTTTTCATTTACCCCCCTCTCTCTCGCTCTCTCTCTCTCTCTTTCTTGCCCTTTTTCTTTGGCCCTCTCTCTCTCTCTCTCATTGTTTAGACATACACTGGTGAAATACTATCCATAATCTGGTGTCTGTATATTTATCTATAAATGAACAGGTTGACATTTTTTGTTAGTCTTTTATACCATTTATAATCTACTGTCTGTGTGTTTATCGATGGATGGACAGTTAATCATTCTCGTTAGTCTTCAACAAACGTGGTATCTTGTCTGGAGTTTTCTGTGACCTAATGTGTATACACAGGTGATCGTATTTGCATGTTCTATGGTAACACTGACATATGTAACACTATTCGAAGAACAGACATTCATCATTAATGTTAACAGATCACAAATCTCAACTGAAAGGATGTCTGCAGATATTGAGTTCCTCTATGTCTGCGTGTGTGCGCGCGTGCGCGCGTGCATGCGAGTATGGGTGATTGGGGTTGTGCATTTGTGGGTGAGCCATTCGTCTATGTTCACGGGCAAGCATGTGCATGATATGCATGTGTATTCTGTTAATCGCCTAAATCTTTCAAAAAAACAAAAACAAAACAAAAAAACACACAAAAAAAACAATAACCAGCACAGTTTGCCTGACCTGTCTGCCATCTCTTTGTTAAGCAGGTTATCGTTATTTTGTTTAAAGCCAAGCCGACCGCGTAGAGCCATATCAGGGCTATAACCGTTTCAAAACATACACAAAAAGGAAGATTATGGGTTCGAATCTCTATCAGTTCCTACAAAAAAGTATTGTGGATTTTTTCGGTTCTAACCGGCTCCTACCCAGAGTTGGGCGTGCTGTGGGTTGATCTAGAAGACTGGGACTACACAGTTGAGTCTCATCCACTTCACGGATTCGTCACTGAAGGTGTTGCTGAAACCTGATCAACGCCGCAGGCGTCTGTATCTCTCGGGTCTGATTGATGCCAGAAGATATCATGATAGTAAGCGTAGAGTACAGCCCTGTCACGCAGTCTCAATCCTAGATGTAACCCCATCGCACAATGATCATCATCCTCACTGCCATCATCATCATCGCACTGTAAAAATTGTGCCAGCTTCTGTGGCCATTAAGGTGCGAAGAGAATGGGACGAAAAGGAGGAGGAGGAGGAAGAAGAAGAAGAAGAAGAGGAAGAAGAAGAAGAAAAAGAAGAAGAAGAAGAAGAAGAAAAAGAAGAAGAAGAAGAAGAAGAAGAGGAAGAAGGAGGAGGAGGAGGAGGAGGAGGAGGAGCAGGAGCAGGAGCAGGAGGAGGAGAAGAAGAAGAAGAAGGAGGAGGAGGAGGAGGAGAAGAAGAAGAAGAAGGAGAACAAGAAGAAGGAGGAGGAGGAGGAGGAGAACAACAAGAATAAAAACAGGGAAAACAAGAAGAAAGGAAGAAAGGAAGAAAGGAAGAAAGAAAGAAAGAAAGAGAGAGAGAGAGAGAGAGAGAGAGAGACAGAGACAGAGAGACAGAGAGAGACAGAGAGAGACAGAGACAGAGAGAGACAGACAGACAGAGAGAGACAGCAAGAAAAGAAAGAAAGAAAGAAGGAAAGAAAGAAAGAAAGAAAGATGAGGGCAAAGGAAATCTCTCCAAGTGAGATTATCCTAAAGAAAAACAAAAGAAAAAAAAACAACACCACCACCACAGCTCAAAAAGTCTACTCGATAAGTCAAATCTTGCTGCCAGTGTAAAATTTCAAGCCTTACATTTCGGCATTTTGGTGGATCTTTTTCATTCTCCACCATCTCTACAGACGCTCCCATCCATGTCAAACAATACGTACCGTGTGACCTTCAAATCAGAAGCTTCCAGCCGTGTCAAAATGTTCTAACTCACCTAGACAATGTGCTTACAGTCTGATTGCACCATCATTATGGGACTACTCAATTAAATCACTGTTAACCCTCCGAATCCCTCGCCCTATTCCCACTGTCTGCCATGATAGCAAGGTAAAAATCTTACCTGGAAGCTAGTGGATGGGGTGAGGGAGTGGAAGGGTTAAGTTTCTGCAGCTTATGCACACGCTGTGGCAGTGATAGGGTTAAAGACTTATCTGTACACTCAGGTCTTCCACTACTGATATTTATGATCACTCCTGCTTCAGCATGTACTGTCATTTCTAACTACTGATTATGCGGCAATGTCTATGATTCCAGACATATGCATACCTATGTCTATGATCATCGCCATGCCTACATCTATGATTATCAAATACCTATGTCTATGATCATCGCCATGCCTACATCTATGATTATCAATATACCTATGTCTATGATCATCGCCATGCCTCATCTATGATTATCAATATACCTATGTCTAGATCATCGACCTATGCCTTGTCTATGATTATCAATACCTATGTCTATGATCATCGCCATGCCTCACATCATATGATTCATCGCCATGCCTACATCTATGATTATCAATATACTATGTCTGGATCATCGCCATGCCTACATCTATGATTATCAATATACCTATGTCTGTGATCATCGCCATGCCTACATCTAGATTATCAATATACCTATGTCTGTGATCATCGCCATGCCTACTCTATGATCATCAGCATACCTATGTCTGTGATCATCGCCATGCCTACATCTATGATCATCACATACATATGTCTATGATCATCGCCATGCCTACATCTATGATCATCAGCATACCTATGTCTATGATCATCACCATGCCTACATCTATGATCATCAGCATACCTATGTCTATGATCATCGCCATGCCTACATCTATGATCATCACATACCTATGTCTATGATCATCGCCATGCCTACATCTATGATCATCACATACCTATGTCTATGATCATCGCCCATGCCTACATCTATGATCATCAGCATACCTATCTCTATGATCATCACCATGCCTACATCTATGATCATCGCATACCTATCTCTATGATCATCACCATGCCTACATCTATGATTATCAGCATACCTATCTCTATGATCATCCCATGCCTACATCTATGATTATCAGCATACCTATCTCTATGATCATCACCATGCCTACATCTATGATTATCAGCATACCTATCTCTTGATCATCACCATGCCTACATCTATGATCATCGGCATGCATACACATCCTTTTAGACCCAGCATGCGCTATCACCAAAGATGCAAACTGTACAAAAACATAGTGGGGTGTCATGGGCTCATCTGTGAGCTTGATTTCTCCATGCAGTGAGTCCACTGAGTCTGGAGAAGAACGCTATGAAAGAAAGATTTATCATAATAAACAGCCAGTGAATGGGATACAGACCGTTACTGCCAATGTCGCCGTCAGTGGCCAGGACAGTCTGCACCGTGTCGCCAACGGCGCTGTTCTCGGGCACGGTGGGGGTGTAGGGGTCAGCAGTGAAGGCAGGGGTCTGGTCATTGACGTCACTCAGGTGCACCTGCACGGTCACCGTAGCTGTCAGCTTGCCAGTGGTGGCCTTGTCCGCCACATGCAGGGTCAGACTATAGGTGGGAGTGGTTTCACGGTCAAAACTACCGGCGACGGCCACAGTCACACTGCCAGTTGCGTCCACGGTGAAGAGATTTCCTGTGTCACCGGCTGTGATGGTGTACGTCAGGGCGTTGTTCAGGCTGGCCGGGTCCTGGTCAAGGTCCGAACAGGTGAGAGCCTTGACCGAAGTTGAGACAGCGGCGTCTTCTGGAATGGAAGCCACGTATGTGGTGGCCGTACAGGTGGGCGTGTAGTCATTGACGTCTGTGACATCGATAGTGAGGGTGTACGTGCCGGTCTTGGCGCCAGGGTTGACGCCGCCGTCCACCGCCAGAATGGTCAGCGTGTACTGGAGAACTGTCTCTCTGTCCAAACTGTCCACCAGGCTGACTTGCCCTGAGGAGGGATTGATAGAAAACTTGCCAGATGCTCCTGACGATATGCTATAGGTCAGCTCTCCGTCACTGCCATCGTCTGTGTCTGTGGCGGTGATGGTGACAATCAGCCCGTTGGCGGCGTTCTCGGCCACTTGCAGTGTGGAGGATGCGGGCGCGAAAGTGGGCGTGTCATCATTGACCGGATTCACCGTGATGGTCACGATAGCCTCTGCTGACTTACCGCCTCCATCCTGTGCTGTGACGGTCAAGGTGAAACTGGTGGTACGCTCGTAGTTCAGGTGAGTGTTGTCGTCCACGATTACCTCACCTGAGGGGTCCACACGGAACACGTTGTCCGTGTTGCCAGCAGACGCCAGGGAGTAAGTGATAGTACTGCCTGCCGCCAATGTGTCGGCATCAGAGGCTGTCACCGTGGTCACCGTGTGTCCGTTCGCCGTGTTTTCGTCCACGCTGGCCGTGTACACGTTGGGGCTGAACACTGGGTCGTTGTCGTTCACGTCTGTGACGGTTATGGTCAGAGTCTCGCACGTAGACTTGACGGCGTCCACCGAGTTGGAGTCGGTCGCGCACACGTTCACCATGTGTGTCTTGGTTGTTTCGTAATCGAACTGAGCCCTGACAGTGATGGCCCCTGTGCTGGCGTCCACCTGAAGGTAAGTGGTGTCGCTCAAAGAGTAAGTGATGGGGGGGTCCGTATCGGTCGCCGTCACGGTCAGGACGGCAGATCCAGGGCCGTCACTCTCGGCCACGTTGGCAGAGAAGGGAGGCGACCCGCTAAACGCCGGCGCAGCCTCGTTAACGTCAATCACGGTGACCGTCAAGTCCACGGAAGTGGACATGGGCGTGGTGCCCTGGTCAACCACCAAGATCTCCACCCGTAAACTGCTGTCCGTCTCGTAATCGAGCGCCGACACCGTGACCTCTCCACTACCGCTCACCGCAAAGGCTCCGGTGCCGGACACTCCGTTCACCGTATTGATGGTGTAGGTCAAAGCAGCGTTAGAGCCGGAATCGGCGTCTGTGCAGGACAGAGTGGTGACCGTTCCAGAGAAGTCTTCCCGCTTCTGTACGGTGATGGTGCTAGGGGTACACAGCGCGCTGTTGTCATTCACGTCCCCGACAGTGATGGACACGGTGGCCGTGGCGGAGCGGGCAGGAGTTCCACCGTCCATGGCCACCACGTCGATGGAGTAGGTGTTGGAGCCACTGTCGTGGTCCAGGGCGGTTTTGACGAAGATCCAACCGTCAGCTGCCAGGCCGAACTTGGCGTGGGTCGTCATGGAATACGTCACCGTACCGTCACTTCCGGAGTCTGCGTCATTGGCGATCACCTGTGTGTGTGCGTGTATGTGTAAATATATACAGTGTGTGGAAAACATAACTCAGAAATTTGTTGCTTGGAGAACGTAATGGCGTGTACTGTGACTTTCTTCGCTATATAATAATATATATATGTGTGTGTGTGTGTGTGTGTGTGTGTGTGTGTGTGTGTGTGTGTGTGTGTGTGTGTGTGTGATACGGTATGTAAAAATA
This sequence comes from Monoplex corrugatus, assembly GCA_030674185.1. Lineage (NCBI taxonomy): Eukaryota > Metazoa > Mollusca > Gastropoda > Littorinimorpha > Ranellidae > Monoplex > Monoplex corrugatus. Next base: position 78,081,356 of record CM060312.1, on the reverse strand, counting down.
CGACTCAGTAATTTATTGTTTGGTGAAAGTAATGGTGGTACAGTGAGTTTCTTCGCATGTGTGTGTGTGTGTGTGTGTGTGTGTGTGTGTGTGTGTGTGTGTGTGTGTGTGTGTGTGTGTGTGTGTGTGTGTGTGTGTGTGTGTGTGTGTGGTGTGTGTGTGTGTGTGTGTGTGTGCGCGCGCGCGTGCGTGTGCGTGTGTGTATGCATGCACATGTGCATATTGGTGTATGTGTATATGTGCGAGCGCGCGTGTGCATGTGTGCGAGTTTGTACATGCAAGTCTATGTGTGTGTGTGCGTGATAGTTTGTACGCGCAAGTGTTGTGTGGTGTGTGTGTGTGTGTGTGTGTGTGTGTGTGTGTGTGTGTGCGTGTGTGCGTGCGTGCATGCGTGCGTGTAGTAAAGGTGTCTGTGAAGACAGACAGATAGACAGACAGACAAACAGACAGACTGACTTCCACAAAGACATAGGAAAAAAAACAGGCATCTTCACAAATTCAAAACTCATATCAATCAGCTAAAATCTCTCGAATCCCAAATAAATCACCCATGATCGACCCTTAGGTCGCTAAAACACTTCTCAACCTGTGGAAATGACAGAAACATATATCAAATGGGTTACATATTACTCCAACCTATTGAACATTCTCAAATCTAATGTTAACAGTACAATACCATCAAATTGATCCCCAGATTGCTAGAAAACTATCTCAATCGGCGGAAAGGACAGACATCTCTATCGGAGCGATAAAATAGTACTCTGAACTGTTGAAAATTCAAAGGCTTACTTAAATGGTTACAAGTCTTTCTGAATCAAGTGAAGCACCACTATAACTGGCAAAAAAATTGAAATCTGAACTTTATCTCTGAAATTCTATAATTGACAGTTAAATCCTTACATTAATCGGCAGAAATCCTTAAAACATTACTTTTATTAGGTGAAGCACCATCTTCATCAACTGTATCCCAACTTAAACGGTCGAAATACCATGGTAACTAACTAAAATCTCTGGAATCACACTGTAACCAGATGAAATATAAGTTTAGCTGCCTGAATGCCATGGAAACCTTTCTATTTTCAACGCTGAAACTTCGGACGTGCGACAGTTTCAAACTAAAACCAACCTCCAATATCCCGTCTGAAAAAGTTAGAATTGTTAAAATCTATTTTACCAGCTGGAATCACACAATAATCAACTGACGTTTATAAATCGACCCTTACACCGGTGAAACACTATCTTAACTGGCAGAAATGACAGAAATCTCTATGAATTAGGTGAACTCTTACCGTAACTTATTGAAAATTGTAAAATCTTATTACAAAGTGATACTACTTAACTGTCAGAAATATCTATGAATTAGGAGAAATATTACCGTAACTTATTGAAAATTGTAAAATTTATTACAAAGTGATACTACTTAACTGTCAGAAATATCTATGAATTAGGAGAAATATTACCGTAACTTATTGAAAATTGTAAAATCTTATTACAAAGTGATACTACTTAACTGTCAGAAATATCTATGAATTAGGAGAAATCTTACCGTAACTTATTGAAAACTGTAAAATTTTATTACAAAGTGATACTACTTAACTGTCAGAAATATCTATGAATTAGGAGAAATCTTACCGTAACTTATTGAAAACTGTAAAATTTTATTACAAAGTTATACTACCATCTTAAGTGAAACACCACGATTGCTAGCAAAAACCATTGTCATTTCAATGACTTGCACAATCGATTTCCTGTTTTTACCTAGCAGAAATCTCTAGAATGCCATCTGAACCAGCTGAAATTCTTAAAAAAAAAAAGCGAACTAGCTGAAATTCACAAAATGCTGTCTGATTCAGACTAAATTCCTAAAATGATAACTAGCTGCTGAGATTCCTAAAATGCTACCTGAACTACCGCTTGCCGCTGATATGCCACTTTGGAACCAGCTGAAATTCACCTAGACCAACTAATCTCCAATTGAATTACCCAAAAACACACTTCAACCGACTGAAATGGTAATTAAACCTGAAATGTAAAGTTAACCAGTTGAAATCCAAATTAAATCACTTTTAGTAAATTGTTTAGGTCTCGGGTTTATCGTGGATACTAATATGCATGTTGTTACTGCATATTGTGCAGGCGGTATGTTGATGCACAGTCTGCATACTCCGTCTTTGGTAGGCTCGCATGACAGATATTTCCATGTTCTCGTAAGTCACTGGACACTGACAAGTCTTAAAGGCTTTTTTTTAAATGTGTATCGGATGTAAACGTACGGATACTCACAGAGCGGGTCTAGGCACTGGCTGGTCTGCACAATGCTGACCTGGGGGATCGGAAAAAAAATTCCACTTTTTACCCACCAGGGAAAAGGTACGTGGGCAGAATCGAACACAAGACCTTTCGAGTGGAAGACTGAAATCTTATCCACTCCGGCTATCGTGGGCAGAATCGAACACAAGTCCTTCAGAGTGGAAGACTGAAATCTTATCCACTGGGCTATCGTGGGCAGAATCGAACACAAGACCTTCCGAGTGGAAGTCTGAAATCTTATCCACTCCGGCCATCGAGTCCTATTGTATCACTGAAGTTTGACTGTGAGTCCTATATCGTAATCATTTCAAAATATTTGAAGTATGCATTATCCAAGAACGACTATGTATTATATTCTGTGTTTACATAATGTTTATAATGTGTTCACACAAATTCTTGTGATGTGTGTCTGTTAAGCCTATTTATATGTTCCTAATGTATTACTTAAGTTTGACTGTGAGTCCTATATCGTAATCATTTCAAAATATTTGAAGTATGCATTATCCAAGAACGACTATGTATTATAATCTGTGTTTGTATAATGTTCATAATGTGTTCACACCCCTTCAAATGGGGCTTTGGCCTTACTGAATAAATTTCTGATTCTGAGTCTGAAGTCCGTCTGACCATCTAAACTGATATCTTAACCACCCGAACCCCTCGGCTATCATGGGCAGAATCGAGCACAAGACCTTCAGAGTGGAAGTCTGAAATCTTATCCACTGGGCTATCGTGGGCAGAATCGAACACAAGACCTTCAGAGTGGAAGTCTGAAATCTTATCCACTCCGGTTATCGAGTCCGTCTGACCATCTAAACTGTTACCCTAACCCACCGAACAGCTTTGATACAGTACCTCCACCGGGAAGGATCAGCAGAACCGACAAAAGCATCGGTGTCTCACAATGCAACTATAATCTTTTAAGGCTTCTTTGAGCGATTTTTATAGCTAGTCCTCGTATACTCTGAGAGTGGTAGGACTTTAAAATCTACAGAACAGAACAGATACAGTACCTGTACCACCTGATACCCCACGGCCTGATCTTCAGCGACACTCTGGGAGTAGGTGGTCTGCGTGAAGGTGGGGTCATGCTGGTTCTCACTAGTGACCGTGACCACCACGGCGGCCGTGGAGGAGAGAGAGCCGGCACCGCCGCCTCTGTCTTTGGCGGTGACGGTGAGGGTGTAACTGGCAATCGCGTCGGCGTCTAGCTGGGTGGTGGTGGTGATGACGCCGCTGTTGACGCCGATGGTAAAGTGGCCGTTGGTGTCGCCACCTTTTGAACGAGGGAAAGAGAGAGAGTGAGTGAGTGACAAGACAGACAGACAGACAGACAGAGAGAGTGAGAGAGACAGAGTGAGTGGAGAGAGTGAGAGAGAGTGAGAGAGAGAAAGAGAGAGAGGGAGAGGGGAGAAAGACAGAGACAGAGAGAGTGAGAGAGAGAGAGAGTGAGAGAGAGAGAGAGAGAGAGTGAGAGAGAGTGAGAGAAAGTGAGAGAGGGGGAGGGGGGAAGAAAGACAGACAGACAGAAAGAGAGAGAGGGGAGGGGGGAAGAAAGACAGACAGACAGAAAGAGAGAGAGAGAGAGACAGAGACAGAGTGAAAGAGAGAGAGTGAGAGAGAGAGTGAGAGAGAGGGAGGGGGGGGAGAAAGACAGAGAGACAGAAAGAGAGAGAGAGAGAGAGAGAGAGAAAAGAGATAGAGAGAGAGACAGAGAGAGACAGAGAGAGAAAAAGAGAGAGAGACAGGCAGACAGAGAGACAGAGACAGAAAGAGTGAGAGAGAGAGACAGACAGACAGAGAAAGAGAGAGGGAAAGAGACAGACAGACAGACAGAGAGGGAGATGGAGACAGACAAAGAGAGACGAGAGAGAGAGAGAGGAGAGAGAGAGAGAGAGAGAGGGGAGAGAGAAACAGACAGACAGACAGACAGACACAGAGACAGGGACAGAGACAGAGACAGGGAGAGAACGGGTGAATTTTCTTTTAATGCAAAATGCAATGAGCTTTCTCTGATATGCACTATTTCTGCATATAAAACGGAATTGTCATTATCATTGCTCTTATCATCAAGACAGAGAACAGCGACTGATCAAGGAAGTCGATTCTCCATAACTGATTACACGAGCACATGCACAAGAGAAAAAAAAACCCACATATCTATAAACACAAGCATTTCAGAGTACTCAAAGATAACCACCAAGACAGCAGTTGTGATTAAACACTTGCATATATATATTGTTGAACGGATCTCACGTGAATCACGTGAATGTCAATTTCAATTCACACTGTAGAGTTCATATCAGCAAATACATAATACATACATACATACATATATAATACATACATACACACTACATACATACATAAGTCGTAAAAGTCAACAATAAAGTATCACAGAATACAATATCTTGTTTTTTAGTGTATACATACACTTTTTTTCCTCCTTTCAGTTGCTATAATTTGGTTTGGGGACATTAAATTTTGTAATTCGCTAAAAACATGCATTTAGTTTGACACAAGACTGGGACCATAATATGTTATTCTCGTTTGTCCAGTCCTTTACTGACTGTTGTGAAAGTAGGAACATAAGACTATATATGGTGATGATATGCTGAAAAGGATACAATGACAACACAATACATTTTTACCTGTAATGTAGTAGGTAACAACACCGTTGTCATTGACAGTGTCATCAGCATCGTTGGCAGCCACTGTCACCACTGTCGCTCCTGAGGAATCTGTCTCTGACACTGAACCGCTGCGCACGCATGCGCGCGGTCACACACACACACACACACACACACACACACACACACACACACACACACACACACACACACACACACACACACATGCACGAAAACACACACATATAAACACACAGATTCACAATACACACATATACACACACACATACATATGCACAGACGCGCACACAGACACGCAATCAAAAATTCAATAGATCCTTAATCCCCAACAGGACACAGGAAGATAACAACATATAATTTAAAACCCAACATAATGGAAGCTTGCATGCTGCAATATAAATTAAGACAGACATGAAACATTCTGTTTTCGGATTCGAAATTCAAACATCTGAAATGCGTAGCACAAATTTATCAAGTTTGACAAATTTCACTAATTTCATTCAATCCATTTTTCGTTCCCTTCCAGATAAAAAAAATTCAAAAGGAAAACAACTGATTAAACAGCGAGAGGTCTTTGGAAAAACAAATATCAACCAGTGAACACAGAATTCAATATCAATCAGTTAACGCTGAATGTTACATATTCTAACATAAACTGATTTCTTTTTGTTTTAAACTTTGTTTTAATGTTTTTTCTGTGTTACGGTGAAATATAAAATCATCAACTAACGAAGATGCTTATACATGCCCATGATATAGATACATAACTCCAACGAAATGAACTTAATCGTTTACACTGTTCTCTTTTTAAAAAAAAAAAACTTTACTTATCTTGATGATTTCCGAGTCTGTTCTCTAGTATTTTCTTAATTCGATTACGCGACTGACAGCGAATGTCATGAAATTGAAATGATAGTAAAAAAGAAAGATATCACGCAAGTGGAAGCATGTTTTCCATGACCAATTTGAGATACAGGAAAATTGGGGAAAGATTACCACACAGTACACACTTGTTTCCAATGTGTGAATCTCTCTATTGGCTTTTTCTCAATATAGGTGTGTATCTACAATCAACGGAAACGTATATCTGCCTATTGCACGAAAGTTCCTTATTTTTGCACAGGCTTTATAGTCAAGTGGGTAAGATGTTAGACTTCCAGTCGGAAGGACTGCGGTTCGATCCTGCCTGGGTACCTCCCGCCTGGTGAGCAAAGGTAGGGGGAGGGGGATATTTTTCCCACCTCTCATTTCAACATGTGAATAGATTTGTTAGTTTTTAAACCCTTTCGTGTATACACGTACGCAAAACATCAAAATATGCATGTTTAAACTCTTGAAAATCATGTCGATGTCTGGTGGCGTATAGGAGCATGGAAACACTCAGCATGCACACTTATCGAAGGCGGAATATGCAGACTGTGCATCAACATATCACTTGCACTGTGTTGAAACGTGCATGAAAACATCCCCCCAAAAATCAGAACCCCAAAAAGTAAAAAGAAAAATCACTCATTTTTCAATTTTCCTGTTTGTCATATTAGTCGTTGAAAATACGGAGCTGTATCGTACGCAAATCATTATATTTGTGTTCACTGCAAGATATATTTATCTGTTTTCAATTTTCATGTACTTAAAATTACTCAGTAGAAATACGCATCTATATCTATTCACTGCAAGATATATTTCTCCGACTTCAATTTTCCTATAACTAAAATCAGTCAGTAGAAATACGCACCTATATCTACTCACGGCAAAATATATATTTGTTTTTAATTTTTATGTAGGTAAAATTAGTCAGTGGAAATACGCATCTATATGTTCTCATGGCAATATATATTTCTCTGTTTTCAATCTTCGTATAGGTAATATTAGTCAATGGAAACACGCATCTGCTTACTGCGCGATATGTTTTCTATTTCTCAGCATTTTTTCCCTATGGTCATTCATCCATTTTGGAAATCACTCAATCGATCTCACATCTCCATTACGCTATCCGCCGACCTGTTACTGTTAACGTTTTTTTAAAGCTCAGCCGACTGTGTAAGATACCGTTCCACCATTCAAGGAAACACATCTCACAGGCAATAAATACTAACAGCATCACAATCCTCAACAGGAAATACACAATACCTCAACAGGACAAATAACAATACTCACAGGCAAATACCCTCAACGACAAAATAAAATACTAAGGACAAAAATAACACAACCACGACTCAAATATAACGTCCGCAAAATCACAATACTCAACAGGACAAAAAAAAGGAAAAGAATTAGCACACATACATGCATTCGCGCACATAATCTAAGGAGATGCCCCTGACGCTGACCACTCCATCCAATCTATCTCACAGGCGATTTAAAAGAACATACCTGAATACAAATCTAAACATAACTAAGGACACTAAAACGTATGCATAAAATGGGCCTAAATTATCTCAAAATTGCTCCGCATATCTCATTTCCCCCTGGCCAAGAATGTACTCGATACATATACCCAATTATCAATCATATGACAACGTACGTAAGACTCTATCGAACACATACATGTGAATGAACCAGCAAGGAAAAAATGACAGGAAGAAATGACAGAAAGCAAAGGAGGAAGAAAGAAACAAAGAGTGACAGAAAAGAGGAAATTTTTAGCACAGAATATCCAGAAGGTGGGGATACTATTTATACTGAAAGAGCGCCCGGCATCCCCATAGGGGGAAAATGCATTTAATACATGCACCCAATTATCAATCCTAGGAGAAAGTTTGTAAGACTTTACCGAACACATGCAGGTGAATGGACCAGAAAGGCAGAAAATGATATTAAGAACTGCCAGAAAGCAAAGGAAGAAGAAAGAAACAAAGAGAGTGACAGAAAAGAGGAAATTTTTAGCACAGAATATCCAGAAGGTGTGGATACTATTTACACTGAAAGAGCGCCCGGCATCCCCATGGGGGTATCCCGCCCACCAGTACCAAAAGAGCCTTACGTGTACGTGGCCAAAGTAAAGACAGGAGCGTTGTCGTTCTCGTCGGAAACGGTCAAAACGACGGTGGCCGTCACGGTGGTGGCGCCGTCCGTGGCCGTGACCTTGATGGTATGGGTGCTGGCTGTCTCCCTGTCCAAAGACGACGCCAGCACGATGGCGCCGGAGGCAGAGTCAAGGTTGAAGAGGGTCTGGGCAGTGTCGAAGGCATACTGGATCTGGCCGTCCGCCGTGCTGCTCGAGTCGGCGTCTGTGGCCGTCACCTGCTGTATCGTGCTGCTCACGGCCAGATTCTCGCTCTTGGTCACAGCGTAAGTGGCTGCAAAGATTTTGGGTAGTATGATAAAATCACGAAGGTTAACCCTTTGGCTCCCGCACCCTATCCACCAACCGCAAAAATTAACCCTTTGATTCCTTCACCCTTTCCATCAGCTTCCTGCTGCAAGCTGGTGGAAAGGGTGACCAAATCAAAGGGTTAAGTTTTTGGTTTGCTAGCATGGTTGACAATACAGGATGCTCGTGGACAGGGTGCGGGAGTTGAAGGGTTAATACTGACCTCCAGCAGCATCGGCAACAACAACAGCAATATTAATTAACGACACAAAAACGGCAGCAGTACCAACACTAACAGCAAGGCCTGCAACAAGGGCAGGGGCAGTAACCAACACAAAAACAGCAACAATAGTCACAGCAACAAGAATAGCCATAACAGCACTAACAACAACAGCCATAACAGCACTAACTACAACAGCCACAACAGCAGTAGTAGCAGCAGTCGTAGCAGTGGTGGTGGCGGCGACGACGATGACGACAATGAACAATAACTTCTACAGAAGCTGACTTCCGATGTTCGGAGTTTGTTCTAAAGGATTCATAGCAGTCGGACAATTACATACGCGCTCGTTCTAATTCTGCCTGTAATTACTGTTATTACTGTTCGAAGCCCAGCCGACTGCGTAGAGCCATATCAGGGCTATAACTGTTTCAAAATATACAAAACTTCAACAGGAAAATAATACACATATCAATGCATTCGTGCACATAATCTAAGGACATGCCCTCGGTGTTGACAACTCTGTCCGATTTATCGCGAAGGGGATTTAAAAAACACACCTGAATACAAATATAAGCATACCTAAGGACGCCAAAACATATATAAAAACAGACCTACATTACCTAAAAATGCTTCCACATATCTCACCTGCCTAGAACCAAAAATGCACTTAATACAGAAACCCAATTATCAATCCTAAGAAAAAGCACTTAAGACTTTACTGAACACATACAGGTGAATGGACCAGCAAGGCAGAAAATGATAAGGAAAAATGACAGAAAGCAAAGGAACAAGGCAGAAACAAAGAGAGTGACAGAAAAGAGGAAATTTCTAGCACAGAATTTCCAGAAGATGGGGATACTATTTATGCTGAAAGATCCTCCAGCATTCCCACAGTGGGGGGACTGTCTGTAATCATATATTAAAAAAAAACTGGCCTGCCTGAGGATTGAAATCACAATCCTGTGTCCTCAGCACAGCAATGTACCAGGGCCACAACATGCTGTCCTTTATATTCGTGGGACTGTGTACAGGCGGTTTTTCTTTTTTTCTTTTTCAATTTCAACACATTTAATTTCATAATAATTCCACCTAAAATCAAAGGTGGTCCAACGATTTCTTCTCAATGATGATATTTACAATACCTTACAGCAATACAAAAACGCACCCCCACCCCCCTCCACCTTCACAAATTTGTAACAATCATGGCACATAGCACTTTCAGCCGTTATCAAACTGGAGCATCACTGTTCACTGCTGCCTCTCTGCGGTTTGTTTTTGCTGCAGTTCGACACCAGTTTTCCATTGCTGGCTGTTGATGGACTGTGTGGAGTTGTGAGAGACTCAGCACAAACACTGCTTGCAGTAGCAAACAGCATCGTGATTTTATCATCACCATCAACATTATCAACAGAGGCGGCAGCAACACCAACCCGCACCACTACAATACTAGCACTGGCAGTGCTACTGCTGTGACAAGCACCGTTGTGGAGACAGTGTGGATTTATTGTTATTGTTGTTTAAAGCCCAGCCGACTGCGTTGAGCCACATCAGGGCTATAACCGCTTCAAAACATAAAAACTTCAACAGGAACAAAAAAAAAAGAAAAAGATAATTAAGTACGCATATCAATGCATTCGCGCACATAATCTAAGGATATGACCCTGGCGTTGATCACTCCGTCCAATTTATCGTACAGGGGATTTACAAAACACACCAATATACAAATATACATATACCTAAGGACACCAAAACATATATAAAAACAGGCATAAATTATCTGATATTGCTTCCGCATATTTCACCTTTCTAGAGCCAAAAATGCACTTAATACAGGTATCCAATTATCAATCCTAAGAAAAAGTACATAAGACTTTACTGAACACAGGTGAATGGATCATTAAGGCAGAAAATGACAGGTAGATATGACAGAAAGCAAAGCAACAAGGCAGAAACAAAGAGAGTGACAGAAAAGAGGAAATTTCTAGCACAGCATTTCCAGAAGGTGAGGATACTGTTTATACTGAAAGAGCCCCCCGGCATCCCCACAGAGGGGAGTGTGGAGTTAGCAGATTCACTGCAACCAGATCACTTGTAGCAGCGGCCACACTCAATGGCAGCAACAGTTGGGGAAAGAGATAATAGGGGAACAGTAACAGAAATGAGAAGAAAGAGATAATAGGGGAACAGTAATAGAAATGAGAAGAAAGAGATAATAGGGGAACAGTAATAGAAATGAGAAGAAAGAGATAATAGGGGAACAGTAACAGAAATGAGAAGAAAGAGATAATAGGGGAACAGTAACAGAAATGAGAAGAAAGAGATAAGAGGGGAACAGTAATAGAAATGAGAAGAAAGAGATAATAGGGGAACAGTAATAGAAATAAGAAGAAAGAGATAATAGGTGAACAGTAACAGAAATGAGAAGAAAGAGATAATAGTGGAACAGTAACAGAAATGAGAAGAAAGAGATAATAGGGGAACAGTAACAGAAATGAGAAGAAAGAGA
>CM060312.1:78045353-78062853 GCA_030674185.1 Monoplex corrugatus | reverse complement strand
TCAAACACAAAGCTGATACCACCAAAATGATGGAAACATTAAGATGGGCAGCCGACAGGATAGTTTTTAGTGTTGCGGGCTGAGATTGAACTCAAGAGATCGGATCTTGAGTCCATAGTTCTACCAACTAGCCCACTGAAAAAGAATCCAAACCCCTGTAGCCTTGAAGTTGCCAACAGCACCCGGTGTTCCCAGACAGTCACCCATCCAAGCACTAACCAGGTCCGACGTTGCTTAACTTTGTTGATCGGACGAGAACCAGTGTTTTCAACGTGGTATGGCCGTTGGCAAAAAACACAACAACAACAAAAAAACAACGTGGCGCCCAATCAGAAATCGAACCTACAACCTCTGAGCATGAAGCTCTTTTTTTTCTTTTATTGTTTTTAAAGCCCAGCCGACTGCGCAGAGCCATATCAGGGCTATAACCGCTTCAAAACACACAAAACTTCAACAGGAAAAAGAAAATTAAGTACACATATCAATAATGCATTCGCGCACATAATCTAAGGACATGCCCCCGGCGTAGGACCAATCCGTCCAATTTATCGCACGGGGGAGATTTAAAAAACACACCTGAATACAAATGTAAGCATACATAAGGACACCAAAACATATACATGAATAAAAACAGGCATAAATTACCTAAAATTGCTTCCGCATATCTCACTTCATTAGAGCCAAAAATGCACTTAATACATGTACCCAATTATCGATCCGAAGAAAAAGTACGTAAGACTTTATCGAACAAATACATGCGAATGGACCATTAAGGCAGAAAATGACAAGTAGAAATGACAGAAAGCAAAGCAACAAGGCAGAAACAAAGAGAGTGACAGAAAGAGGAAATTTCTAGCACAGAATTTCCAGAAGGTGGAGCATGACGCTCTAACAACTCACCTAATGGACCTTCTGAAAGTGCTTGGTCATTAGCCTAAACTGATTAAAAACATAAAAATTACCACTACCACCACTGCCGGCAGCAACGGAGGTAGCAGCAGCAGCAGCAACACCATCAACAGAAATACTGCAATCACTTGATACAAACTGATGATGGAAGATAAAAATACTCAGCAGCAGCACTGTCAACAACAACACTGCAATCACTTGATACAAATTGATGATGGAAGATAAAAAATACTTTGCAGCAGCACTGTCAACAACAACACTGCAATCACTTGATACAAATTAATGATGGAAGACAGAAATACTTACAGACACTCTCAAGCACGTTCACAGACCAACTGGACTGTCCACATGTAGGGGAATTATCGTTCACGTCTTGCACTGACACAGTTACCGTCCCTGAGCCCTACAAGGAAAGGCGAATGAATGTTTTATAAATGAATGCGTTACACACACTTGCACAGATGCTCTAATAGCAGAAAAGGGTGAATGTTTCCTTCAGTTACCAAATCACAATCAATACTGTCACCTAACAGTCTGACTCCCTTCAGTTACCAAATCACAATCAATACTGTCACCTAACAGTTTGACTCCCTTCAGTTACCAAATCACAATCAATACTGTCACCTAACAGTTTGACTCTTGCACCCTACCTGCCACCAGCAAAAAAGTTTAATGCTTTGACCCCCTCACCCTATCAGGATAAGGAAAATAAAAGGGTTAAATGTTTGCTTTGCTGTCAATAATAGACAAAGCAGGATGCTGGTGGATAGGCTATGGGAGTGAAAGGGTGAAGTTAATTTACTTTTTTCTCTCTTTCTTTTAACACAAGCGTGGAGTCGTTGATTCAAGATTTCGAGTCTTGAGTTTAATCCCACTCCGCAGAATAAAAGTTGACTTGTTAGTTGCCCATATCATTGCTCCAATCATTCTGTCGATGTCAGTGTTTCATACATTAGTTTCCCTTCTCATTTCAAGTGTGGTAGAATGGTTCAAACGTTCGCCTGCTGATAACTAAACTCGAGGTTCTAGGGTTCGCTCCCCATAGAGGCCTCGACTTTTCTCCTTAGTTTGACCGGAAAATCGAACTGAAAATCAAGTCCTTTGGAAGGGGACGAAAAACGAGTCGGACCAGTGTGCCTTCTGGCTGCGCACGCTTAAGATCCCACGGCACTTGAAAACCGTGAAGAGCAGAACATTGCCCGGCTGTCTTGGTATAAAACATTGGAGAGAGACGTTGATTTCCCAGGTCCCACCCTTGAAGACCAATTAGCCTTCTTGTCTTTCTGAAGTCTTGGTTAAGCGAGGTAGAGGGGATGGGTGCTGGCACCTGGAAAAGTTGAGGTCTCTGCCATCTCACTCCCCTACGACCTCAGGGCTATGGAACTATCTAGGCAGCACCTCAGGACGTGGCCAGCTCTTGGGATTATGTGCAGGCTTAAGGCTTGTGCCGTGATCATTCTGGATCTTCTCCATCACATGGCACCTGTGACGTTAGTGCATATAGAGCGCGGAGACGTCATCTTGAAAACCTGAAACTGAAACTCAGGACCCTGCCTGCACTTTGGATTCTGCACAGGCTCAAGGAGTTTACCAAACAATTGCTACCAGTTTGGGGGTGGGGGAGCGCATATGCAACTGTCCGACTGGAATGAATCGTTATTGAACAATCTTGAAACTCTGGAACGCTTTCTTGTGTGCAGTATGACACGACAATTTCAAGATTAATTCGCTTTGAAAAAAAAAAGATTGCAAGGGGTTTGTTTTGCTTCATTGTATTCTATTTCTTGAAGAAAAAGGGGGCAATGTTAGTAAGGCTTGTATCATCGTTGTTTGCAGTTGATGTTTACATATTTGTTCACTGAGCAACAAACAGATTTGACTGTCTGACCCTTTTCACTGAGCAACAATCAGACTTGATTGTCTGACCTTTTCACTGAGCAACAAACAGACTTCATTGTTTGATCATTTTCACCAAGCAATAAACAAACTTGATTGTCTGACCCTTTTCACTAAGCAATAAACAAACTTGATTGTCTGACCCTTTTCACTAAGCAATAAACAAACTTGATTGTCTGACCCTTTCACTAAGCAATAAACAAACTTGATTGTCTGACCCTTTTCACTAAGCAATAAACAAACTTGATTGTCTGACCCTTTCACTAAGCAATAAACAAACTTGATTGTCTGACCCTTTTCAATGTGCAATAAACAAACTTGATTGTCTGACCATTTTCAATGTGCAATAAACAAACTTGATTGTCTGACCCTTTTCAATGTGCAATAAACAAACTTGATTGTCTGACCCTTTTCACTGAGCAACATACAGATTGATGTCTGACCTTTTTCACTGAGCAATAAACAAACTTGATTGTCTGACCCTTTTCACTGAGCAATAAACAAACTTGATCGTCTGACCTTTTTCACCGAGCAACGAATAAACTTGACTGTCTGACCATTTTCACTGAGCAACAAGCAGATTTGATGTCTGACCTTTTTCACTGAGCAATAAACAAACTTGATTGTCTGACCCCTTTCAATGGGCAATAAACAAACTTGATTGTCTGACCATTTTCACTGAGCAATAAACAAACTTGATCGTCTGACCCTCTTCACTGAGCAATAAACAAACTTGATTGTCCGACCATTTTCACTGAGCAATAAACAAACTTGATTGTCTAACCATTTTCACTGAGCAATAAACAAACTTGATTGAATTATTTTCTTTGAGCGATAAACAAACTTGATTGTCTGACCATTTTAACTGAGCAATAAACAAACTTGATTGTCTGACTCTTTTCACTGAGCAATAAACAAACTTGATTGTCTGAATCATTTTCATTGAGCTACAAACAATCTTGATTGTCTTACCATTTTCACCGAGCCATAGTCAAACTGAGGAAAAGGGAATTGGAGCACCTGGTCACAACAGAAAAGCTGGAGGAAAAGAGAGCACCAGGTAGACCCAGGGAGAAAACATTGGACGGACTTGCAGAGTGGCTGAAGACAGAGAGGGTGGAAGAGGTGCTTGCAGCAACAAGGGATAGAAACAGATGGAAGGCCATGATCGCCAACGCCATGTGGCAAGGCACTTGATGATGATGATAGTCAAACTGCTGAACTCACCACCAAACCACCGCCGTCCGTAGCGGTGACTGTCAATTCGTAATACTTGGTTCCAGCCGGTAGCGCCTCATAGTCTAGAGGAGCCAGCAGACTGATGGCACCTGTTGACTGGTCGATCGTGAATTTGGAACTTCCGCTCTGTGTCACTGGAAAACATAATCATGATGATGAAAACTTATGAAGACTTGTGTCACTGAACACATGCGTAAATAATGTTTAAGCTGAGTCGAAAATTTATCACATGCATGCTTAGTTTCTAGCAGAAAAGAATTTACACAGGCCGCTCCTCCACCTCTATCCATTCTCCCTTGAATTCCCACCGACCCACCCACCAAAAAAAGAAAAAATTAACCCAAAATAAAACAAACAAACAAACAAACAACAAAACCGTCAGAAATAAGACAATAGGGAAAGCTCAGTCATAGATGGATTTCCGGCAGCCCTTAAAAACGTGTCAGGTCAAGTCTTGGAATTTGCTGACCATTTAAACGTATTGCTCAGTGTATGTTTACACCAAAACCAAAAACAAAAATCAAACAGCGACAAAAACAATACAAACACTACTACTACTACTGCTACTAGTACTACTACTACTACTGCTGCTGCCGCCGTTGCTACAAAGTACCACTACTACTACTACTGCTGCTGCTGCCGCTGCTACTAAGTACCACTACTACTACTGCCACTAAGTAACACTACTACTACTGCTGCTGCTGCCACTAAGTACCACTACTACTACTGCTGCTGCTGCCACTAAGTAACACTACTACTACTACTGCTGCTGCTGCCGCTGCTACTAAGTACCACTACTACTACTACTGCTGCTGCTACTACTACTACTACTATACTACTACTACTACTGCTGCTGCTACTACTCCTTCTACTCCTACTACTGCTATTACTATTACTAGTGCTGCTGTTACTACTTAGTACTACGACTACTAGTACTGCTACTACTACTACTACTGCTGCTGCTGCTGCCACCACTACTACTACTGCAGCTACTACAACTACTTCATTGATAAATGGCACTGACTATGATGATAAGTGCTCGTACCTCTGCTTGACATGTTTCAAACCGGGGTATTGCAGACTGTTTCATTATTGTGTGATGAAAGTGTGCGCATACGTGGACATTTTCTTTCTAACTGAGCAAAGTGCAACTTAACACGAGCACAGTACGAATTAACACGAGCACAGTACGAATTAACACGAGCACATTACGAATTAACACGAGCACAGAACGAATTAACACGAGCACAGTACGATTTAACACGAGCACAGTACGACTTAACACGAGTACAGTACGAATTAACACGAGCACAGTACGACTTAACACGAGCACAGTACGAATTAACACGAGCACAGTACGAATTAGCACGAGTACAGTACGAATTAACACGAGTACAGTACGAATTAACACGAGCACAGTACGACTTAACACGAGCACAGTACGAATTAACACGAGCACAGTACGACTTTATACAAGCAAAGTGCAACTTAACACGAGTACAATACGACTTAACACGAGCAAAGTGCAAGTTAACACGAGCAAAGTACAACTTAACACGAGCAAAGTGCAAGTTCACACGAGCAAAGTACAACTTGACACGAGCAAAGTACAACTTAACACGAGCAAAGTGCAAGTTCACACGAGCAAAGTACAACTTAACACGAGCAAAGAGTAACTTGACACGAGCAAAGTACAACTTGACACGAGCAAAGTACAACTTAACACGAGCAAAGTACAACTTAACACGAGCAAAGAGTAAGTTGACACGAGCAAAGTACAACTTGACACGAGCAAAGTACAACTTAACACGAGCAAAGTGCAAGTTCACACGAGCAAAGTACAACTTAACACGACCAAAGAGTAACTTAACACGAGCAAAGTACAACTGGACACGAGCAAAATGCAACTTAACACGAGCAAAGTACAACTTAACACGAGCAAAGTGCAACTTGACCTGAGCAAATTACGACTTAACACGATTGTACGAGCAAAGTACGACTTAACACGATTGTACGAGCAAAGTGCAACACGAGCAAAGTACAACTTAACACGAGCAAAGTACAACTTAACACGAGCAAAGTGCAACTTGACCTGAGCAAATTACGACTTAACACGATTGTACGAGCAAAGTACGACTTAACACGATTGTACGAGCAAAGTGCAACACGAGCAAAGTACAACTTAGCACAAGCAAAGTGCAACACGAGCAAAGTGCAACTTAACACGAGCAAAGTGCAACTTGACACGAGCAAAGTGCAACTTGACACGAGCAAAGTGCAACTTAACACGAACAAAGAGTAACTTGACACGAGCAAAGTGCAACCTGACCCGAGCAAAGTACGACTTAACACGATCGTTCGAGCAAAGTGCAACTTAACACGAGCAAAGTATGACTTATCCTGTCGTCAACCAGGCTCGAGAGATACGGACACCTGCGGTGTTGGTCAGAAGATTTGAGATTTTGCACCTGATCAGGGGCAGCCTGCCAGATAGGAGATGATAGATTTAGGGTTTTGCACCTGATCAGGGGCAGCCTGCCAGATAGGAGATGATAGATTTGGGGTTTTGCACCTGATCAGGGGCAGCCTGCCAGATAGGAGATGATAGATTTGGGGTTTTGCACCTGATCAGGGACAGCCTGCCAGATAGGAGATGATAGATTTGAGGTTTTGCACCTGATCAGGGACAGCCTGCCAGACAGGAGATGATAGATTTGAGGTTTTGCACCTGATCAGGGACAGCCTGCCAGATAGGAGATGATAGATTTGAGGTTTTGCACCTGATCAGGGACAGCCTGCCAGATAGGAGATGATAGATTTGAGGTTTTGCACCTGATCAGGGACAGCCTGCCAGATAGGAGATGATAGATTTGAGGTTTTGCACTGATCAGGGACAGCCTGCAGACAGGAGATGATAGATTGAGGTTTTGCACCTGATCAGGACAGCTGCCAGATAGGAGATGATAGATTTGAGGTTTTGCACCTGATCAGGGACAGCCTGCCAGATAGGAGATGATGATTTGGGTGGAGCACCTGATCAGGACAGCCTGCCAGACAGGAGATGATAGATTTGGGTGGAGCACCTGATCAGGGACAGCCTGCCAGACAGGAGATGATAGATTTGGGTGGAGCACCTGATCAGGGACAGCCTGCCAGATAGGAGATGATAGATTTGGGTGGAGCACCTGATCAGGGACAGCCTGCCAGACAGGAGATGATAGATTGGGTGGAGACCTGATCAGGGACAGCCTGCCAGATAGGAGATGATAGATTTGGTGGAGCACCTGATCAGGGACAGCCTGCCAGACAGGAGATGATAGATTTGGGTGGAGCACCTGATCAGGGACAGCCTGCCAGACAGGAGATGATAGATTTGAGGTTTTGTACCTGATCAGGGGCAGCCTGCCAGATAGGAGATGATAGATTTGAGGTTTTGCACCTGATCAGGGACAGCCTGCCAGATAGGAGATGATAGATTTGGGGTTTTGCACCTGATCAGGGACAGCCTGCCAGATAGGAGATGATAGATTTGGGGGTTTTGCACCTGATCAGGGACAGCCTGCCAGATAGGAGATGATAGATTTGGGTGGAGCACCTGATCAGGGACAGCCTGCCAGATAGGAGATGATAGATTTGGGTGGAGCACAAATGGGACTGTCCGGGTAAGATAAATCACTCTTGAACGGGAAGAAATTGATTCGCCCTGTCCCCATTCGCCCTGTCCCATTCGCCTCCCCATTCGCCCTGTCCCCATTCGCCCTGCCATGGCAAAACGGGAAAAGGTAACGGTAACTCGAGTAGTGTGTCATTTGACCCTGTGTAGATGTATGTCAACTCGCCCTTTCTTGAGTTGGAATCCGTTTCTCTCTGTTTTCTGTCCAGTACAACGTCTATATCACTTGGGGAGAAGACTGCTGATGATGAAAGCCGAGCTGGACATTATGAATCAGTGGGATCTGATGAGCTATCGAGATGCGTGTTGCTGCTCTTTCATTTTTAAGTACGTGCGTGCGTGCGTGCGTGCGTGCGTGCGTGCGTGCGTGTGTGTGTGTGTGTGTGTGTGTGTGTGTGTGTGTGTGTGTGTGTGTGTGTGTGTGTGTGTGTGTGTGTGTGTATAGTGGTCATTGGTTTAATGTCTATTCACTTAAGTGATTTTAGACAAATAAACAAAAAATAATAGTAAATAAATAAATAAAAAATAATAAATGCTAATAACAATGATAATAATGATAAATAAATAAATAAGTAAATAAACAATTGAATAAATGAAAAAATAAGTACGTAAAAAAAAAAAAGCGATGTGGGGAAGGGGAATAGAAACAGGAAGAACAAATGCAAATGTTTATGTGTAGTTAGTCATGGTTAAAAAAATAAATGAAATTTAAGTTCAAATTCATATCACTTATAGCCCACTCGAGCAGCAAAAACATATTCGGGCTAAAACCATGTGAAAAACAAGTAAGAAGCAAGGACAAGGCAAATGTCAGAGGGGAGCATAAACATAACAAATGAAGTAGCATACTACAACAAATATTTACAATAAACTAGCTAACTGTAACCATGAACAAGAAGATGAACGAATTACAAATATTGAACTATTGGACTTTTTGACAGGCTAACAAAAAATTCGTATGTTAATAATGATGATTCAAATATGTCGGAAATTGTGTGAGTAGAAAGTACCGGAATGAGTCGCTTTATACTAATGCAAGAAAGTAAATGACTGGTCGTTATTTTCTGTCCACAAAGACAGACAATATTTCTGGTGTACTTTGTTTTTAATGCATCGAGTTTCCACCTATACATAAGGGACTGCATATATCTATTTATGGTAAACTGTTTACTTATTTTGCTGATTATAATATTCACGCTATTAGTATTGTATTTTTTCTATTATCTTGAAACAGTTTCCAAACATAGGCATCCACTAAGTTATAAGATTCATTCAAGGAGAGAGAAAGCTTTATGTTGTTTGATTCTGGTGAACCCTTAGCTCCTCGTTTGGCGGCCCTGTCAATCACATCGTTATGATGAAACGAACAATGAGATGGTATCCAACAGAAAGTAAGATCAGTGCCTCTTAAGGATAAGAAATGAATTAAATGGCTAATTTCTATTACCATTTCAGATCTAGTGTCTAACTTCATTAGTTCAAGAGCCTGAAGCACTGATTTCGAATCAACGCAGAAAAGGATTTGTGATATACATGTATTCCGAGGATAGCTTACTAAGTAATTCAAAGCCATCAGTATTGCAACGAGTTCAGCTGTAATATTGATTTGTTGGGTCCAATATGGAAAGATTTTTCTATTTTAAGAGCTGGTATTAAAAACGCAGAACCTGCTTTTTTCTCAATTAATGATCCATCTGTGTAGATTTTTAAATGATTGGGATAAAAGTGTTCAATATGACATTTAACTCGACTCGCTAATAAGTTGATATTATCTTCTTTCTTTAAATCAGTGTGGTGTATGTCAAAGTTTGCTCTTAAGAGTTCCCAACTGGGTACTGGAGAAAACGAAGGTCTTAGCGCACCGAGACACTTACTGCAAAAACTAGATCAATTCCAGAGCCTAGATCTATTCCAGAGCCATTCATGATGTCGTGTGTATACGTTGCAAGTGTGGCTTCTGAAGATATTGATCTAACTCGTTTCGGAAAATCAATGTCTGATCTTAAAGTTATATCAGGTCTCAAAACATTTTCAACGGTGGTATTCCTTAGCAGAAATTTGGTAGAGACGAGTTTCCTTTGTTCATCAAGCGGCAAATTATTAATCTCACCGTGTGTTCGGAGATTGGAAGCATGCATCGGAAGACCAAGGGCAAGTTTAAAACTTTTGCATTCTGTACTTTGTAGTTTTTGCAGTAAGTGTCTCGGTGCGCTAAAGAATATTTCCTGGGCATATGTTAGTTTAGATCTAAAGAGAAATTTACATAAATGTACAAGTGTTGATGGATCATGTCCCCATGGTTGCTTGCACACTATTTTCAAAAAAATTAGACTCTTTTGGGCTTTTGTGAGTAAGTAGTCGATATGCAGATTCCATGACAATTTTGCTGTAAAGAAAACACCCAAGAATTTAATAGATTGGTTATACTGAAGAACGGAATCTCCTAGTTTAAAGGTGGGCATTTTGTCCGGGTTAGACCCACTATTAAATAAAATTATCTTTGTCTTCTCCGTAGATAGATGGAGCCCATTTTCTGCCATGTATTGTGCTGTTTTGTAAAGTTCTAATTGATAAAGTTTGCGTGCATAGTTGATACTGCGAGAAGGAGTGTTCTTCTTCATGTTTACCGGCATCCACATGCATAGATCATCAGCATACTGGACTAAAGTGACAACTTTAGATATTCTACTTGGTAAGTCATTCATTAGTATCACAAAGAGGAGGGGTGCTATAACTGATCCCTGTGGGATACCCATCTGAAGGGTTCGTTTTGTTGAATACACGTTTCCAATTCTGGTTTGAATTACTCGGTTTTCCAACAGACACTTCACGTAGTTATAAACGCGACCTGTTAGCCCTATGCTTTTTAATTTAAATAGTAATCGGGAATGCCACACTTGGTCCTATGCTTTGGTTATATCAAAAAATGTGGCGAATATACATTTACGTCTTGCAAATTGTCCCTTTATGTCAGTGGTTAGTTTAGTTAAGAGTTCCGCTGTTGACCTGCCTTTTCGAAAACCAGCCTGATTGACACTAATGACAGGTATAATGGTATTTTTTTCACAATAGTGCAACAACCGCTGTACAATAATTTTCTCCATCAGTTTACAGACGTGAGAAGTTAATGCAATTGGCCTATAGTTTTTCAGATCAGTGTTACATTTACCCGGTTTTAGTATAGGAACCACTATTGTTTGTTTCCAATAGTCGGGCATTTTGCTACTATTCCAACATTTTTTAAAGATAGAATGAAGCAAGATTACATAATTTTCGGGTAAATTTTTCAGCATCTGATTAGAAATGGCATCAAATCCTACTGACGCTTTTTTATTTGGGATAGACTTGATGGCATCTTTTAATTCTTGAAGTGTAATTAATGCGTTCATGTAGTGTGTATTATCTGGGGCAGGGTCGTTATAAACTTCTGTCTTTTCTTCTCGTTCCCTATGATTTTGACTGGAAACAGGAAGGCCGTCATTATGGCAGACTTCAGCAAACAAATCTGCAAAAGCTTCTGCCTTTTCCAACGAGCTTGGGAAAGGATTATTGGCTAGCTTTATCGGAAATGACGGCAAACTGATCCCATTTTTCATTACTTTTAGTTTCTCCCAAATTTTATGCATGTCTTTGTGATTATTTATTTCAGACTTACAAAATGTCGTCCAATACAGTTCTTTGGCTTGTTCTATGATTCTGTTACAGTTTATGTTAGCACTTTTCATCGCTCTATGATTTTCAGGTGTCCAATTGTTTATGTATGTTTTAAATTTTTTTCTCTTTTCGTTAACTGCTTTTTCACAATCCTTATTCCACCAAACATTTCCGCGATGTTTTCCTGTGTTTGATGCCTTTAATTTTGGGATTGAAATGTTGGCAGCACTTAAAAGTGAGTCACAGAAAAATGTATACAGGTTGTCTATGTTGGCGGTATCAGATAGATCTATTTTTGTATTATGAAGGATTGCTTTAAATTTAGTCCAGTCTGCTTCTTTATAATTAAATCGTGGTAGACTTTCATGTAATATTTTGCTATCTTGTAAGATATTTGCTGTTTCAGGACTATGGTTTAGGCTGAGAATTATGGGGATATGATCTGATCCTAAAGAGTCTACAGCTGTTTTCCATGTGGCGTTTATCGCTAGTGATGGTGACACTAAAGTTAAATCTATCGCTGTGGGTCGATGGGATGCAATGTCAGGGATACGGGTAACACGTCCATCATTAAGCAGGCATAAATTTGAGTCGACAAGGTTATCGATGAACCTGTTGCTGGTTACATGGGTACAGTCCCTCTCCCAAAACGGAGCATGCGCGTTGAAGTCACCCCAATGATCCATTTATCGTGCTGATCTTGAAAATGTCTCAGCCATTCTGTGTTCTCAGAATCTGGGCCTCTTGGTAAATAAATAGAGGCCATATTTAGGACTAATGATGAAGAAAATTTTATAGTAACAGCACATGACGAAATAGAAGCATTAGATCTTGGTACTGGAGACATTGTTTCATAATAGTTCAGTCCTTCACGAACATATATTGCAGTAAAATTCGGCCACCATCATTTATAGAGCTGTAGATGGGTGGATAATAAAACCCTGATAAGTTGGGCAAAGCCTTCTTGTCTGTATTTAGCGACTGCAGAAGTAAGACATGGAAATTTGTAGAAGAGAGATAGTTATTGAGGTAAGGAACATTTTTAACAATGGAACGAGTGTTCCACTGAAGTATGTCTACTTTAAGGTTTGTACACTTATTTATCATGATCGATCAAAACGGCATAGAGCAGTGCAGTTAGTATGGATGGATTTAACAGATAATGGTAAGTTTGCAAGTTTGTTAGTATAACTAAGTATTCAGAAGATGTCGAAAATCGGTGAAAAAAATGAATAATTAATTCAATAATTAAATAACAAATAAATGATAAATAAATATATAATTAAAAAGAAAGAAATAGGTAAACACCAGAATTTGGAAAGAAAATTAACAATAAACTTAGAAGTAGAAGCACGAATCTCTAGCAGTTGATCAACAGTGTCTTAAATCATATAGTTCAATAGTACATATAATAACAGTAGGCCCAAAAATCAACAACTATACGAGAAAGGAAATGGCAAACGTTATAAGTGTATGCGTGTGTGTATGTGTGTGTGCGCGGGTGTATATTTATCTTCCGACGGCAATTTATTAAATGGGACAGGACAAAATGGGACAGTGCAAAATGAGACAGGGTGAAGTGGGACAAGTCGAAATGGGACAGGGCTAAATGTGACCTGGCGAAATGGGACAGTCTAATGGGACAGAGTGAAATGGGACATGGCAAAGTGAGAGAGTGAAATGGGACAGGGTGAACCGAGACATCCTCTCCTGAACAAATTCTGAACTCCAAATCTCCATGTGTCAAGCAGACTACAGACCGTCCTGTCTTGCCTCGTCCCGCCAATACTCCAAGCTCACCATACAGAACTCTATCCCCACTTCCCTGCTCCTATCATGAAACAACGATTACAAGGGAGTAGGCTACTTTGCTACTGAGAGGATGGGCCCTGAGCTGACGACAACTGAAGGCAGAAGCACAGGAAAGAGGACTATGGAGGCCTATCATATTCCAAAAGGATGTAAAGGCTTGAGTCAATAAGTACTTTGCTGCTTTGCTTCTATGTAGATGGGCATTCTCTGAAGAGCAATAGAAGCAAATGCACAGGACAGAGGACTATGGAGGCCTATCATTCCCGAAAAGGATGTAAAGGCTTGAGTCAATACATACGTTGCTGCTTTGCTTCTATGTAGATGGGCATTCTCTGAAGAGCAATAGAAGCAAAAGGACAGAGGACTATGGAGGTCTCTAGTTGACAGACTACCATACCCCGAGAGGATGTAAAGGATGAAGTAAGTAAGTATTCACTTCTAATTGAATGGGCAGTACCTGAAGAGCGCTAGACGCAAAAGTACAGGATAGAGGACTATAGAGGTCTCCAGTTAACAGGCTATCATACCCCAATAGGATGTAAAGGCCAGAGTAAGTAAGTATTCGCTTCTAATTGAATGGGCAGTACCTGAAGAGCGCTAGACGCAAAAGTACAGGATAGAGGACTGTGGAGGTCTCTTGTTGACAGGCTATCATACCTCAAGACGCGTGAAGGGCCAAAGTAAGCAAGTACTTTGGTACTAGGAGGATGGGATCTGGAGATATTTAGAGGTAAAAGCACAGGACAGAAGACTATGGTGGTCTCTTTTTGATGGCTTATACCCTGAGAAAGCTGAAGGACCTCACTAAGTAAGTTTTTTGCTACTTTGCCGCTGGAAGAATGGGCCTTACCTGGAGATAGCTACAGGCAAAAACACAGGACAGAGGACTACGAAGGTCTCTTGCTGAGCGCTTATTATACCTCAACAGGCGTGAAGGTCCTCATTAAATTCAGTACTTCACTATGTTGCTACTTTGCTAATGGGAACACGGCCTTAGCTGGAGACAACCGGAGGCAAAAAATACAGGACAGAAGACTATGGAGGTCTTGCTGACGGCCTATACCCAAAGAGGGCTGAAAGGTTTCATTAACCCTTTGACTCCTGCACCCTGTACACCGGCATCCTGCATTTTCAACCATGCTAGCAAAACAGAAACGTACCCTTTGACTCCCTCACCATATACATCAGCTTTTCTGTGGGAAAGTGGTGGATAGGATGAGGGAGTGAAAAGGTTAAGTTTTTGCAGTTGGTGGATAGGGTGCGGGGTCAAAAGGTTGAATAAGTACTTCGCTACGTTGCTACTTTGCTACTGGGAACACAGGCATTACCCGGAGACAACTGGAGGTAAAAAGCACAGGACAAAGGACGATGAAGGTCTTTTGTTAGCGGCTTAGTATATCTCAATAGGGATGAAAGTCCTCAAGTATTTAAGTACTTGGCTATTTCGCTACTAGGAAGGGGGGGGGGGGTTACCTGCCGACAGCTAGAAGCAAAAACAGAGGACGGAGGACTGTAAAGGTATCTTTTTACACAGTCTGTTATACCCCAAGAGGGACCAGAAAAAACACGAAAATAGAATCAGAACGCGTATTTAATACAACCAGATAAGACAGGCGCAAATTTTCGGCCAACTGGCCTTTGTCAAGCGAAAACGTAAGATCACAAACGAATAACACCAAATACAAAAATTAGGAGAAAAAGACTTAACCTTCCCTGCTGCTTCGTCCAGAGGTGTTTATTCGTTTGTGATCTTACGTTTCATCATCATTATCATCATCATCATCATCAGGTGCCCTGCCGCATGGTGTTGGCGATCATGGATCTCCATCTGTCTATTTCGTGTTGCCCCAAGCATCTCTTCCACCCTCCTCGTCTCTTTCTTTTGTCCATGATTGTCCTGCGGAAAACTACGATGGTGGTTTCCACTTGCCTTCCATCGGTTGTTTTTTTTCAGGGTTAACTCCCTTAGCCTTACTCTCTCCCGAGATGTCCACAAGGCAGTGGAGCTATTTACCCATAGCTTGGGGATCTGGTTCGTGGGCACCAGGGCATATTCACACGCCGGTGGGCCTGCATGCCGCACGTCTGGGGGCCAGACCTCCTCCGAGTCCTAGTTTACCCTTGACAAAGGCCAGTTGGTCGAAAATGTGCGCCTGTCGTGTCTGTATTAAATAACGTTCTGATACTTTTTTCGTGTTTTTTTTCAGGTTCCAGTTTGCTTGAACGCGGCAGTCGCACTTGTTTTGGATTTCTTGTACCCCAAGAGGGTTTAAGGGCCTCTGCAAATTAAGTATTCTGCTACGTACCAGAAGTTATGGCGTACGCGGTGATATCATGAGGAGAGAAATCAGAGTCCGTGGCCGTGTAGGTGATGACGGCATACCCGGCGCTTTCGCTCTCGCTCACAGTCTGTGTAGGGTTTGAGGCGAAAGTCGGTGTTGCCTCGTTCACTGGGGTGACCGTGACCTTGACGGTGACAGTCTGCGAGTTAGTGCCATCGCTAACCGTGATCTGTAGAGTGTAGGCCTGGGTGGCCGAGTCATAGTCCACTTCTGGAAAAACAACAAAAACTCGTCACCATGAGGTCAGGTGGCACGGACATATCATATTATCGTTATATATCATCGTTATTACAATCATTTTGTTGTTACTTATAATAATAATTATAATTATCACATTCATTACTATCATTGTTGTTATTATCATCATCATTATTATCATCATTGCTCATATTCTCGCTGTTCTTCGTATAATTATAATGATTGATAATAATGTGAAGAATATTATCATAGTTATATTATCGCTGCTGGTATTATTACTACTATTGCTATTTTTGTTAGCATCATAATCATCATCAGTATCATTGTTATGATTATCATCATCACTACTGTTATTAATATTATCATTAGTCTCATTTTTAGTATTATCATCGTTATCATTGTTATCCTTATTGTCTTTGTTATAGTCGTTGTTTCTTATAGTTGATATCTTCATCATGTTTGCCGTTGTCACTGTCGTCGTTGTCGACTTCATCCACACCACCACCATCACCACTACCACCACCACTATCACAGCACCACCGTATTATCATCTAATAATACTAGTAGCGATAATGATAACTGTAATAATAATGTGAAGAAGAATATTGATTCTACATTATAATTATAGTAAGGAGGGTGAGAATATGAGCAATAATGATGATAATAATAACAACAATGATAGTAATGATTACAATAATTGTTATTATAATAATAATAACAAAATGAAAATGATGGTAATAAAGATGATACATATCGTTGCCATGAGCACTGTTATCGTCATCGTCGTCGTTGTCATAATTGCATGCCTTTGACTTCTTCTTCTTCGTCGTCATCGTCATCATCATCATTGTCGAGTCGTCGTCGACGTCGTTGTCGTTATCGATACAATTACTATCGTATTCGTTAAAGTGCCACAGTCGTCATTGTTGTCATCATGATCACCAAAGGGTTAGGAGTTTAAGGTTAAGACAGCAACATGAAATTAAACAAGACAGTCGCCACTTCCTCAACCAAGCAACCAAGCAAATCAACCAACCAGCCAACCAAGCAACCAAGCAACCAACCAATCAAACAGCCAACCAATCAACCAACCAACCAACCAACCAACCAATCATCCAACCAATCAACCAACCAGCCAACCAATCAACCAACCATCCAACCAACCAACCAACCAATCAATCAACCAACCAGCCAACCAACCAACCAACCAACCAACCACCCAAACAACCATCTAACAACCAGCCAGTCGACCAAGGCAATCGGCAACCGACTAAGCCAAAGAATCTTGGCTATAGCGGACTCACTTTGAGCTAAAGTGATGGCTCCAGCACTGAGGGTGAATTTACCATCCGAGTTGCCCGAGACGACGGAATAAGTCAACATATCTCCGTCATTGTCTGTGCAAGACAGCGATGCCACCTGCACAGGTAAAACGACAAAATTAGTAATGAAAACGACGCTCAGAACTTCTCTCTCGCCATACCTGCTCGATAAAAACGACAATATTAGTAATGAAAACGATGCTGTTAACTTCTCTCTCGCCACTTGCAAAATAAAAACGATAATATTATTAAGCGAGTAAGTGAGTGAGTGAGTTAGTCAGTCAGTCAGTCAGTTAGTCAGTCTGTCGGTCAGTTAGTCAGTCAACCATGCTAGCAAAGTAAAAACTTAATCCTTTGACTCCCTCATCCTATCCTGCAGGGAGCTGGTGGACAAAATGAAGGAGTCAGAGGGTTAAGTTTTTGCAGTGGGTGGATAGGGTGCGGGAGTCAAAGGG
>CM060312.1:78025353-78040353 GCA_030674185.1 Monoplex corrugatus | reverse complement strand
CACAAGCGCGCACACGCATACAAACGCACGCAAAATCTCTCTCTCTCTCCCTCACACACACACATACACACACACACACACACACACACACACACACACACACACACACAAACATACACACACACACACACACACACACACAGACACGTGCGCAAGCACGAACGCACACACTATAAAATCAATAACAAAAAACATCGTCGCGTCATCATCATAGATGACGACAACAACATAGGCAAAACAACACACACATACATACACAAATACGTACACACACACACACACACACGCACACACACACACACACACACACACACACACAAAGCGCGCATGCACACGCACGCACACATACAAAATCACCATCAACCACCACGGCCACTACCACCACCATAACAACTGAATACCACCCCCACCACTCCAACCCATCATCATCAAAAGACGTTGCTGGCGGGTAAGAATTCTGTGCAGGTATGGATAAGGCTTAGGCCATGATGCCATGATCGTTTTGTTATCTTATCTATCACAGGAACATCTGTTGCGTCAGCGCATATGGAAATTCATTCCGTGCTAGGAGACACCCATCTTGAGAAACTTGAAACTGAGATTAGAAGAACTACAACCACCACCTCAAACATAAATTACAGCAACATGACACGCAGTGCATCAAAGCAACCACTACCCCCATATCACGCACAAACACACACTCACACACACAACACACACACACACGCGCGCGCGCACACACACGCACGCACACACACACACAAACATGCACGCAGCTGGGGCTACACAGTCGAGTCTCTCCATTTCACGGATGCGTCACTGAGGCTGCTGAAATCTCCTGACCAATACCACAGGTGTCTGTATCTCTCGGGCCTGGTTGGCGCCAGGATATTGTAAGATAGTAAGCGAAGAGTACAACCCTGTCAAGCAGTCAAATTCCTTGACGGAACTCCGGAGCATAGTGATCATTATCCCCATCGTTATCATAACGTCGGGAATTTGTTCCAGTTTCTGTGGCTGCAAAGCTGGCATAGAAAATAAGACAGAAAAGTAAATGCGAGCACAAATGAAAATGCCTAACTGCTCATCATCATCATCATCATCATCATCATCATCATCATCATCATCATGTGCTTTGCAGCAAGGCGTTGGCGACCATGGCCCTCCACACGAATCTATCCCCTGTCGTTGCAAGTACATCTCCCACCCTCTCTGTCTTCAGCCACCCTGTAAGTCCGACCAATACTTTCTCCCTGGGTCTACCCGGTGTTCTCTTTTCATCCAGCTTTCCTGTTGTGACCAGGTGTTCTAATTCCCCTTTCCTCATAATATGCCCTACCAATGTTGCTTGTCTTTTCCTAATCTTGTTTATTAATTTTGTGAGTGTGTGTGTGTGTGTGTGTGTGTGTGTGTGTGTCTAAAATCACTATTGTGAACATACATTAAATAAAAGATTCCTTCCTTTTTATTAATGATCTTCATGTGTCTGCCTCCATGTTTGTTTTCTTTGCTGTCCATGGAACTCTGAACATTCTTCTTAGAAACCACAATTCAGTTGCCTCAATTTTGTTCTGACTTTGCCTAACTGCTACGATACGTAAAAAACCAGGTGAAGACAGAGAAGCCATGTTCCTTACGGGAATAGGACTAGTGGCAGGGACGGTAGCACCAAAGGCAGGGGTGACGTCATTGGTGGGAGTGATGGAAACAGTGACGCTGGCCGTTCCCGTTTTGAGAGGCGATCCCCCGTCAGTGACCAGGATTCTCAGGACCGTGTAGGCGGCATCCCCCGCATCCAGACTGATGGCTGAGGCCAGTTCCAGCTGACCGGCCGTCACGGTGGAAAATTGGAATTTGCCTGAGGAAAAAAGGAAAACAACAACAGACGATTGATGGAACCAGAAAAAACACGAAAGAAGAATACTGGCCTTTGTCAAGCGTAAGATTACAAGCAAACAAGAACAAATAACACCATGATAAGAACAAATACAATACAATACAATACAGAACAGCAAAGCGTAGATGCAATCATATCGTAACAAAAAATTCTCACACTGGACAAGCAGCAAGGGAAGTTTCAGTCTGTTTCTCCTAATTTTTGTATCTGGTGTTTGTTTGTTTGTAATCTTACGCTTGACAAAGGCCAGTTGGCCGAAAATTTGTGCCTGTCTTGTCTGGTTGTATTAAATACGCGTTCTTATTCTTCTTTCGTGTTGTATTCTGGTTCCTGTTTGCTTGAACGCGGGCAGTCACACTTGTTTTAGACGTTGATGAACAAAAACTATAATGTCAAACTGGGACACACTGAAGGCTACGACAACTGGAGAAGGGATTTTTTTGAGTGTGTAAGATGTGCATGTTCAAGACAGTACAATACAGTATGAATGAGGTTGGAAATTTTGAATCCTTGGATAGCTGTTTTTACAATTTTTCTTAATTTTACACTAGTGACATAAACAAATGCAATACAATACAGAACAGCAAAGCGTTGTTGCAATCATATCGTAAGAAAAAAATTTCAATTCCTGCCAATTATCCATATGCTTAAAATACAAGTGTATACACATCTGCCTGAAACATAAATTATCAAAAAAACGACAAATAATCTTAACAAAACATTACAAAAAGAAACTCTATTTTTCCCCCTAGTAAAAGACTCTCCTTTCATAATGAAGGAATTGTACAGTGTTTCGGTGTATACAGATTCTGACAAGATCATACACAATACGTATTCTGAAACTGAATATTAAGCTCCAAAGTTCTTAATTGGTATGCTTTGGCAAACTGATTGATTGATTGACTAATTGATTGATTGATTGATTGATTGATTGATAAATTTGGTTCAGTTTGCACGTCGACACCCACCTCAGGTGATATGGCCGACGGGGATAACCATCCCAGGGAAGTGGGGGAAAAGGGATTTATCTAATCCTATACTGACACCACCAGAACAATAATGATGTCAAGATGGGGCATAGAGAAGGCCAGTTTTAATGTATCTAATCCTATACCGACACCACCAGAACAATAATGATGTTAAGATGGGGCATAGAGAAGGCCAATTTTAATATAGCGCAACCTGGGATTCGAACTCACAACCATCAGCATGCGAATCCGACGCTCAAACCAACTGAGCTACTGGGGCTCGCACTGGCAAACTGTCAATAATAAAACTTTTATGTGTTTCACCCCAACTATACCAAGCACCACAATCTCCAAAATTCCCTGAAAACGACCGATACATCCAAGGGCATGTACTCTTGTACTCTCACAACAACACCCATTCCAATGGTGCACTTCATTTCACCTTGGTTCGTTTTCGTGAAAATTCGTTTTGCCTGAGTTAGGTTCGCTTCTGCATTTTATAAGTTGATTTCTTTTCCGCCCAGAAGTCTACTCTGTGTGTGTATGTGAGTGAGTAAGTGACAGAGAGAGAGAGAGAGAGCGAGAGAGAGAGAGAGAGAGAGAGAGAGAGAAATGTATGCGTGCGCGCGTGAGTGTGTGTGTGTGTGTGCGCGCGCGCGCGCGTGTGTGTGTATGTGTGTGCGTGCGCGCGCGCGTGCGCGTGTGTGTGTGTGTGTGTGTGTGTGTGTAGACTGTGGCTGAGTGTTCAAATGCTGGTTCAGCAGAAGATGTCTTTATTCAAGTCTAAAGAAACGCTCCCCCAGGGAATAAACAAGGGACTGGTAATTTACAGTAAGCAAGCAGGCAATCCATTCACAAGGGCCAGTGAACAGGTTCACAGCATACGGAAATATGCACAAGCCTCTACAAATTGCATCCTGCAATCATAAATAATGCACAGATCGTCACTTTTCGACAAGCCAAAAAGCACTTTTGCATAGTATTTGCACAGTGAAACAGATGAAAATAGCCTTCAAACTGAACATCGAACACAACAGTAACAGTGGGGGGATCACTTCGCCAGAGAGAGAGAGAGAGAGAGAGAGAGACAGAGACAGAGACAGAGACAGAAGACAGACAGACAGACAGCCAGAGACAAAGAGAGACAGAGACAGACAGACAGACACAGTGAGAGAGAGAGACAGACAGACAGATAGACACAGAGACAGAGAAAGGGAAAGAAAGAAAGAGAGGGAGAGGGTGAGAGATAGAGAGGGGGAGGGAGAAAGAGAGACAGACAGACAAAGACAGAGAGACAGACAGACAGACAGACAAAGACAGAGAGACAGACAGACAGACAGACAAAGACAGAGAGACAGACAGACAGACAGACAGAGAGAAAAACAAAGGAGAAGAAAAATTATGTTGTGCGAACACGCTCTAGACATAGCTTACTTTTTCAAAGAGCATCGACTCCAAAAGCCGAAGTTTAGTAATCAGCGAAACGGAACTCGCCCTGAAGGCGAACCAACAGCAGATAAGAACCAGCAAAGAGTGCTGAAGCCGCCAAGATCAAATGATAGGTGAAACAATTTTCGGCGAAACGATAGGTTTCCCCTTCCAAGAGGATGGAACATGTATTGCATCAAAGAGAGTGAAATATACAGGACCAACACTCACTCTGAGTGAGGCATGGTGGAAAGCAGAAGAACTAACAACCGTACAAACTTCTTGATTCTGGTAAAGATCAAAGTCTTTTCGTCAAGCGTACGTCAACGTAAAATGAGAAAACATTAACCCTTTATCTCCTGCATCATACCCACCAACTGCAAAAAACTTAACCCTTTGACTCCTTCACCCTATCCACCGGCTTCCTGCAAGAAGCTGGTGGACAGGGTGAGGGAATCAAAGGGTTAAGTTTTTGCTTTGCTAGCATAATTGACAATACAGGATACTGGCGGACAGGGTGCAGGAGTCAAAGGGTTAAGTTTTAAACGAATCAAGAAAATATAGCGGGGCTGGGTATCAATTTACATGCCCAAAACTACAGTTATGGGCCTCCATTTTTGAAAATGCATTTACGTGACAATGTGTTTACTCACTTATTGCGTTGCCCACCACAGATGAATCGATGGAGAAAGTGAAGCTGGGAGAGTCATCGCTGTCCGTAGCCGACACCTGCAGACACACAGAGGGACGTAGGTTCAAAACCCGAAAAAAAAAATCCTGCACGGTGTCCTGAACTTTTATGAGGCAAGAGAAATTAGAGCACCTGGTCACAACAGGAAAGCTGGAGGGAAAGAGAACACCAGGCAGACCCAGAGAGAAAACACTGGACGGACTTGTATGGTGGCTGAGGACGGAGAGGGTGGGAGACGTACTTGCAGCGACAAGGATAGATTCGTATGGAGGGCCATGATCGCCAACGCCATGAGAAAGGGCACGTGATGATGACGACGACGAGATGATGATGATGATGATGATGATGATGTCATGAGCTCTCTCAACTGAAAACTTGTGAAGATGGCTGAGAGCAGAGCCGTAGTCTGAAGGACTCCTCTGTTTTTGTTGGGTTTTGTTTCGATCACAATGGATGTACCATGCAAAATTGAGGCAAGTCTCCAAGGGAAAAGGGTGTCGCCGCAGTGAAGTGCCACCCGTTTTTTTTGTTTTTTTTTTTTTTTACCTATGAAAATGTGAATTTTTCTGCAGAAATTTGCCAGGGACAACTTTTTTGTTGTTGTTGCAGTGGGATCTTTAACGTGCACCGAGCGTGTGCTGTAAACATGGGACCTCGGTTTATCGTCTCATCTCGACGACTAGCAGCTAGACCACCACTTCAGATCTACTGGAGGGGATTGGTGGCTGGGTGGCTGAGTGGCTGGGTGGCAGGGTGGCAGGGTGGCAGGGGGGGGGGGGGGATTGTTAGAGAAAAATCCTTGTCTGATCTGTGATTTAAATGAAAGTTTGGCTTGTCACAGGAAGGCGTATTGTGTTGTGTTGTGTTGCGTTATGTTGTGCTGTGTTGTGCTGTGATGTGCTGTGTAGTGTAGTGTAGTGTAGTGTAGTGTAGTGTAGTGCGTGCTGTGCTGTGCTGTGCTGTGCTGTGCTGAGCTGTGCAGTGCAGTGCAGTGCAGTGTAGTGTAGTGTTGTGTAGTGTAGTGTAGTGTAGTGTAGTGTAGTGTAGTGTAGTGTAGTGTAGTGTAGTGTATGTAGTGTAGTGTAATGTAAGTGTAGTGTAGTGTAGTGTAGTGTAGTGTAGTGTAGTGTAGTGCTGTGCTGTGCTGTGCTGTGCTGTGCTGTCGTGCAGTGCAGTGCTGTGCTGTGCTGTGCTGTGCTGTGCTGTGCAGTGCAGTGCAGTGCAGTGCAGTGTAGTGTTGTGTTGTGTTGTGTTGTGTTGTGTTGTGTTGTGTTGTGTTGTGGGGTGGGGTGGGGTGTTGTGCTGTGATGTGTTGAGTGTGATGTGGCGTGTTGTGCTGTGTTGTGTTGAGTGTGATATGGAGTGTTGTGTTGTTGTGGCGTGTTGTGCTGTGTTGTGTTGAGTGTGATATGGAGTGTTGTGTTGTTGTGGCGTGTTGTGTTGTTGTGGCGTGTTGTGCTGCGGTGTGTTGAGTGTGATGTGGAGTGTTGTGTTGTTGTGGCGTGTTGTGCTGTGTTGTGTGAGGTGTGATATGGAGTGTGGTGTTGTTGTGGCGTGTTGTGCTGTGTTGTGTTGAGGTGTGATGTGGAGTGTTGTGTTGTTGTGGCGTGTTGTGCTGTGTTGTGTTGAGTGTGATATGGAGTGTTGTGTTGTTGTGGCGTGTTGTGCTGTGTTGTGTTGAGGTGTGATATGGAGTGTTGTGTTGTTGAGGCGTGTTGTGCTGTGTTGTGTTGAGGTGTGATATGGAGTGTTGTGTTGTTGTGGCGTGTTGTGCTGTGCTGTGTTGTGTTGTGTGTGATATGGAGTGTTGTGTTGTTGTGCTGTGTTGTGTTGAGTGTGATATGGAGTGTTGTGTTGTGGTGTTGTGTTGTGCTGTGTTGTGTTGAGGTGTGATATGGAGTGTTGTGTTGTTGTGACGTGTTGTGCTGTCTTGTGTTGTGTGTGATATGGAGTGTTGTGTTGTTGTGCTGTGTTGTGTTGAGGTGTGATGTGGAGTGTTGTGTTGTTGTGGCGTGTTGTGCTGTGTTGTGTTGAGTGTGATATGGAGTGTTGTGTTGTTGTGCTGTGTTGTGTTGAGTGTGATATGGAGTGTTGTGTTGTTGTGTTGTGTTGTGCTGTGTTGTGTTGAGGTGTGATATGGAGTGTTGTGTTGTTGTGGCGTGTTGTGCTGTGTTGTGTTGAGGTGTGATGTGGAGTGTTGTGTTGTTGTGCTGTGTTGTGTTGTGTGTGATATGGAGTGTTGTGTTGTTGTGCTGTGTTGTGTTGAGTGTGATATGGAGTGTTGTGTTGTGGTGTTGTGTTGTGCTGTGTTGTGTTGAGGTGTGATATGGAGTGTTGTGTTGTTGTGGCGTGTTGTGCTGTCTTGTGTTGTGTGTGATATGGAGTGTTGTGTTGTTGTGCTGTGTTGTGTTGAGGTGTGATGTGGAGTGTTGTGTTGTTGTGGCGTGTTGTGCTGTGTTGTGTTGAGTGTGATATGGAGTGTTGTGTTGTTGTGCTGTGTTGTGTTGAGTGTGATATGGAGTGTTTGTGTTGTTGTGCTGTGTTGTGTTGAGTGTGATATGGAGTGTTGTGTTGTTGTGCTGTGTTGTGTTGAGTATGACATGGAGTATTGTGTTGTTGTGGCGTGTTGTGCTGTGTTGTGTTGAGGTGTGATATGGAGTGATGTGTTGTTGTGGCGTGTTGTGCTGTGTTGTGTTGAGGTGTGATATGGAGTGTTGTGTTGTTGTGGCGTGTTGTGCTGTGTTGTGTTGAGTGTGATATGGAGTGTTGTGTTGTTGTGCTGTGTTGTGTTGAGTATGACATGGAGTATTGTGTTGTTGTGGCGTGTTGTGCTGTGTTGTGTTGAGGTGTGATATGGAGTGTTGTGTTGTTGTGGCGTGTTGTGCTTGTTGTCTTGAGGTGTGATATGGAGTGTTGTGTTGTTGTGGCGTGTTGTGCTGTGTTGTCTTGAGGTGTGATATGGAGTGTTGCCAACCTGTTCATGGAGGATTTTGAAGAGAAAGCATTGGCTTCTTTCCACTCCCCACCACGATACTGGGGCGCTACGTAGACGACACCATGACTATCCTCCCCCAGCAACTGGTCGAACAGTTCACAGAACATCTGAACAACCAACACCCAGCCATCAAATTCACGAGGGAAGTGGAACAGAACAACTCCATAGCCATGCTGGACACCCTCATCACCAGAACTGATGGCATTCTATCCTTCTCGGTCTACCGTAAACCAACTCATACGGACCAATATTTACAGTTCGACAGCCACCAGCCCCTTGAACACAAACTGGGAGTGATTCGAACCCTTACCCACAGAGCTAACACCATATGCAGTACCCAAGAGGCAAAAGACAAGGAGACAAACCACCTGAAAAAAGTGCTCACCATCTCGGGCTACAAAAAGTGGGCCTGGAACAGCCCGGAGGCAGGAAATCCAACACCGCATCCCAACAGCCAGTGAAACAACACCAGCGCAAGGGACACATCACCATCCCATACGTAGGAGGTGTGAGTGACGCTCTGTCCAGAAAGATCAGAAAACTGGGGGTGGCTGTACATTCCAAACCTTCCAACACCATACGCAGCCAGCTGGTCACCCCCAAGGACAAAACCAGCAAACTCGACAAAGCTGGCATTATATACAGAATAGACTGCCAGGACTGTAACCAACATTATGTCGGTGAAACTGAACGCCCCCTTCAGAAGAGACTAACAGAACACAAGAGGGACTCTTCTCCAGTAGGAGCTCACCTACACGCCGAAAAACATCAATTCAGTGCGGACAATGTCAACATCCTGGACAGAGAAAATAAGTGGTTCCAGCGAGGAGTCAAGGAGGCCATCTACATCGCAGCCACCAACCCCCCGCTCAACAGGGACCGGGGCCGTTACACCCTGCCCCCGGTGTACCATTCTCTGATTCGATCTCGTGAACTGGGTTCATCCCATGTTCGCGAGATCTGAGTAGAGATTCACGCAGACAGCATTAGAGCGCTGACGAAGATGGCGAGAACGCCATCGAAAGCTACGGAACTGTGAGTAGCGATTTTTACACTGTTGGGAGACCTTGTTCTTCAAAATTGGTAGCATTATGAGTGTTGTGTTGTTGTGGCGTGTTGTGCTGTGTTGTGTTGAGTGTGATATGGAGTGTTGTGTTGTTGTGGCGTGTTGTGCTGTGTTGTGTTGAGTGTGATATGGAGTGTTGTGCTGTGTTGTGTTGAGTGTGATATGGAGTGTTGTGTTGTTGTGGCGTGTTGTGCTGTGTTGTGTTGAGTGTGATATGGAGTGTTGTGTTGTTGTGCTGTGTTGTGTTGTGTGTGATATGGAGTGTTGTGTTGTTGTGCTGTGTTGTGTTGAGTGTGATATGGAGTGTTGTGTTGTTGTGCTGTGTTGTGTTGTGTGTGATATGGAGTGTTGTGTTGTTGTATTGCGTTGTGTTGTGTTGAGGTGTGATATGAAGTGTTGTGTTGTTGTGCTGTGTTGTGTTGAGGTGTGATATGGAGTGTTGTGTTGTTGTGCTGTGCTGTGTTGTGTTACGTTGCGTTGCATGGCGTGTTGTGTTGTGTTTTGTTGTGTTGAGTGTGACGTGGAGTGTTGTGCTGTGTTGTGTTTGTTGTGTTGTTGTGGTGTGTTGTTCTGTGTTGTGTGTGATGTGGAGTGCTGTTGTGGTGTGTTGCATTGTGTTGTGTTGCATTGTGTTGTGTTGCGTTGCGCTGCCTTGCCTTGCCTTGTGCTTGTTGTGCTGTGTTGTGTTGTGCTCTGCTGAGGTGTGTTGTGCTGTGTTGTGTTGTGCTGTGCTGTGTGGTGTGGTGTTGTATCATACAAATAGTACTGCGCCGTATTACATGGTACTGTGTCGCACTGCTGTGTACTGCAGTGCATTCCATTGAGCTGCCTTGTGCACAATCTTCAATAGTCATTAGATTATTCCGGCTTAGCATTAAGGCAGTGTCACACGTGGACCACAAAAGCGTACGAAACACTGTTTTTGTTTGCCGCCTAACAAGGCCTTTAAACTAAACTTCTATTAACCTTTCAGTGCCCACAGAAACATGATTTTCACTTTTTTCGTGACTAGCTCTTAAACACTGGAGATAAATCGAATGTAAAAGCGCCACGTATGATACGCAAATTGTATAGAATGAACACTTTTTTTTAGAAGATTAGGAAAAAACAAGAATCATTTATAGGACATATTATGAGGCAAGAGAAATTAGGGCACCTAGTCACAACAGGAAAGCTGGAGGGAAAAAGAGCACCAAGTAGACCCAGAGAGAAAATATTGGACAGACTTGCGGAGTGGATGAAGTCACATAGTCACAAGTGACATGACGAAACAAACAAATCACCAAACAAACAAACAAAACTTGGTCCCCTTCTTACCCACTGGACGAGGCGGCAGGGAAGTTTTTAGTCCCGTTTTTATTATCCATTGTTTGGTGTTTGTGATCTGTTTGTGACCGTGCGTTCGCGCTTGACAAAGGCTGGTCGAAAATTTGCGCTTGTTTTGTTTTGTTTTTTGTTTTGTTGGATACGCGCTTATATTGGTTTTCTTGTTCTTCTGGTTCCTGTTTCAAAACTTGCCTGAGCCAAGCTGACGCCGGTCGTGGCGGCGGATTCCGCCAACGTTTTAGAATAGCTGGATGACGTAAAGGCTGGTGTGTTGTCGTTGACGTCAGTCAGCGTCACCGTGACGGCTTGCGTCAGAGGGGACCCTCCTCCGTCATCAGCCTTGACTGTCAAAGTGTAGGATGTGATGCCGCCGTCCCGGTCCAAAGTTTGCAGGGTGGAAACTTCCCCCGACACCGAGTCTATACGGAACACTCCTATCGCTGAAGTTCCGCCACCTGTTCAAAGAGATGCTGTTCATTTCTAATATCACATTATGTGGATAGACATTAAATGAAATTGATGTTGTTCTGCATTGTCTAGGCAGACTAGCCGAACGCAGGGCGTGGCGTGTGTGCACGTGTGTGCACGTGTGTGTATGTGTGTGTATGTGTGTCTATGTGCGTGTGCGTGTTTTGATCATAAATGAGCATACAAACCTGTCTGTACATTGGGACTGTCATGTATGATATCCCTTTAAGTGTGTGTTCTACAAAAATGCAGTCTATAGGATATCCCTTTAAGTATGTGTTCTACAAAAATGCAGTCTATAGGATATCCCTTTAAGTATGTGTTCTACAAAAATGCAGTCTATAGGATATCCCTTTAAGTATGTGTTCTACAAAAATGCATTCTATAGGATATCCCTTTAAGTATGTGTTCTACAAAAATGCATTCTATAGGATATCCCTTTAAGTATGTGTTCTACAAAAATGCATTCTATAGGATATCCCTTTAAGTATGTGTTCTACAAAAATGCAGTCTATAGGATATCCCTTTAAGTATGTGTTCTACAAAAATGCAGTCTATAGGATATCCCTTTAAGTATGTGTTCTACAAAAATGCAGTCTATAGGATATCCCTTTAAGTATGTGTTCTACAAAAATGCAGTCTATAGGATATCCCTTTAAGTGTGTGTTCTACAAAAATGCAGTCTATAGGATATCCCTTTAAGTGTGTGTTCTACAAAAATGCAGTCTATAGGATATCCCTTTAAGTGTGTGTTCTACAAAAATGCAGTCTATAGGATATCCCTTTAAGTGTGTGTTCTACAAAAATGCAGTCTATAGGATATCCCGTTAAGTATGTGTTCTACAAAAATGCAGTCTATAGGATATCCCTTTAAGTATGTGTTCTACAAAAATGCAGTCTATAGGATATCCCTTTAAGTATGTGTTCTACAAAAATGCAGTCTATAGGATATCCCTTTAAGTATGTGTTCTACAAAAATGCAGTCTATAGGATATCCCTTTAAGTATGTGTTCTACAAAAATGCAGTCTATAGGATATCCCTTTAAGTGTGTGTTCTACAAAAATGCGGTCTATAAGATATCCCTTTAAGTGTGTGTTCTACAAAATGCAGTCTAAATGTACATTTATATTGCATGAATTCTTACTAAAACATGAATAAAAAAAAAAGTGAAAAAAAAACCCCGAACGCTGGGATTAGTTTCAGGGTTACTGATTCAAAAA
Source organism: Monoplex corrugatus (assembly GCA_030674185.1). Classification (NCBI taxonomy): domain Eukaryota; kingdom Metazoa; phylum Mollusca; class Gastropoda; order Littorinimorpha; family Ranellidae; genus Monoplex; species Monoplex corrugatus. The sequence continues at coordinate 78,028,293 of CM060312.1, read as the reverse complement.
CAGGACATCAACTTTCCTTCCTCGAATGTCACCCCATCCTCCTCTCCTCTCTCTCTCCCCTCTCCTCTCTCTTCTCTCTCTCTCGTGTGTGTGTTCTCTGTCTCTGTCTCTCTGTCTCTGTCTCTCTGTCTCTCTGTGTTGTATTTGTAATTCTACCCGTACCTGTTGGTTAGCACGTGAAGTTTGAAAAACGGTTATCTCATTTACCTTATTATCGATTCAAACGCATGACATTACCCTTCCTTCTTCGAATGCCACCCAATTCCGCTCTCTCTTTCTCTGTCTCTCTCTTGTATTTGTAAATCTACCAATGCCTGTCCGTTAGCACGTGAAGTTTGAAAAACGGTTGTCCCATTTGCCTCGAATGCATCTCATCTCTCTCTCTCTCTCTCTCTCTCTCTCTCTCTCGGTCGGTTGTTTGTCGGTCTGTCTGCCTGTCTCTCTCTTTCTCCATATATACATGTGTATATATATATATATATATATATACACATAGATATAGATACAGATAAATATATATATGATGTAATAATAGTAAATAAAATTTTATATTATATATATATATATATATATATATATATATATATATACATACATGTACATATATATATATATATATGTGTGTGTGTGTGTGTGTGTGTGTATGTGTGTGCGTGCGCGCGCGCGTGTGTGAACGAGCCCTCGGAATCCCCACGTGGGAGGGGAGGAGAGGGTCCCAGTAGAAAGGAACAGGATGTTTTCACGTACCGTACGTAACACTGTCCAGAGAATAAGCGATGGCACCACCAGCGCCCTGGTCAGCATCGGTAGCGCTGACAGTGAAGAGCGAGGTACCGACGGTCACATCTTCAGCTATGGACGTGCCCGAGGAAAACGCTGTGCTAGGTGTCCATGTCGCCCAGGCCGGGATGTTGTCGTTCACTGCGCTCACCTAACATCAACATGACCATGAAGACAGTTTCAGTTTCAGTTTCAGTTTCTCAAGATGACGTCTCCGCACTCGGAACGAATTCCATATGCACTAACGTCACAGGTGCCATGTGTATGGTGATTAGGAAGATCAAAGGAAGATCACGATGATAATGATGATGATGATAAGAAAAACAGAGATCACAATAATGATGATTTTACTGAAATTGACAAAACCATGACTATAATCTCGATGACGATGACAATGATGGTGATGGTTTTGATCAGGATGACGCAGATTTGTGGCGATGATGGCAGTTGTTGTTGTTGTGCTGATGACGGAGACGGCGACGACGGTGTTGAGAATGATGACGATACCAACTGAATATGACTGTGACAATGGTTGTATGGCAACAGACACACTGAAGCTTTACTTACATCTCCCTCATAACTGTCATTTACTATCAATATTAATTCGACCATAAACTAAAAACCACACCACATTTACAAATGCAAATTTGTAAGACCCTACACCAAATATAACTCAATCAAAAAGAGGTTTCACCACAGTTGCTGCTGTTTTTGTTTAAAGCCCAGCTGACTGCGTACAGCCAAATCAGGGCTATAACCGTTTCAAAACATACACAATACTTCAAAAGGAAAAAAGGAAAAGAAAAAGAAGTACACATATCAGTGCATTTGCGCACAAATCTAATGAGATGCGCCTAGCGTTGACCAATACGTCCAATTTATTGCACAAGGGATTTAAAAAACATACCTGAATGCAAATCTAAAAATAGCTAAGATCACTAGAACTTATATAAAACGAGCCTAAATTACCCAAAATTGCTTCTGCATATATCATGTTCCTTGAGCCAAAAATACACTTGATACATGCAACAAATAATCAATCCTAAGAAATTGTACGTGAGATCTTATCGAACACATACAGTGAATCGATCAGCAGGGCAGAAAATGATAGAATCAAACGACAGAAAGCAAAGGAGGAAGAAAGAAACCAAAGACAGTGACGAAAAGAAAAGAAAATTTCAAGTGCAGAATGTCCAGAAGGCGAGGATACTATCTAGACTTAAAGAGCCCCCGGCACCTCACAGGTATTTATTTTGCCACAAAATATCACATATAAAAATACAAAATTTGGTACTGAACTTGAACGCTTTCGAAACGAAATGGCTTCCATATTTACTATTAATAACGACCGAAACTTGATACCGTCAACATAGACAGCTAATGAAAGTGGATGTGAGTCTGAGTTATTATTAACGTTCTATCCACGTATGCTAACAAATTTGTGTTTTTCCTTCATGTTATATATTTTTACTTCAAGTAGATGTACGTGCACATGTATTTCAACACCAAAAACAGCAGGAAAAAAAACAGAAAACAAAATACAGCAAGAACAGCAACACAAGTCAATCCCTGAAAACCCATCTTACAGTGACAACGATGGTGGCACTGCCGGTGTTGGGTGTTCCAGATGCAGGCTTGTCTATCAGGCGGATGACGAGGGTGTAGGACTGGGAGGTCTCGTAGTCGGTGGCCGTGGTATCTGTCTGCAGCTCAGCTCCTATCAGATTGAACTGGGAGGGTGATGGATTCCCGCTGAAGATGGTGTAATCAAAATTGCCGTTGACGCCTTCGTCCGCGTCTGAGCAGGTAAGAGTGGTCAGGGAATCGGCTGTGGTGAGAGGAAAACCATAGAACGGATAAAACAGGCGATGAATGAATGAACCAATGAATATATATATGCAAATCAAAGAAAATGAATAGACACGTCAATCGGTCAATCAATCGATTAATCTTAAACCATGGAATTGATGAAAAAGGCATATTGATCAAACAATCAATCAATCAATCAATAAAAATCAAAGAAAATAAATATGTAGAGCAATCAATCAATCAATCAATTCCCGTAGAACGGATGAAATACGCGATAAATGAATGAATCAATGAATATATAGATGCAAATCAAAGAAAATAAATGAACACGTGCATCGGTCAATCAATCGA
>CM060312.1:78012853-78020353 GCA_030674185.1 Monoplex corrugatus | reverse complement strand
TTCGAATCCCCATCAGTCCCTTCAAAACTATATTATTGAGGGATTTTTTGGCTCTAACCGGCTCCTACCCAGAGTTGGGCGTGCTATGGGCTCATTGGGAAGACTGGGACCACACAGTCGAGTCTCTTCCACTTCACGGATGCGTCATTGAGGGTGTTTCTCAAATCTTCTGACCACCACCGCAGGTGTCTGTATCTCTCAGGCCTAGTTGACGCCAAGATATATTATGACAGTAAGCGTACAGTACAACCCTGTCACGCAGTCTCAATCCCAGATGGAACTCCATAGCATCATGATTGCCATCCTCATTGACATCATCATCATCGCATTGTTAAAAAAAAAAAAAGAGCCAGCTTCTGTGGCCATTGAAATGGCGTAGAAAATGGGACGGAAAAAAAGGTGATTACAAAGGTAACCTTCCTGAGTCAATGATCCTAAAAAAAAAAATTAAGAAAAAAGAATCCTGTTCAAGGTCGGAGAAGGTAAAGCAGTGACAGACAGGAGAATGGCATTTTTCTCATAGCGCTCGCCCTGAGAAAAATAGTGGGTTCTCTAACCTGTCTCTTCTGATCTCAAAGATGTGGGACGACGATTACTTTTACCTATAGGTTTACCTCTCTGTCCATCCATACGTATAAAACACCTGTTACGTTAGAACAGGACTATGGGCATGTTTACAGACAGCGCTTGGATCTACACCAAAAACAACTACATACTTTAATAACCATAGACTTTCGCTCAACTTGGCATGGCAAAACATACAAACAAATTGTAAATTGTCAGTATGGCAAAACATACGAATAAATTGTAAATTGTCAGTTGAGTTCACAGGCATGTAAATCTATTTTCTTAAAGCTGGTTAACAATTATAGATATTTAGCGAACAAGTGCTAAAAATTTAAAGGCAAAGATGACATTCGCAACCGATTTAACAGATATTCAAACATTGTTACATAACACACATACGCATATTCTCTCTGTCTCTCTCTCTGTCTCTCTCAGTCTCTCTCTCGCTCTCTCTTTCACACATACAGAGAGAGAGAGAGAGAGACTGACAGACAGACAGACAGACAGAAACAGAGACAGAGTCAGAGAGATACAGAGTAATGAGAGAAAAGCAGTGTACATAATGAGAGAGAACGAGAAATGCGTGCGTGCGTGCGTGCGTGCGTGCGTGCTTTCGTGTGTGTGCGTGTGTGTGTGTGTGTGTGTGTGTGTGTGTGTGTGTGTGTGTGTGTGTGTGTGTGTGTGTGTGTGTGTGCTCACGCATGTGCGCGTGTATGTGAATGTGCGTGCATGCGCACGAAGCGCGCATGCCCGTGTAAGTCTTTTGGCACGCGCGCTTATGTAGACGCCTGTTTATGGGGCGTGTGTGCCGTTCGCACGTATGCATTTCACCTTGAAAACCAGCTGGTTATACAAGTCCTTGGTCTCCCTGTCCAACAGCCGTGCCGTCGTAATAGCTCCCGTCTTGGGATCGATGTGAAAGTCAGTGCTATCCGAACCTGGATGGGAGAGATAAACGTATCAACAGAGTTCAACAGGGTAGAGTTACTGATTGAAACAGATTCTAATGTAACACAGAAGTATTTGACCTCTCGGATATCCGGCGGAAGCCATCAGACATCCGGCGGATGCACTGTTATTTAAAACCAGTTGCCGTAGCGCAACCATCAACGCCACAGACGAACGACTGGAAGATTGTGGACTCGAGTCCCATCATCATCATCATGTGCCCTGCCGCATGGCGTTGGCGATCATGGCCCTCCACACAAATCTGTCCCCTGTCGCTGCAAGTACATCTCCCACCCTCTCTGTCTTCAGTCACACTGCAAGTCCGTCCAATATTTTCTCCCTGGGCATACCGGGTGTTTTCTTTCCCTCCCGCTTTCCTATTGTGACCGGATGCTCTAATTCCCGGTCCCCTTTCCTAAAAAAAGTGTCCTATAAATGTTGCTGGTCTTTTCCTTATCTTCTTTATCAATGATCTTTTTGTGTCTGCCTCCATCAAGAATGTCTTGTTTGTTTTCTTTGCTGTCCATGGAACTCTCAACATTCTTCTTAGAAACCACATTCCAGTTGCCTCAATTTTGTTCTGACTTTGCGTGTTGACTGTACACGCCTCACAACTGTACAACAGTATCGGTTCTATATAACACTCAAGAATTCTCTTCCTGATGTTAACTGATAGGTATTTGTTGGTAAAAAACGCTTTTCATCTTCTTCAACGCTGTTTTGGCTTGGCCGATTCTGCTGGCTATTTCTGACGTGCATCTGCTGTCTGGTGAGATGACCGTTCCCAGATATTTAACCGTTTGACTCCCGCACCATGTACACTAGCATCCTGCATTATCAACCATACTAGCAAAGCAAAAGCATAACCCTTTGACTCCCTCATCTTACCCTCCAGCTCCCTGGAGTAAGCTGGTGGACAACGCGACGGAGTCAAAGGGTTAAGTCTTGCAGCTGGTAGATAGGATGCGAGAATCAAAGGGTTAAACTTAACCTGTCTCACTGTTGTGTCCCATTTGTCTTGTCAAATTCATTGTGGGATTTTTGGGACCTCAACCAACTCCTACCTAGAGCTGAGTGTGCTATGGGCTTACTGGTAACATCAGACCCAGGGCTTACTGGTAACATCAGACCCAGGGCATACTGGTAACATCAGACCCAGGGCTTACTGGTAACATCAGACCCAGGGCTTACTGGTAACATCAGACACAGGGCATACTGGTAACATCAGACCCAGGGCTTACTGGTAACATCAGACCCAGGACATACTGGTAACATCAGACCCAGGGCATACTGGTAACATCAGACCCAGGGCTTACTGGTAACATCATACCTAGGGCTTACTGGTAACATCAGACCCAGGGCTTACTGGTAACATCAGACCCAGGGCTTAGTGGTAACATCAGACCGAGGGCATACTGGTAACATCAGACCCAGGGCTTACTGGTAACATCAGACCCAGGCTTACTGGTAACATCAGACCCAGGGCTTACTGGTAACATCAGACCAAGGGCATACTGGTAACATCAGACCCAGGGCTTACCGGTAACATCAGACCCAGGCTTACTGGTAACATCAGACCCAGGGCTTACTGGTAACATCAGACCCAGGGCTTACTGGTAACATCAGACCCAGGGCTTACTGGTAACATCAGACCCAGGGCTTACTGGTAACATCAGACCCAGGGCTTACTGGTACATGTAACATCAGACCCAGGGCTTATAATAATAATAATAATAATGATTACAATATTTATATAGCGCAAAATCTTGATAAAATCAAATCTAAGCGCTGAAGCAGACACACACGCAAGCACGCACGCACGCAAGCACGCACACACACGCACGCATACACACACACACACACACACACACACACCCACACACACGCATGGCTATAAATGGGGAGAAAGAATAAAAGCAATAAAAGCAAGAATAAAAGCAATGGAAAATTATAGAGAGCATAGCATATACAATTATATATTCTAACCATGTGATTCCCTCCGAGCGGAGACAGGCTGCAGGGGGGGGGGGGGGGGGGTTGAGTGAGGTTAGGATTTTATGCGGAGGAGAAAAGGTGAGTTTTGAGAGCGGACTTGAAGGAGACAAAAGTAGGTTGCTGACGGACTGAGAGAGGAAGTTTGTTCCAGGAGAGTGGACCAGAAACAGAGAAGGCTCGTGGACCATAGGTATTGAGCTTAGTGCGTGGAAAGCGAAAAGTCAGAGGATCAGAGGCAGAGTGGAGGGTACGTGAGGGAACATAGATCTCAAGTAGGCTTGACAGGTAATCGGGGGCTGCGTTATTGAGGCTTTTGTAGCACATGGTGTCTAGTTTGTACTGTATGCGCTTTGATACAGGGAGCCAGTGAAGTTGTGCCAGGAGAGGAGATATGTGGTCAGCTTTTTTCTTTTTGAGTACAAGGCGTGCAGCATTGTTTTGAATGCGCTGTAGGATGTGAATGGTGGAGGCAGGAAGACCAGACAGGAGTGAATTGCAATAGTCAATGCGAGACATTATGAAGGAGAGAACGAGTTTTGCAGTTGTTTCGACAGAGAGATACTTCCTGATCAGCCTTATACGATGGAGATGATAGTAGCAGGATCTGGCAGTTTGAGAAACAAAGTTGTTCATGGAGAGGGTAGAGTCAATGCAGACACCAAGGTTTTTAGCTGAATCAGAAATTGGGACTGATGTGTTACATAATGGGAGAGAAAGAGGAGGCAGCTGAGAAAGTTTCTGACGGGTGCCAATGAGGATAGCTTCTGTTTTGTCGTCATTAAGCTGAAGTCTATTGTGTGTCATCCAGTTCTTAATGTCCGAGTAACACTCAGTGGTGCGAGTCAACAGGCGCTGTATATTATCAGGTGAGTCACTGTCTTGAAGTTGGGTGTCATCAGCATAGAAGTGGTGTTTTATAGAATGGGAGTTGATGATGGTGGACAGGGGGGAGGTGTAAAGAGTGAAAAGAACAGGGCCAAGGACAGATCCTTGTGGAACACCACAGGTCAGGTATGCAGGTTGAGAGTAAGTGCCATTGATGAGAACGGTTTGTTTTCTGTTTGATAGGTATGAAGTGAACCAAGACAGAGCAATGTCAGAGATGCCAAAAGTATGATGAAGTCTAGAAAGGAGAATACCATGATCAATGGTATCAAAGGCTGCAGACAGATCAAGGAGTGTGAGGAGAGAGACTTTGCCAGTATCAGTTGCAAGGAGGAGATTGTTGAGAATGTGTAGTAGGGCAGTTTCAGTGCTATGGCACTGGCGGTAGGCTGACTGGAAAGGATTGAGGAGATTGTTGGCAGACAGGTGAGAGTTCAGCTGGTTGAGGACGACTTTTTCAAGGAGTTTTGACAAGAAAGAGAGATTAGAGATAGGCCGGTAATTTTTCAGTTCATTTGGATCTAAATTGTGTTTCTTGAGGAGAGGGTGAACAATAGCAGACTTGAAAGAATCTGGGACAGTTCCAGTTTGAAGAGAAGTGTTGATGATGTCAGTGATGAATGGGAGGAGAGTAGGGAGACAGTCGGCGTAGAGAGAACCTGGAAGAGGATCCAGTTCGCAGGTTTTGAACGACATGGATCTGATTGTGTTGAGAATTTCTTCTTGTGAGACTGGGGTAAAAGTAGTAAGAGGTGTGCCAGAGAAGGAAGGGTCAGGTGGGCATGGTTGACAGGGTGTCCTGTCAAGCCTGTCACGAAGAGTTTGTATTTTGGTGGTGAAATAGTTGGAGAATACAGATGGGAGTTCTTCATTTGTATGTTTTGTTGGGAGAGGTAAATCTTTTCGTGTGTCAAGGAGATGATTCATGGTTGTAAAGAGTTCTTTTGAAGAAGAGGCATTCAGGATTTTGGTTTGGAAATAGCTTGTTTTTGCTGATGCAATGAGGGTGGATACTTTTGTTTTAGAGGCTTGGAAAAGTTGCCTGTGTACAGTGAGTTTGGATTTGCGCCAGCGGCGCTCTGCTCTGCGGCGGGCACGTTTTGCACAGGCGATCTCATGAGTGAGCCAGGGGGTAGGGGGGCGGTCAGGTAAAAGACGGGTTGTGGCTGGAGCATGAGTGTCCAGAAGATGGTGGAGAGTAGTATAGAATTCATCGGCAAGGTTACGTGACTTTTCAGAAAGGAGACGGGAGGCATCAGATGAAAATGTGGAGAGGTCGATAGATTTGAGATTGCGTCGAGTCACTGTGCGCATGGTACGGGAAGGAGGAGAAATGTCGAGAGAACAGAGAATTGCAGAGTGGTCAGATGGAAGGGCTGAAGTTAGACGGGTAGAAAGAACTAAGCAGTTGTCAGTAGCTGAATTGTGGTGATCACGAGAAATGATCCAGTCAAGAATGTGACCTTTTTGATGGGTTGGTTCAGAAATGTGTTGAGTCATATTGTGATTGGACAGAGAGTTGATGATATGTCTTGTGTCATAACGGTGAGTGTTGTCATAGTGGACATTGATGTCACCTAGAATGATGAGATTTCCAGGTAAGAGGCAGTAGTGGTCAAGCAATTGGTCAAAGTCAGAGAGAAACGTGGATGTGGTGAGTTTGTTGGCAGAGCTAGGTGGGGGTCGATAGACACAGGAGAAGGTGATGGGGTGAGGGGTGGATTGGAAGGATACTTCAACGTGCTCGAAAGAAGGATGGGAGAAAGGCAGAGACTGCGAGAAAAATAGGCGGGAATGGAGTGAGTCGTTGTAGAGGATGGCGATACCGCCACCTCGGGATGAGCGATGGAAAGAAGCAAGCCTGTAACCACTCGGAGTGAGGCTAGCATGTATAGGTTCGTGACCAAAGGGGTTAAGCCATGTCTCTGTGATAAAAGCAATGTCAACATGCTCATCTGCGATAAAATCAGCAATGACTTCGGCTTTGCCATCAGTGCATGTTGACTGAGCATTAAAAAGGCATAGTTTCAGCCTATCACAGTCATATGGTGGCGGCCGAGGTGGCGACGAAGGCGGCACCAACGGGACAGAAGGCGAAAGCGGCACCGGCGGGACAGAAGGCGAAGGCGGCACCATCAGGACAGAAGGCGAAGGCGAAGACGGCAGAGGAGGAGACGAAGCTTGCAGCAGCGAGGTCGAGGGCAGGGGCAGTGGAGGAGAAGAAGAAGCAGGAGACGAAAAGTGGCGTCGGGCAGGAGGCAGGTTGTGCCAAAGACGGTGGAGACGTCCACCACGACTGGATCGCGCAGTGCGGGGCTTAGGACACAGCCCCAGTGTTCGTATTCGCTGGTAGACGCCTCCACCGAGGTAGCATTTGCTGTGTTTAAAAAGTGTCAGTCCAATTTGTTTTATAAAAGACGGGTCCATAATTGCGAGCCAGGCAGGAGAGGAAGACACTTGCAGGTTGGTGAGTGGGTTGGTCAGTTCACAACACTAAAATCCAGAGAACGCAGAACACAGGGCATACTGGTAACATCAGACCCAGGGCATACTGGTAACATCAGACCCAGGGCATACTGGTAACATCAGACCCAGGGCTTACTGGTAACATCAGACCCAGGCTTACTGGTAATATCAGACCCAGGGCTTACTGGTAACATCAGACCCAGGCTTACTGGTAACATCAGACCCAGGGCTTACTGGTAACATCAGACCCAGGGCTTACTGGTAACATCAGACCCAGGGCATACTGGTAACATCAGACCCAGGGCATACTGATAACATCAGACCCAGGGCTTACTGGTAACATCAGACACAGGGCATACTGGTGACATCAGACCCAGGGCTTACTGGTAACATCAGACCCAGGGCATACTGGTAACATCAGACCCAGGGCTTACTGGTAACATCAGACCCAGGGCTTACTGGTAACATCAGACCCAGGGCTTACTGGTAACATCAGACCCAGGGCTTACTGGTAACATCAGACCCAGGGCATACTGGTAACATCAGACCCAGGGCTTACTGGTAACATCAGACCCAGGGCATACTGGTAACATCAGACCCAGGGCATACTGGTAACATCAGACCCAGGGCTTACTGGTA
>CM060312.1:78002853-78007853 GCA_030674185.1 Monoplex corrugatus | reverse complement strand
TATTATTGTATTATTATTTTGAGACTGGGTTGTATGTTCCCAGTCTTCCTAATGAGCTCATAGCTCACACAACCGTGGGTAGGACGGCCTGTCAGAAGTGAAAAAAAATTCACATTAGTTTTTTCGGTGGCTGGTTAGGGTTCGAACCCAGGAAATCCCAGTCAGTAAACCACTGCGCTAGTTGAGTGGTTTAAATGTACGACTTTGAAACGATTCAAATCGTTTGTTAAAGGACTGAGGTATAAACATTCTATCATCTTTTTTCCTACAACAGTGCAAGTACTGGACACAGTTTTTGTGTATATTTTGTAACACAGACCATACAGTCTTTGTTTCTTGTTTGTTTGTCTGACTGTTGCTTTTTTATTGCTTTTTTTTAAAAGCCAGCGATCCGATTTTGCACATCGTTTTGTCCACACTGTATAGGCGGTATGTTGCTGCACAGACTACGCAGTCAGTTCTCGGTATGAGTGTGTGTTTTCAGTATTCCATACGACATCGGACACAGATATGGTTTACGGCATCTTTAACGTGTGTATGTGATGTTCTACGTGTGTATACGCCTTGGGATAAAGATTGGAGGAAAAATGATAAACAACATTCGTTACGCAGATGACACCGTGCTAAATGCAGAAAACGAAAGACCTACAAAACTTTGTGAATATAATAAAATAGAAACCAAGAATAAAGGGTTGGAGCTAAACAGCAAGGAGACTGAAGTCATGGCAATCAGGGAAAATATTCCCTCGTACAAAATAACAGCAAATGGCACAACACTGAGACAAGCTGATAAGTTTAAAGTATCTGCGAACGGTCATCTCACCAGACGGCAGATGCACATCAGAAATAGCCAGCAGAATCATCCAAGCCAAAACAACATTCAAGAAGATGAAAAGCGCTCTTACCGACACATGCCTACCAATTAACGTCAGGAAGAGAGTTCTTTAATGTTATGCAGAACCGATTCTGCTGTACGATTGTGAGGCGTGAACAGTCAACACGCCAAGTCAGAAATAAATCGAGGCAACTGAAAAGTGGTTTCCAAGAAGAATGTTGAAAGTTCCACGTACAGCAAAGAAAACAACCCAGACAGTTTTGAAGGAGGCAGACACAAGAAGATCATTAATAAAGATGATTAGGAAAAGACAAACAACACTTACAGGACATTCTATGAGGAAAGAGAAATTAGAGCACTTGGTCACAACAGGAAAGCTGGAGGGAAAGAGAACAGCAGGTAGCCCCAGGGAGAAAATATTGCACCATTTTGCAGGGTGGCTGAGGACAGAGAGGCTAGGATATGTACTTGAAGCGACAAGGGATAGATTCGTATGGAGGGCCATGATCGCCAACGTGGCAGGGCACATGATGATGATGACGTGCGTATACAATAGAAGGGGTTTGGGCACTGACAGGTCTGCACGCATGTTGGGAGATCGGGAAAATCTTTACCCTTTCCCCACCTGGCGGGAGATAATCAGGCGAGATCAAACCCAGACCTTCAATGGAAAGTCCAATGTCTTAACCACCTGACTACTGCATCAGTTGGGATCATCATCATCATCATCATCATCATCATCATTATCATCAAGTGCCCAGCCACATGACATTGGCGATTACGGCCTTCCATCTGTTTCTATCCCTTGTTGCCGCAAGCACATCTTCCACTCTGTCTTCAGCCACTCTACAAGTCCCTCAATATTTTTTGCCTGGGTCGACCTGGTGCTCTCTTTCCCTCCAGCTTTCCTGCTGTGACCAGGTGCTCCAATTCAGACCATATATCCAGGTTTGGATATATGGTCTGAATTTGATCTTAAGTTATCAATAAGCCCCCTCCCCCCTCCCCTGGAAAAAAGGCTCACATTCGTAAAACGTGTCTGATGCAGTTATTCGTGATTTTGATATTTGACCAGTTTCAATACAACTTGCAAGAATTCTTATTTCTATCACATCGAGTTTTTCGTTCTAAATGAGGTCTGTATTTGCCGTCAAATAGCTGAAATGTCTTTAAGTACATAGTTTCAAATTACGGACCACCTCGGTTTCAATATTGGACCATTAGGGTCCATACTTACACAATCATGCTCCTCTTTGGAAGAAACCTGCCTCGTACCGATTTAAATTGAGAAAAAAAAAAACGTCCACAGATAGGTGTGAAATCGTTGCTGACACGCCATTTACACACAGAGAGAACCACACACGCGCGCGCACATACACACACCACACACACACAGTGAAAGAGAGAGAGAGAGAGAGAGAGAGAGAGAGAGAGAGAGAGACAGCCAGACAGACAGACAGACAGACAGAATCACACACATACACACACACATCAGAATCACACACACAATTACACACACACACACACACACACACACACACACACACACACACATATCAGAATCACACACACACACACACACACACACACACACACACACACACACACACACAACACACACATACACATACACATGGGTAATATAAAAAAAAAAAGCACATAAAGATGAAACGTGATAGAGAAACTTTCAGAGATCTTTTGAAAGGGTTTGAGTGTCATGAAACCAACGGGGAAGACCAGATAAGAAAGCGGCCTGAGAGAGAGAGAGACAGAGAGAGAGAGAGGGGGGGGAAAGACAAAGACAGACAGACAGACAGAGAGAGGTGGGGGTGGTGAGACTGAGAGGCAAGAGAGAGGGAGAGAAAGACAGAGACAGAGACAGACAGAAAGACAGCCAAAAAGAGAGAGAGGGGGATGAGACAGAGAGGCAACAGAGAGGCAACAGAGAGACAGACAGACAGACAGAGAGAGGTGGGGGTGGTGAGACAGAGAGGCAAGAGAGAGGGAGAGAGAGACAGAGACAGAGAGACAGACAGCCAGAAAGACAGCCAAAAAGAGAGAGAGGGGGGAGGTGAGACAAAGAGGCAACAGAGAGAGAGAGAGAGAAAGAAAGAGAGAGAGAGAGAGAGAGAGAGAGAGAGAACGGGCAAACAGACAGACAGACGGACAGAAATGGGAAGGGGTAAATTGTGTATACACGACACATGTATACACGTCCTGAGTCGTCAGAACATGTATATATACGCGTGTCACGTAAAACCTGCATTATGGTGTTGCCTGAATGGTCTATATATTTATACAGGTGTCATGTAAAAACTGTATTATGGTGTTGCCTGAATAGTCAGTATATCTATACACGTGTCATGTAAAAACTGCATTATGGTGTTGTCTGAATGGTCAGTATATTTATACAGGTGTCATGTAAAAACTGTATTATGGTGTTGCCTGAATGGTCAGTATATTTATACAGGTGTCATGTAAAAAACTGTATTATGGTGTTGTCTGAATGGTCAGTATATTTATACAGGTGTCATGTAAAACCTGTATTATGGTGTTGCCTGAATAGTCAGTATACTTATACAGGTGTCATGTAAAAACTGTATTATGGTGTTGCCTGAATGGTCAGTATATTTATACAGGTGTCATGTAAAACCTGTATTATGGTGTTGCCTGAATCAGTGAATGCTCAGTATATCTATACAGGTGTCACGTAAAACCTGTATTATGGTGTTGCCTGAATGGTCAGTACACTTATACACGTGTCATGTAAAAACTGTATTATGGTGTTGCCTGAATGGTCAGTATACACGTGTCATGTAAAAACTGTATTATGGTGTTGCCTGAATGGTCAGTATACACGTGTCATGTAAAAACTGTATTATGGTGTTGCCTGAATGGTCAGTACACTTATACACGTGTCATGTAAAAACTGTATTATGGTGTTGCCTGAATGGTCAGTATACACGTGTCATGTAAAAACTGTATTATGGTGTTGTCTGAATGGTCAGTATATTTATACAGGTGTCAGGTAAAAACTGTATTATGGTGTTGTCTGAATGGTCAGTATACACGTGTCATGTAAAACCTGTATTATGGTGTTGCCTGAATGGTCAGTATACACGTCTCATGTAAAACCTGTATTATGGTGTTGTCTGAATGGTCAGTATACACGTGTCATGTAAAAACTGTATTATGGTGTTGCCTGAATGGTCAGTACACTTATACACGTGTCATGTAAAACCTGTATTATGATGTTGTCTGAATGGTCAGTATACACGTGTCATGTAAAAATTGTATTATGGTGTTGTCTGAATGGTCAGTATTAGTATACACGTGTCATGTAAAAACTGCAATGTGGTGTTGCCTGAATGGTCAGTATACACGTGTCATGTAAAAAACTGTATTATGGTGTTGCCTGAATGGTCACTATTATTTATACAGGTGTCATGTAAAACCTGTATTATGGTGTTGTCTGAATGGTCAGTATACACGTGTCATGTAAAAACTGTATTATGGTGTTGCCTGAATGGTCAGTATACACGTGTCATGTACAAACTGCAATATGGTGTTGTCTGAATGACCAGTATACACGTGTCATGTAAAAACTATTATGCCCTATGGTGTTGCTTGAATGTTCAGTATGTATGTGTCATGTGTCATCTACATCAGCTGCACTTTTGACACTTTTCGTTTCACATTCCTGATTTTCTGTTGAGTGTAGCGACTTGTGGCAAGTTGTGCTGTTTAGTGTTTGGAAGATTTCAATCCATGTTACGCTACAACACACATTGTTGACTTATTCGTCATTCTGTGTATAAACATCAATAGAGTTTTGTTCGACTGATCTATTTTAACGATGTGATAAATGGCTGCCGTCAGAGCACATTGTCACCGACTCAAATGATTGTTAACTGTGGCATGTCAGTCGTGTTCGCAAGCTAAAGTAATGTTCGCCCCAACGCGTTTCTCGTGCTGATACAGCTTACAGGTAAACATGGAAGGACAGGCGTTTTGTGTGAAATTGTGTCAAATCGCGTGTTGTGTGAAATCCGTGACATTGTCTGTAGCCGTAAATCTGTATTACTGCAAACTTTTGGTGGTGTTGGGGGGAAAAAACATTACAGAAGGAGAAGAGGATAAAACACTTGCCTTTTCTTCTTAAATA
>CM060312.1:77990353-77992853 GCA_030674185.1 Monoplex corrugatus | reverse complement strand
TAAACCCACGAGCTGGCCAGGTCCTGAGGTCCTACCTAGGTAGTTCCATAAAACCTAAGGCCGTAGGAAGGCGAGGTGTCAGAGACCTCAACTTTTCCTGGGGCCAACACCACGAGGGCAGCGCCCGTCCCCTCTCCCTAGATTCAAATTCATATTCATATTCACATTTTTTACCAAGACTTCAGAAAGGCAAGAAAGCTGATTGGTCTTCAAGGGGTGGTAACTGGGAACTCAACCTATCTCTCCAATGTTTTATACCAAGGCAACCGGGTAATGCCATGCTCTTCACGATTTTCAACTGCTGTGGGATCTTTAGCGTGCACAGCCAGAAGGCGCACCGGTTCGACTCGTTTTTCGTCCCCTTCCGAAGGACTAGACGTTCAGTTCGATTTTCCGGTCAAACTGAGGAGAAAAGTCGAGGTTTCTACGAGGAGCGAACCCTGAAACCTCGAGTTTAGTTATATGCAGGGGACCGTCTGAACCATTCTGCCACTCTTTTCCCCAGGACAGAAGGTAAAGGGTGATTGAAGAGACAGAGTGCGTGACAGACAGAATGGAGAACAAGTTATTTACGGGGGTAGCAGAATAAGCAAACAGACTCATGTTTACACGAAGCCCACGCCCAAAGGAAGATCTACGATGAACACAAACACAGCGTCAATAGCTTCAAAAAGAACAAAATGAGTCAGAGTTAAAATTGATATACTACAGGTGAGACAGGGAGCAAGAGGACAGACGACAACGAACACGAACATGAATTTGATTTAGCATGCTTTAGGGCCCCTTGCTGAAGAGGGTAATAATTGTTAAACACACGTTTGGGTGCACTTTATCAGACCCAAGAGTACAAGGTGTCAGTCGTAGAAAAAACATCTGTAATAACATCAAAATGTAATTTATAGCCTATAACGAAATAGTACCCACTATTCTTAACTATTGCATAAATGTACACACTCAATTCGCACAAAACAGTTTCATTGTGTGTAGAAATAAATAAATCAAATCTAAACTTAAAAAATATGGATTTCGGTGTTGAGAGTGACACACACACACACACAAACACCACACACACACACACACACACACACACACACACACACACACACACACACACAAACACACACACACACACACACACACACACACACAAACACACACACGCACGCACACACACACAACGTGAACATAGCTAGAGAGAGAGATAGGTAGGTAGATAGATAGACAGACAAACAGACAGACAGAGAGGTAGATGGATGGATGGATGGATGGATGGATGGATGGATGGATGGATGGATGGATGGATGGATAGACAGATAAATAGATACAAACACACACACAAACACACACACACACAAACACACACACACACACAAACACACACACACAACACACACAAACACACACACACAACACACACAACACACACAAACACACACACACGAAACACACACACACACACACAACACACTCCCCATCCTAATAATATGCAATACTCCCATGCTCTGTCTCATGCAGCTTAAACGTACACTGAAATATAACGAGCATTCTAATGCATTTACCTCTAATGATAATGCCACGTTAACCATCACAAAACAGAACTTGGACAAAGCACAGTCTAAAGACTGTGTGTTTCGTGTATCGAGGCCACAGAGCTGTATTGTTTGCATGCAGCACTAAGCTAAGGTTCTTACTTTAGAATCAGGTGATGGTGTTGTCAGTTTACATGCACAGGTATATGCAAGTGCCTGCGCAGAATCAGGTGATATCTCTTTGCGCCCACTTACGCAATTCAGTTTTTCAACACGCTATGGATATATATCCAATTTCATCACCCGTGTATCCCCCTTTTTCTCTTACCGTACACTCAGTTTGTCTGTCTCTCTGTTTGTCTGTCTGTCTGTCTGTCTGTCTGTCTGTCTGTCTGTTTGTTTGTCTGTCTGTCTGTCTGTCTGTTCGTCTGTCTGTCTCTTTATCTGTCTTTCTATCTTTAGTTTATATCCCTTTCCATTTTTTGTTACAAGTATTACATTGAGCGAGTATTAGAATGAACTAAATGCCTAAATAACGCTTCTCCTCCTTCTTCTTCTTCTCCTCCTCCTCCTCCTCCTTCTTCTTCTTTTTCTTTTTCTCTCTGTCTGTCTGTCTGTCTGTCTGTCTCATTCTCTGTCTTTCTTTCTCTGTCTCTGTCTCTCTATCTCTCTCCCTCTCTTTCTTCTGCATACACAAGCAGGCACACACACAGGCACAGATACATGTATATACACACGCACACGCACACACACACCCGCCACCGTCATAATATACTACCTATTTTCATGTTAAGGGAAAAGTTAATGTCAAAATAATACATACACATACACACAACATACATTTCACGTGCAGAAAGAAAGAGAGAGAGGGGAGAGAGAGAGAGAGAGAGAGAGAGAGAGAGAGAGAGAGAGAGAGACAGACAGACAGACAGACAAACAGGCAGATAGATAGACAGACAGACAGAGAGACA
>CM060312.1:77977853-77980353 GCA_030674185.1 Monoplex corrugatus | reverse complement strand
GTAGCTACACGCCTTTTCCTGACTAAATTTATAGTTATATGGCTACGAGCCTTTTCCTGACTAAATTTATAGTTATATGGCTACGAGCCTTTTCCTGACTAAATTCATACATATGTAGCTATAAGCCTTTTCCTGACTAAATTCATACATATATAGCTACAAGCCTTTTCCTGACTAAATTCATACATATATAGCTACAAGCCTTTTCCTGACTAAATTCATACATATGTAGCTACAAGCCTTTTCCTGACTAAATTCATACACATATAGCTACAAGCCTTTTCCTGACTAAATTCATACATATATAGCTACAAGTCTTTTCCTGACTAAATTCATACATATATAGCTACAAGCCTTTTCCTGACTAAATTCATACATATGTAGCTACAAGCCTTTTCCTGACTAAATTCATACATATATAGCTACAAGCCTTTTCCTGACTAAATTCATACATATATAGCTACAAGCCTTTTCCTGACTAAATTCATACATATATAGCTACAAGCCTTTTCCTGACTAAATTCATACATATATAGCTACAAGTCTTTTCCTGACTAAATTCATACATATATAGCTATAAGCCTTTTCCTGACTAAATTCATACATATGTAGCTATAAGCCTTTTCCTGACTAAATTCATACATATGTAGCTATAAGCCTTTTCCTGACTAAATTCATACATATATAGCTACACGCCTTTTCCTGACTAAATTTATGTTATATGGCTACGAGCCTTTTCCTGACTAAATTCATACATATGTAGCTACGAGCCTTTTCCTGACTAAATTCATACACATATAGCTACGAGCCTTTTCCTGACTAAATTCATACATATGTAGCTATAAGCCTTTTCCTGACTAAATTCATACATATATAGCTACGAGCCTTTTCCTGACTAAATTCATACATATGTAGCTATAAGCCTTTTCCTGACTAAATTCATACATATATAGCTACAAGCCTTTTCCTGACTAAATTTATAGTTATATGGCTACAAGTCTTTTCCTGACTAAATTCATACATATGTAGCTACAAGCCTTTTCCTGACTAAATTCATACATATGTAGCTATAAGCCTTTTCCTGACTAAATTCATACATATATAGCTACAAGCCTTTTCCTGACTAAATTCATACATATATAGCTACGAGCCTTTTCCTGACTAAATTCATACATATGTAGCTATAAGCCTTTTCCTGACTAAATTCATACATATATAGCTACAAGCCTTTTCCTGACTAAATTTATAGTTATATGGCTACAAGTCTTTTCCTGACTAAATTTATACATATATAGCTACAAGCCTTTTCCTGACTAAATTCATACATATGTAGCTACAAGCCTTTTCCTGACTAAATTTATACATATATAGCTACAAGCCTTTTCCTGACTAAATTCATACATATATAGCTACAAGCCTTTTCCTGACTAAATTCATACATATGTAGCTATAAGCCTTTTCCTGACTAAATTCATACATATATAGCTACAAGCCTTTTCCTGACTAAATTCATACATATATAGCTACAAGCCTTTTCCTGACTAAATTCATACATATATAGCTACAAGCCTTTTCCTGACTAAATTCATACATATATAGCTACGAGCCTTTTCCTGACTAAATTCATACATATATAGCTACAAGCCTTTTCCTGACTAAATTCATACACATATAGCTACAAGCCTTTTCCTGACTAAATTTATACATATGTAGCTACGAGCCTTTTCCTGACTAAATTTCATACATATGCAGTACAAACTTTTTCCAGACTAAATTCGTACATATATAGTTACTAACTTCATACATACGTAACTATGAGCCTTTTTCCAACTGAATTCATACGCATATATAGTCACAAGCCTTTTCCCGACTAAATTTATATACACATAGTTACGAACCTTCTCTGGACTTAATTCATACACATATACATATAGCTATGAACCTTTTTTTGTCGAACTGAATTCATATAATATCATGGTCACAAGCCTTTTTCCCGACTAAATTCATATATAGGCCTACCCGTGGCTAGGGGTGCAGATAAGTATAAAAGTAAAATTCTGAAACATGTTCTGACATTTAGGTACTGTTTTCGCACCCAGTTTCCACGTTCCGCTTGGTCGTCATAATGTTCCTAACAGATTGAAAATGTCCACTTGTGTCCCAGTAGGCAACCCCATAAACCAAAACAAATTTGACTAACCGCGTTCAAGCAAACACAGAACCAGAAACACACACACACAAAACACACACACACACACCACACACACACCACACACACACACACACACCACACACACACACAACACCACACACACACACACACAACACACACACACACACACACACACACACACACACACACACACACACACACACACACACACACACACACACACACACACACACCACAGCACCACACACACACACACACACACAACACACACACACACACACACACAGACGCACACACACACACACACACACACACACACACACACAC
>CM060312.1:77960353-77962853 GCA_030674185.1 Monoplex corrugatus | reverse complement strand
AATTAGGCCACTACAGAAGATAAATTAGCTACTACAGAAGAAATAGGCTACTACAGACGATAAATTAGGCTACTACAGAAGATAAATTAGGTTACTACAGAAGATAAATTAGGCCACTACAGAAGATAAAGTTAGGTTACTTCAGAAGATTATAGTAGGCCAAACAGAACATGAAACTGGGTTATTATAGAAGACAGAATTAGCCTAAAACAGAAAATGAAACTAAGCTACTACAGAAGATGAACGTTTTCTTAAACAGAAGATGAAATTAGACTAAAAAGAAGATGAGATTAGGTCACAGCATAAGAAGAAATTGGGTCACTGCATAAGATGAAAGTAGGCTACAACTGAAGAAGAAATCTGGCTACTACAGAACATGAAATTAGGCTGATAGAGAAGACTAGAAATTAGACTTCCCCAGGAGATGAAATTAGGCGACTACAGAAGATAAATTACGCCACTGTAGTAAATTGAAATGAGGATACTACAGAAGACTAACTCAAATTACCGCAGAAGATAAAATTAGACCACTACAGAAGATTGAATTAGGCCAAACAGAACATGAAATTGGGCTATTACAGAAGATGAAACTAGTTTAAAACAGAAGATGAAACTAATCATTACAGAAGATGAAGTTAGTCTAAAACAGATGATAAAATTAGGTTGCTACAGAGGATGAAATTAGGTTGCTACAGAGGTTGAAATTAGGTTGCTACAGAGGATGAAATTAGGTTGCTACAGAGGATGAAATTAGGTTGCTACAGAGGTTGAAATTAGGTTGCTACAGAGGATGAAATTAGGTTGCTACAGAGGATGAAATTAGGTTGCTACAGAGGATGAAATTAGGTTGCTACAGAGGATGAAATGAGTCTAAAACATAAGATGACAACAGGAAATGAAATTAGACTACAACAGAAGGTAAGATCAGATTTCTACAGGAGATAAACTTACTCAAACAAAACAAAGTTCTCTGATAGTTTGCTTAATTTCTTTGTTCCCTTTGTTTTGTTTTGTTTAATTCCTTCACTTTCTTTCTTCCTCCCTCCCCCCCCCCCTCGTTCCAACCACAACTGCTCTTCATTTCTTTTTCTTGTTTCCTGTTCCTCTCTCTTTCTCTCTGTGTGTCTGTCTGTTTGTCTGTCTCTCTCTCTCTTTCTCCTCTCTCGCTTTCTCTCTCTCTCGCT
Source organism: Monoplex corrugatus (assembly GCA_030674185.1). NCBI lineage: Eukaryota > Metazoa > Mollusca > Gastropoda > Littorinimorpha > Ranellidae > Monoplex > Monoplex corrugatus. The sequence goes on along the minus strand of CM060312.1, from coordinate 77,961,669 downwards.
ATCTCTCTCTCTTTCTCTCTCTCTCTCCCTCTCTCTCTTTCTCTCTGTGTCTCTGTCTGTCTGTCTCTCCCTCTCTCTCCCTCTCTCTCTTTCTCCCTCTCTGTCTGTCTGTCTCTCTTTCTCTCTCTCTCTCTTTTTCTCTCCCTCTCTCTCGCTTTCTCTCTCTCTCTCCCTCTCTCTCTTTCTCTGTCTGTCTGTCTGTCTGTCTGTTTGTCTCTCTTTCTCTCTCCCTCTCTGTCTGTCTGTCTGTCTCTCTTTCTCTCTCTTTCTCTTTCTCTTCCTTCCCTCTCTCTCGCTGCCTCTCTCTCTCTCTTTCTCTCTCTCTCTCTCCCTCTTCTCTCTTTCTCTCTCTGTCTCTCTCTGTCTGTCTGTCTCTCTCTCTCCCTCTCCCTCTTTCTCTCTCTCTGTCTCTGTCTCTCTCTCCCTCTCTTTTAAATCCCATGCACTTCTGTTTTTATAGAGTGTGACTTGTCTATTTTACCGCCAGTAAAAGTGACACCCGTGTTTCTGTTTACATCTTCCTCCGGCCCGTAAACCTGCTTACCTCACCAGTGAAACTGCTCATAAAAAGACGAGTTTAACCTGCATTGTTCTCATTGTGTCCCTGTCGTTGTCTTTCCCTCTTTTTACAGATGTCGTTGGCGTTAATCTCTTATCGATGTGTCGATGGATTTTTCCTGCTGTGTGTGTAATTTGTAGAGAAATATGCTGATGACAAGTTTGAAAATTTGAAAAACGGTTGTAAGCCAAGGTAATAACTTGTAACGTTGAAAAATAAAGTTTCATTGTCATTCTCGTTTTCATTATCGCTGTCGCTGTCGCTGTCGTCGTCTTTTTCAATAATTTTCTGACTCTCTCTCCTCTCTCTGTCTCTCACTCTCTGTCTCTCTCTCTCTGTCTCTGTCTCTCTCTCTGTCTGTCTGTCTGTCTGTCTGTCTGTCTCTCTCTCTCTCTCTCTCTCTCTCTCTCTCTCACTCTCTCTTCAAACGACCGGTTTATTGTTGCTGTCTGTATGTTGTGCACAGCGGAATGAAACAGGGATGCGTTCTAGCGTCCACACTCTTTTCCGTCCTCTTTGCATTAATGCTGATCGATGTATTCAGAGACTTTGCCAAGTATAGAGTCTCTAGTCATCAAAGTCAGCTTCGTATGGACGATAACCACCTCCCAAAGGCGTTTCTGTACGGAGAGCTGAAGCATTCTACCGTGAATCGGAAAGACTACTAAAGTGATACAAGTTTGTTTTTTTTTAGATATTATTACGCTCAGGGAGGTTACCTTTCTGCTCACTTTTTTTTTCCGTCCTATTTTCTACT
>CM060312.1:77952853-77955353 GCA_030674185.1 Monoplex corrugatus | reverse complement strand
GGGGGGGGGAGGAAAGAGGGAGGAGAGAGAGAGAGAGACAGACAGACAGACAGACAGACAGACAGACAGACAGACAGAAAGGGAGAGAGAGAGGACTTGGGGCAAAACCAGTGGCAGACACTTGTCTTTAGTGTTTCACCTTTTTCACGCCACAGAGACCCATGACAGAGTTACGCCAACTGAAAGGTCAACCTCACAGCTGATCTACCATAAACTGCTCTTTTATCTCTATCCTCTGTGAGTGTGTGCAAAAGAGAGGACGAGAGAGACAGAGAGAGACAGAGAGAAACAGAGAGAGACAGAGACAGACAGATACAGAGAGAGACAGAGACAGAGAGACAGAGGGAGAGAGAGAGGGAGAGAGACAGACAGAGATAGAGAGGGAGACAAAGATAGACACAGAGACAGAGATAGAGACAGAGACAGAGACAGACAGACAGAGACGGAGAGACAAAGAGGGAAAGAGAAAAAAGAAAGAGAAAGACGGAGAGAGAGAGTGTGTGTGTACGTGTGTGTGTGTGCGTGTGTGTGTGTCGTGTCTGTGTCTGTGTGCTGTGTCTAAGTGTGTTACGTGTGTGTGTGCGTATATGAACGTGTGTATGTTTGTGTATGTGTTTTGTGATAATATTTGTGTGTATGCGTGCGCTTAAGAATGTGTTTGGCTTTTTCTCTCCCTTTCTCTCTCGTTCTCTGTCTGTCTCTGTCTCTCTCTGTCTGTGATTGTGTGTGTGTATGCATGGCAGACAGATGGGACAGAGACAGAGACAGAGACAGACAACAGAGACAGACAGAGGAGCGGAGAGCAAGAGAGGACAGAAGAACAAAAGGAAAAAGAGAGAAAAAGACGCGCACGGAGAGAGAGTGAGAAGGCAGACAGACAACACACAAACAAAGAAAAGACAGGACAGAAAGAGAGAGAGAGGCGCAGCTGGAGAGAGAGAAGTGGAAGACAGACAGACAGAGAGAGAAGAGACAGAGAGAAGAGAGACAGACAGACAGAGAAGAGAGCAGAGACAGAAAGAAAGAGAGTGAGCAATGAGAGAGAGAGAGAAGAGACAGAAAGAGAGGAGACAGAGACAGAGAGACAGACAGACAGAGACAGAGACAAGACAGACAGAAAGGAGACAAAAAAGAGAGAGAGAGAGAGACAGAGACAGAGACAGAGAGACTGAGACAGACAGAGAGATACAAGACAGAGACAGAGACAGACAGGACAGAAAAGTAGACGAGAAGAGAGAGAGAAAGAAGAGAAGAGAAAACAGAGACAGAGAGACAGAGACAGATACAGAGACAGATACAGAGACAGAGACAGAGACAGAGACAGAGAAACAAGACAGACAGAGAGACAAGATATAAGGGGAAAAAAACGCAGACAGTATATTATATCGCTAAACCTGCCAAAGACCCATACAGCGCAAAGTGCAGACCCCCTTTCACACAAAACATACCACAAATCACCGTCTCCAACACCATGTTATCGGCAGTCATAAATAAAACTAAAAAGGCAGGTCGTAGACTTAGGTCGCAAAGCCCATGTCTTGAAGAAAGAAAGTGATAAAGTATTATATCATGGACACTGTAAAAACTGACAGTGGAAGGCCAAGTGGTCAACACGCGGACCTAGAATGCGATAAGTTTAGGGTTCGTTTCCCGATCGGGCTGAAAATGTCCCCCTTCTCTCTCTCTTTTTCAAGACCCTGAATGGTGATTTAGGTGGTAGGACTGTTTGATGAGACGATAAATCGTAGTAGAACACGCGGGAACCAAGGAGTTGTCTTTGGCAAACTTCTGTGGAAAAAAATACTTTCAAAAAACAAAACAAAACGAAACAACCAAACCAAAACCAAACCAAACCAAAACCAAACCAAAACAGAGAAAAACAAAACGAAACAATCAAAAATCAAAAACAAAAGCAACAAACAATATAAACTACCACCACCACTATAACACACAACACGCCCGCGCGCGCGTGCACACACACACACACACACATACATACATACACACACACACGCATACATACACACACGCACACAGACACACGCACCCACACGTACACAAACACGCACACGCACACACACACAAAACACATACACACACACACACACACACCAACACACACACACATCACAACCACACACACACACACACACACACACACCCCACAACTAGCCATACAACCCGGATTTTAAAGGTACATCTGTAAATCCATTCTGGGATGGGGAAGGGATGCAAAAGGGGGGTGGGGTTGGGGACAGACCAAAAACCTTTCAATCCATTGGTGAAGTGGAACCTCAAGACTTCGCCTGCACCTTCTGTTTAGGTGCAGACTTATAACAAACATATCATCATCATCATCATCATCATCATCATCATCATCACTCATCATTCATCATCATCATCATCATCATCATCATCATCGTCGTCGTCGTCGTCATCATCATTGTCGTCGTCTCTCATCATCATCATCATCATCATCATCATCATCATCATCATCATC
>CM060312.1:77940353-77942853 GCA_030674185.1 Monoplex corrugatus | reverse complement strand
ACAGCACAGCACAGCACAGCACAGCACAGCACATCACAGCACAGGACAGCACAGCACAGCACAGGACAGCACAGCACAGCACAGCACATCACAGCACAGGACAGCACAGCACAGCACAGGACAGCACAGCACAGCACAGCACATCACAGCACAGCACAGCACAGCACATCACAGCACAGAACAGAACAGCACAGCACAGCACAGGACAGCACAGCACAGGACAGCACAGCACAGCACAGCACAGCACAGCACATCACAGCACAGAACAGCACAGCACAGCACAGCACAGCACAGAACAGCACAGCACAGCACAGCACAGCACATCACAGCACAGAACAGCACAGCACAGAACAGCACAGCACAGCACAGCACAGGACAGCACAGCACAGCACATCACAGCACAGCACAGCACAGGACAGCACGGCACAGCACAGAACAGCACAGTACAATCGAAGCATAACAGTTTGATTTTCAACGTCTGTGCCAATGGAATATAATTGCCGCTTATACATGCACACGTTAAAGCACATATCAGAGACGTGTCATTCCGTGTATCAGTAACTGGAAACTGATCCATTGATCTAGTGGATTTTAACAAAATGTCTTGTGCTCGCCAAATCCATGGACATTGATTGATCTAGTGGATTTTAACAAAATGTCTTGTGCTCGCCAAATCCATGGACATTGATTGATCTAGTGGATTTTAACAAAATGTCTTGTGCTCGCCAAATCCATGGACATTGATTGATCTAGTGGATTTTAACAAAATGTCTTGTGCTCGCCAAATCCATGGACATTGATTGATCTAGTGGATTTTAACAAAATGTCTTGTGCTCGCCAAATCCATGGACATTGATTGATCTAGTGGATTTTAACAAAATGTCTTGTACTCGCCAAATCCATGGACATTGATTGATCTAGTGGATTTTAACAAAATGTCTTGTACTCGCCAAATCCATGGACATTGATTGATCTAGTGGATTTTAACAAAATGTCTTGTACTCGCCAAATCCATGGACATTGATTGATCTAGTGGATTTTAACAAAATGTCTTGTACTCGCCAAATCCATGGACATTGATTGATCTAGTGGATTTTAACAAAATGTCTTGTGCTCGCCAAATCCATGGACATTGATTGATCTAGTGGATTTTAACAAAATGTCTTGTGCTCGCCAAATCCATGGACATTGATTGATCTAGTGGATTTTAACAAAATGTCTTGTGCTCGCCAAATCCATGGACATTGATTGATCTAGTGGATTTTAACAAAATGTCTTGTGCTCGCCAAATCCATGGACATTGATTGATCTAGTGGATTTTAACAAAATGTCTTGTACTCGCCAAATCCATGGACATTGATTGATCTAGTGGATTTTAACAAAATGTCTTGTACTCGCCAAATCCATGGACATTGATTGATCTAGTGGATTTTAACAAAATGTCTTGTACTCGCCAAATCCATGGACACTGATCAACTGATCGATTAGGTCTTGACCTAATGTCCTTTATTTGCCAAAACTATAGAAATTGATCGATTGATCAATTAGGTTTTGACATCATATCCCGTACTTTCCAAAACCAGAGACATTGATCAATTGATTGATTAGGCATTGACACATTGTCCTTTAATTGCCCAATCATAGACTTTGATAGATTGATCAGATGGGTTTTGACAAAATGTCCTTTACTTGCGAAAAACCATAGACACTGATCAGTCAGGTTTTGACATGATGTCCTTTCTTGTTTGCCAAAACCATAGACAATGACCGGTTGATCAATTCAGTATTGACATAATGTCCTTTGCTCACCAGATCCATAGATGTTGATAAATTGATCGATTAAGCTTTGACATCATGTCTTTTTACTTGGCCAAAACCATAGACATTGATCGATTAATTGATTAAGTATCGACATGTTGTCGTTTACTCGCCAAACCCATAAACGGTGATCAAATGATCAAATAGGTTTTGACATACGAGTTCGTAAACCCCTTTACTTGCCATAAAAACATAGACATTAATCGATTGACCAATTACGTTTTGATATAATGTCCGTCACTTGCCAAAACTATACACATTGATCGATCGATCGATCAATAAGGGTTTGATATTATATCCTTTACTTGCCAGAACCATAGACGCTGATCGATTGATCAATTCAGTATTGACATAATGTCGATTGATTAATTAAGTACTGGCCTAATGTCCTTTACTCGCCAAAAACTATAGACATTGATCGACTGATCAATCAGGTTTTGACATAATGTCCTTAACTCTCCAAAACCAAACACGTTGATCGACTGATGAATTAGGTTTTGACATAATGTCCTTTCTTGCCAAAACCAAACATTGATCGACTGATCAATTAGGTTTTGACATAATGTCCTTAACTCTCCAAAACCAAACACATTAATCGACTGATGAATTAGGTTTTGACATAATGTCCTTTCTTGCCAAAACCAAACACATTGATCGACTGATGAATTAGGTTTTGACATAA
>CM060312.1:77932853-77935353 GCA_030674185.1 Monoplex corrugatus | reverse complement strand
GGAGAGAGAGGGAGAGACAGAGACAGACAGACAGAGAAGGAGAGACAGAGAGAGAGGCAGACAGAGAGACAGACAGAGAAGGAGAGAGAGAGAGAGAGACAGAGCGAGAGAGAGAGAGACAGACAGACAGAGAGACAGACAGACAGACAGACAGACAGAGAGACAGAGGAACAGAGAGAGAAGGAGATGATCTGCGTACGCATACACACAAAGAGGGTTTAAGTACTACGAGGACTACACGCACGTTTATTTGGGAAAATGGGAAAAAAGCACTATTTATAAAAGAAACCACCGTTCACAAATCAGGTGAGAGGTACCTGTACTAAGAGGACTGCACGTATGTTTACTTTGGGAAATCAGGGATAAAAATCACCGTTTACAAATCAGGTGAGATGTACCCCACTAAGAGGACTGCACAAATGTTTACTTAAGAAAGGGGGGGAAAATTCACCCTTTACAAACAGATGAAAGATGTACCCCCACTAAGAGGACTGCACAAATGTTTACTTAGGAAAGGGGGGAAAATTCACCCTTTACAAACAGATGAAAGATGTACCCCCACTAAGAGTACTGCACAAATGTTTACTTAGGAAAGGGGGGAAAAATTCACCCTTTACAAACAGATGAAAGATGTACCCCCACTAAGAGGACTGCACAAATGTTTACTTAAGAAAGGGGGGAAAATTCACCCTTTACAAACAGATGAAAGATGTACCCCCACTAAGAGGACTGCACAAATGTTTACTTAGAAAGGGGGAAAAATTCACCCTTTACAATCAGATGAAAGATGTACCCCTACTAAGAAGATGTGGGAAATAGGGGACAAATTCCCCTTTACAATCAGATGAAAGATGTACCCTACTAAGAAGACAGAATGAATGTTTACTTGGGAAATCGGGGAAAAAAATCACCATGTATACAAAAAAAATCACGTTTACAAATCAGGTGAGATGTACCCCTACTAAGAAGACTGCACGAATGTTTACTTGGGAAATAGGGGAACAAAAGAACAAAATCACCATGTATACAAAAAAACTCACCATTTACAAATCAGGTGAGATGTACCCCTACTAAGAGGACTGCACGAATGTTTACTTAGGAAATATGGGGGAAAATCACCCTTTAGAATCAGGTGGGAGGTAACCAGGCTCGTTCGAACCCAGGCCTTTCGATCGGATTTCCGACATCTTATCCACCTGACTATCGCTCCTGTCACAGTGCTCACTAATTAACATGGAGTCTCATTCAACAATGAACCGATTGATCCGTTAATGCATGGACCACATGCCTCCTGTTGCCAGCTGCACGCGCAGATTTTGTACGTCAATAATACAAATGTTCGTGTGCATACACACACATGACACTTGCCAGTTGCTGTATCTGTCTCAACCATCGTAGGACTACAGGTCAGTTGTTGTAGGCCCACTTTGTTCCTCCGCAACAAGCGACTTTTATTAAAGGTTAGTACAGAATATGTATATTTACAGCATTTTGTCCCCATGGGGATGCCGGGGGCTCTATCAGTATTAGTATCCCCTCCTGGAAATTCTGTGCTAGACGTTTCCTCTTTTCTGTCACTTTCATTGTTTCTTTCTTCTTCCTTTGCTTTCTTCTTGTTGTTTTCTGCCTTGCTGGTCCATTCACCTGTATGTGTTCGATAAAGTCTTACATACTTTCTCTTAGGATTGGTAAGTTGGGCACATGTATTAACTGCATTTTTGACTTGGGGGGAGTGAAATATGCGGAAGCAATTTTAGGTAATTTAGGCCCGTTTTTATAAGTTTTAGTGTCCTTACTTACGTTTCAATTTGACTTCAGGTATGTTTTTTATATCCCATGTGCGATACATTCGACGGAGTAGTCAACGTCAGGGGCATCTCCTCAGATTATGTGCGCGAATACATTGATATGTGTACTTATCTTTCTTTTCCTTTTTTTTTCCTGTTGAAGTTATGTTTTGAAACGGTTATAGGCCTGATATGGCTCTATGCAGTCGGCTGGGATTCAAACAAAAAGAACAATTACAATCACAGAATTTTGTTTGTTTGTTTGTTTGATTTTTCAGACTATAGCCCTTCGACTCCCTCATCCTGTCCACCAGCATCCTGCATTGTCAACTATGCTAGCAAAGCAAAACCTTAACCCACTGACTCCCACACCTATCCACCAGCTGCCTGCAGGAAGCTTGTCGTTAGGATGAGGGAGTGAATGGGTTAAGTTTTTGCAGTCAATGGATAGGGTGCAGGAATGAAAGGGTTAAAGCGTGATTTTTTTGACTGTGTTTTAGATATTGATTCTAGAAAAAGATGAATTTATATGGAGAGACTTCGGTTTGTTTATTATCTTATTCATTTTATTTATTCTCCATTTATTTCTTTATAGTATCTTACTTTCTTTCTTTTGTTTTAATGTAAGTAGATTAAAATCGACAGACATATAAGTTGGCCTACTAGTATGTGCGAGTTCAGGTACCTTTGAAAAATTAACACTAATTTCATTT
>CM060312.1:77917853-77920353 GCA_030674185.1 Monoplex corrugatus | reverse complement strand
GCATAAAAGCTTGTTTAATATGCCCTTGAGTCCATGCATATTTTATCTCGATGATGATTTAAGATACTTTCTTTCCCCCTTTCCATATCTTATCCTGCTGAAATTCCTGAAATAGTCCATATTATCACCAGCTTCCCATCTCAGTGAGGTCTTGGCTTTGCGGCTGCACATATCTACCACCCCCCCCCCTCCCCCCCTCCTCTGTTTTAAGCTGCTCTGATTCTAGTTTTACAAAGACAGGCCCAGCCGCGTCTGACAGTTTTTTCTCCGGGTACTCCGGTTTTCCCATCAGCCTCTTGGTGGTTGTTGGTTTAGGATGTTTTCCTTCCTATTCCAAGGTCAGACTGGATACGTTGCACTGGCATGATCCATTACATCAGCCCCTTGTGTTTGTCTAGGTAGTTTTCTATCCAAGTCAACTGGATACGTTGCACAAGGCACGATCCATTACATATCTTGGTTGGTTTAGGACGTTTTTCTCATTCAGACAGATGGATACGTTCACTGGCATGATCCATTACATCAGTCTTCCTCTCATAGTACAGCCCGACCCTTTCAGACAAAACAATTCAATATGGCATGACCGCTTTTGGAATTGCAGCAGATGCATTTTCACTTCCTTTTGACTCATAACTTTGCCTCCTCTCTCCTTTGTTTCTATTTACATAACAAAACACATTGCGATTTCATTTAGTCCTCTTCTCCATTGTCGAACAGAGAAGTTCATTTTTCTCTATTTTGATTGTGTTGTTGTGACTACATTCACCTTGAAAGCCAGTTTACCGAAAATTTGCGCTGTCTGTCTCTAATTAATACGCGTCTGATTTGATTGTATGGACCGGGCAATCAAACCACAATCTTCAGTTTTGCACAAAACGTTTCAATGACACCAGCAAAGTCAAAAGAATAACACCGGTACTTCATAGACACTTTTTTGCCTATCTTTAGAGATTTTTCTAAATACCCTTAGACAAGAAACCTTCCCTATTGCGTTGGAGGCAGAAAAAGACAGTAATTGTGTTTCCTTTCATTCATATCGTTTTCACCAAATACAGAACAACAACAACAAAACAACACAACAACAGCAGCAACGATAACAAATGAAAATGAAAAAAAGGAGAATGACGAAAGGAAGGAACCTTTTATCTAATGTCCGTTCACAATTGTGATTTTAGACCCCCCCCCCCCCCCCCCTCCAAAAAGAAAGTTGAGAGAAAAAGTTCAATGATAGTAAAATACGGAATGACAGAAAGAGAGACAGAAACAGAGAGAGAGAGACAGAGAGAGAGACAGAGACAGAGGAGACAGAGACAGAGAAGATCGACAATGGGTACTTACTTTCAAAACGTCTGAACTCCACAATTCGAAACAGAGCGAAATTCGATCCAAAAGATGCCTGCAGCAGAAGAGCTGTTCCTCTCCTGGTTCTAGTTATATCCAACAAGAACAAAAAAGGAATCCACACAGACGATGAAATTAAGGCTGTTTCTTTCCTTTTCCTCTTCTTCTTGAAACTTCACAGAACAACATCAGTCACCCACCAAAGCACAATCTCGTGAATTGACAGAAAATGCACAATAAGAAAACAGCCACTCACACACAGGGGGAAAAAAAAATAAATAATTTCACAAGAGTGAGAAATGTTTCTCTTATTCTTCTCTTATTCTTATTAAGAGAAACACTGAAAAACATTAACTCATAAAAGGAGTCTTTCCCGGAGGACAAGAAGAGCGAAATAGAAACGCACGAAGCTTGCTCTGAGCAAAGCCGGCGACTAGAGTGATCCAAGTCTTTCACCAGCTCATAAGTAGAAGGTTGATGTGCAATTGATGGACCACATTAGGGCGTCACGGCGTTACCTTTAAGCACTCTCAGTTCAGCATTTAAGGAACAGGGGGTGGGGTCAGCAGGGTAGGGTAGGCAGGGGTGGAAAGACGGATGGGCGGGGATTAGGCGTTGAGCCGAGGAGAGGTGTGTGTCTTGTGTTGAAGTGGGGAGTGGGGGAGAGGGTTTGAATATGCTAGCAGACTGGCAGTGATTTTTTTGTGGGTTTTTTTTTTTTGAGTCAATCGTCGACTATTGTACACTGGTTTGAAAACGAAGGAGTGTTGATATTACATGTATACCAAGTGGTGAAATATCGTCAAGGTGATGGTGGCTTATGCATGCAGCCCTTACCAATAATGTCATAAAACAGAAACTGTAGTTGTGGTGAGAAGGAGATGGGGAATGAGACAGTGTGTGTGTTAGGGGTGGGAGTGGGGGGTGGGGGGCGTCGAGGGAGTTTGATTGAAGTGGGAAATTTACAGAGAAGGTGACGGGGGCTAGGCCTTGCCGAAGAGGGTGGACGGGGGGGGGGGGGGGGCTAGGAGGTGTCAGAAATCAGTTAAACGTGAGGGGTATGGTGAAAATTTAACGGCAGGCTTGTTGTATATCGGGTGATGTGCGGGTCTGTTGTGATCTGCCGTCAGTGACAACGATCGAGGACTGTGACGTCTGT
>CM060312.1:77900353-77905353 GCA_030674185.1 Monoplex corrugatus | reverse complement strand
CTCTCTCTCTCTCTCTCTCTCTCATCTTCTCTTCTATCGTTCTCGTCTTCTGTCTGCTGTCTTCTCTTCTGTCTTCTCTGTCTCTCTGTCTGTCTCTCTCTGTCTTGTCCTCTTCTCTGTCTCTCTCTCTGTCCTCTTCTCTCTCCTGTCTGTCTCTCTGTCTCGTCTCTTTCCTCTCTGTCTGTCTCGTCTTTGTTCTCTGTCTAATTTTCTCTGTCTCTCTCCCTCTGTCTGTCTGTCTGTCTCTCTCTCTCTCTCTCTCTCTCTCTCTCCTCTCTCTCCCCCCCCCCCCCCCCATTTTCTTCCCTTTCTAATGGGGTAGGCAAAAAATCTATTTTGTGGGCGTGATTTTTCCAGTCTTATGAAGGTCTTGGTAGAATTAGGATTATGGCTTGTTTATTAGTTAGCATTGCTGCAAGCTGCCGTTGTTGTAGTTAAAGTTGTCGCCATTGTAAACGTCGTCGTCGTTGTTGTTGCTGTTGTTGATGTTGTTGCTGTTGTTGTTGCTGTTGTTATTGACGATAATGTACTTCTTCTTGTTTCTTGTTCTTCTTGCTCTTCTTGTTCTTGTTCTTCTCGTTCTTCTTGTTCTTGTTCTTGCTCTTCTTCTTGTTCTTGTTCTTCTTGTTCTTGTTCTTGTTCTTCTTCTTCTTCTTCTTGCTATTGTTCTTGTTCTTGTTGTTCTTGTTCTTGTTCTTCTTCCTCCTCCTCCTCTTCTTGTTGTTCCTGTTCTCGTTCTAGTCTTTCTTGTTCTTGTGCTTGTCCTTGTTCTTGTTCTTCTTCCTCTTCTTCTTGTTCTTGTTTCTCCTCCTCTTCCTCATGTTGTTCTTGTTCTCGTTCTAGTCTTTTTTTGTTGTTCTTGTTCCTCTCCTTCTTCTTCTTCTTCTTGTTCCTCCTCCTCCTCTTCTTCTTCCTCGTGATCTTGTAAACTCATAGGTTAGAGCGTCATGCTGAGAACTCAAAGGTCTCGGGTTTGATTCTCAGGTGGGGCACATGTGCCTCTGTGTGTATGTTGTGTGTGTGTGTGTGTGTGTGTGTGTGCGTGCGTGTGTATGTGTGTGTGTGTGTGTGTGTGCGTGTGTGTATGCGTGCGTGCATGCGTGTGTGTGTGTGTGTGTGTGTGTGTGTGTGTGTGTGTTGTGTGTGTGTGTGTGTGTGAAGGAATGTAAGTGTGTGTGCGACGTGCGTGTGTATGCCGCTGTGTGTGTGTGTGGTGTGTGTGCGTGTGCGTGCGTGGGTGTGTGTTTGTGTGTGTGTGTGTTCATGTGTGGTGTGTGTGTGTGTGGAGAGAGAAGAGATGGAGAGAGACAGAGAGACAGAGACAGACAGAGACAGAGAGAGACAGACAGAGAGAGAGACAGACAGAAGAGAGAGAGAGAGAGAGAGAGAGAGAGAGAGAGAGAGAGAGAGAGAGAGAGAGAGAGAGAGAGAGAGAGCGAGAGCACGCGCGAGTGAAAAAACGTCTCAGTAAAGGTTCTTATCTGGGATAGTATTAGATATGTTTATCAGGAAAAAAAAAGGTTTTGGAAATCACGCTAGCGTTACTTTCAGGGTATGTCCAGAAAACTCTTCACTATTTAGATGACATTGTAACTAAACATTGTACATGATGGGTAACATCGTCTGAAATGCGACAAAAATTCTTAGCAGATTTTCAGCTGTTTGAGATACTGCACGCATAATTGTTATAAGATGTAACCAGTCATAGTGATTCTTAGCAGATTTTCAGCTGTTTGAAGATGACTGCACGCATAATTTGTTATAGATGTAACCAGTCATAGTGATTCTTAGCAGATTTTCAGCTGTTTGAAGATGACTGCACGCATAATTTGTTATAAGATGTAACCAGTCATAGTGATTCTTAGCAGATTTTCAGCTGTTTGAAGATGACTGCACGCATAATTTGTTATAAGATGTAACCAGTCATAGTGATTCTTAGCAGATTTTCAGCTGTTTGAAGATGATGCACGCGTAATTTGTTATAAGATGTAACCAGTCATAGTGATTCTAGCAGATTTCAGCTGTTTGAAGATGATTGCACGCATAATTTGTTATAAGATGTAACCATCATAGTGATTCTTAGCAGATTTTCAGCTGTTTGAAGATGATTGCACGCGTAATTTGTTATAAGATGTAACCAGTCATAGTGATTCTTAGCAGATTTTCAGCTGTTTGAAGATGACTGCACGCATAATTTGTTAGAAGATGTAACCAGTCATAGTGTCCTCAATTGATGAGTTTCAATGAAGAATTTATTACACCACTTTTGAGTCAGCAAAACTCTTTATACATGACTCTGTCCTAACCTTATGGGTGAACAAAGTATAGATGCATAAGATACGTAAGTTCAGTGATATCGTTCATACCTAGCCGACTGTTTACAGACAAATTATGATGCAAATATATCTTTAAGGCTTAATATAGTGATCTCTGTCTGTCTGTCTGTCTGTCTGCCCTGTCTGTATCTTTCTCTGTCTCTGTCTCCGTTTGTCTCTGTCTGTCTGCCTGTCTCTGCCTGCCTGCGCCTGCCTGCCTGCCTGCCTGCCTGTCTGTCTGTCTGTCTGTCTGTCTGTCTCTCTCTCTCTCTCTCTTCCTTTCTTTATATGGAGCTAGGGCTTCATATGAATGAAATATCTGAGTTCTGAATCCTTCTATCTCATCAATGTGACAAATGGTGTACATTTGTTTCCTTATTTTACGTATACAAAGTATGTGTTGGAATTCTCCCAACTTTTTAAAAAAAATTTTTTTTTTACCCGTTCTTTGCACATCACATGTCACTGGCATCATTCGTAATGTCTCGTTTTATAGATAATATGATTTTTCTGATGTCAGAGAACTCTGTTCGATCAATCTCAGGGTGAAACGTAGTCCACACTGAACGCCTTGGGTTGTTTTGTTACGTCAGCCGTGGTCACCATAATAGTAATATCATACACCAGTTCGTATGACATTTACAGCGGCTGATCGGCTGAATTATAACAAACGCAAAGCCACTCACGGGTGCATAAGGTCTACAAATGACTGATTCCCTTGAAAGGATTCTGGCTTAAGACATTCCAAATCACAATCTTCCATTTGCAGTCGACCCTGGCGACCTTCAGCTACCATTATAATTCTACAGAAAGGGGCTCAAGTTTCTCTGCTTCAAACACACAACATGTTACCATGTCTTGATGTAAGAGGAAAGAAAACATGGGCCAGCAAGCAAGCAGCGAGTAATCGCTGTGGTGTAACTACGGGTTTTCTTATGTCAGGAATTAGCTGAGGTATTAAGTGTGTCAATACGTCTGGTCAGTGTTGAGGGCATTATTGCTGTGAGACCCATCCGGCACCCTCTGCTGTTTCTTGTTAATTGTGTTAACTCTGTATTTTTAACCCTTTGACTCCCGCACCCTGTCCACCAAGCATCGTACATCGCCAAACATTTCTAAAAAAACCGAAAACTTAACCCTTTGATTCTCTCACCCTATACACCAGCTTCCTGCAGGAAGCCGGTGGTGAATAGGATGAGGGAGTCAAAGGGTTAAGTTTTTGCAGTTGAACCAGTTGCCGTGGGTAGTGGTTAACGCAACGGACTACTGACTGGAAGGTTGTGGGTTCGAATCCCCATCAGTCCCTCCAAAAATCATTGTGGGATTTTTCGGCTCTAACTGGCTCCTACCAGAGCTGGCCGTATTATGGGCTCATTGGGAAGACTGGGACCACACAGTCGATTCTCATCCACTTCATAGATGCGTCATTGAGGGTGTTGCTCAAATCTTCTGACCAGCACCGCAGGTGTCTGTATTTCTCAGGCCTGGTTGACGCCAGGATGCATTACGATAGTAAGCGTAGAGTACAACCCTGTCACGCAGTCTCAAACCTACATGGAACTCCATAGCATCATAATTATCATCGTCATCGACATCATCATCATCGCATTGTGAAAAATGTGCCAGCTTCTACGGCCATTAAGGTGGCGTAGAAAATGGGACAAAAAACAAAACATCAAAAACAAAACAAAACAAAAAAAACAAACAAAACAAACAAAACAAAACAAAACAAAACCAAAAACAAAAACAAACAAACAAAAACACCACCACCACCACCAACCACCCCCCCCCCCCCCAAAAAAAAAATGTGAGCGCAAAGGTAACCTCCCTGGGTGCGATGATCCTAAAAAAAACACACAAAACAAACAAAAAAAAACCACCAACAACAAAAAACAAACAAAAGTTTTTGCAGTTAGTGGATAGGGTTGCAGGGAGTGAAAGGGTTAATGACATGTAAGCATTGCTGACCGCAGGTGGCAACGTTAGGGTATCGTGTTCCAACAGGGCGAAAGGTTTTCTATTGTTGTGGTTACTCAACATAACCCTTTTGATTGAGCCGTGTGCTTTCGCTGAATATGTTCCATGCGCTTAGTTCACCCTTGGTTGAACTCCGGCACCCTATCCACCATCTGCAAAAAAATTAACCCTTTGACTCACTCACCATTATCCACCATCTGCAAAAAACTTAACTCTTTGACTTTCCTCACTCTATCCACCATTGCAAAAAAATTAACCCTTTGACTCCCTCAACCCTATCCACCAACTGCAAAAACTTAACCCTTTGACTCCTCACCCTATCCACCAACTGCAAAAAACGTAGCCCTTTGACTCCCTCGCCCTATCCACCGGCTTCCTGCAGGAAACTGGTGGATAGGATGAGGGAGTCAAAGGGTTACGTTTTTTGCTTTGTTGGCATGCTTGACGACGCAGGATGATTTTGGGACAGGGTGCGGAAGTCAAAGGGTTAAGCTTAGGTTTGATTCGTCAGGTTTTGTTGTTCATTTGTATTTTGGATTGGATTGGATGGGATCGGATTGAATGGGATGGATTGGATTGGAATATATGGAATTTGAACGGATTGGATTGGACTTTTTCATGTGAAATGCAGATTACTCTCCCCTGGAAAAGCACGTCGCATAGTACGCCATAGCACGACGGTTTTTTTTTTTGTTTTTTTTTATATGC
>CM060312.1:77845353-77887853 GCA_030674185.1 Monoplex corrugatus | reverse complement strand
AGGTAAGCTACACAGGCATATTAATTTAATTAGTTCATTGATTAATTGCCTGAAACCCATTCAGGAGTTAATTATTATTATAGTTTCATATATCAGTCAGTCTTTCTCTATCTGTGACTATCTTTCTCTCTGTCTCTCTCTGTCTTTCTCTCTCTCTCTCTGCCTGTGTCTGTGTCTCTCTCAGTCTCTGTCTGTCTGTCTGTCTGTCAGCCTGTCTCTTTTATGTATCTATCTATATATATGTATATATCTGCCTGTCTGCCTATCTTTCTGTGTGTGTGTGTGTGTGTGTGTGTGTGTGTGTGTGTGTGTGTGTGTGTGTGTGTGTGTGTGTGTGTGTGTGTGTGTGTGAGTGAGAGCATGTATTTGTATGTATTTTATATATAGTGCATATATATATTATAAATAAATATATATATATATATATACACATTTATCTGAATTATCAGTTTATCACATTATTTTAATACACATTCGTAAAGTGCATCCCATAATTAGAACTCAAGACAGGACAAATTTGAAAATTGTGTTTTAATTCAAAAACAAAACAGGGCATACTTTATTTGACATAAGCCTTGTCTTTGCTATGAGGAATTAATCATTGAAATGCAGCAGCTGTTGAAATAAATAGGATTGCAAATTTTGATTCAAGAGTGAGTGAGTGAAAGAGAGAGAGAGAGAGAGAGAGAGAGAAAATTTACATTATAAAGAGTCAAAATTTGCATGCAAGAATAATTTAGTGTCTACTAGACGTTTGTGTCTTGTTGTTTTTCTGTGAACATAAGGGACGAGCTGTACAGACAGCACAATCGCTAGATGAAGGGCTCAGAGTGCTGGTTCCTTTGGAATCCATCGATGTGGCTTTTGACAACAACAATGGTCATCTAGTTTTCCTGCAGGGCAATCTTCAGGCTGAGAAGGTGCGGGCTTCATTGATGTTGTGTCAAAAAGGCAATGATGTGCTTGTAGTCTTTCTTATGTTGAACGACTTAAAGAGTCATTGCTACCAGTATAATATTTTTTAACCTAGATTTCAAATACATCATTTTGTCTTCAGTGAAAATGAGTTGATGTATAAGATTTTAACATTGTTCAAATTTAATGGTTGCAATCACTGGGTCCGTTCCTTTGTTATTTCTTTAAACGTCTATTCACATATGTGCTTTTAGACTTGGTCCATTCAAGAAGCAAGATGAATACTAACGGTCTGCTTCAGCTTAAGGAGCAAAGTACTTCAGTATTAGTACTTAAGCAGATGTGGCTTTTTATTACTCCTGTATTTCTCTCTCGCCATAATGACTGGTACGGTATATCTAGAGATATATTCTGCATTGGCCATTGTACTGATACTAGATTGCAGTTTTACAACATGTCTTTTTCAACAGGTCTTTTTTCTTCCCCTTTCAGCAATTCTTTTTTCTGTCCTATCTGTTTGTATGCACCAGGCTTGTATCCATATCAGCCTAGTGTTGTATAGGAGAGGAGGGTTTGAAGGAGATCTCTGTTTTTCCACCCATAATTCACCCAGTACACTAAACCGTAGTTTTGTTCCTTTAAGCTGAAGCAGGCTACTGATATTTAATCACTTTGCTTCTTGAAGTTGACCCAGTGATTGCAAATATTTGATCAGTGTTATAACTTTATACATCAACTTATTTTCTCTGAAAATAAAATGACCTTTAGGGCAGAAAAAAATTATGTTGTAATAATGACTCAACCATATGTGTCATTTTCATTCATTTTGTCATTGAGATTGTAAGATCTGGTATAGTGCACATAGCTCTCAAAACCATGCATTCCCTTATCTGGAAGGTAAATTATAATTTGATCATGTCATAAAAATTCTTACCATATAAATTATTGTACTCTTCTCATTTTCTCACTGTCAATATATAAAGAAGAAATCAAATATTTCAAAAGTTCAGTGCAGTATATATTTAGTGTTTTTATTTGAAATTTTAAGGTATTGCTGTTGTAAAGACAATGCCGTCATAAATGTTACTTCCCCCTCCCCCCCAGCTATAACACACATACACACACACACACACACACACACACACACACACACACACACACACAGTCACACAAACACACACACACACACACACACACACATACACACACACACACACACACACACACACACACACACACACACACATTTACACACACACTCACACACCAGTAAACCTGTTGCTGACAAAAAAGAAAAAAAACAAACAATATTACTGAGTAAATGCGATTACATGCTTTATACAGGGGGTGCATGATCCAGTTTACCAGCTGTCGGTGCGTGCTGTCAAGCTACGAAGAACAGTGGAGATGTACCAGTGGGTTGAACATGAGACCAAAAGGTGAGGTGATCAATAAATATGTGCAGTCTGTAGTTATGACTATCATAAATGTGACATGTTTGGAAGCTGCCCCCCCCCCGACACACACACACACATGAAAAAAAAAAAAAGAGATATTGCACATTAGAGAATGCTGTGACAGCGAATTTTTTTCTGACTTGTTCTGAAAAAGATATAGTCACATACTTTCTCTGTTTTCTCATTCTCTCTCTTTGTGGTGTCAACATTCTCTCTCTCTCTCTCTCTCTCTCTCTCTCTCTCTCTCTCTCTCTCTCTCTCTCTCTCTCCTCTCTCTCTCTCTCTCTCTCTCTCTCTCTCATCTCATCTATCTCTCTTTCTCTTTGTGTGTCCATCTCTCTCTTCTGCTGTTTAAAGATTTAGCTGTTGTTTTTTCTTGCTTATAGTGTATCAGACTGAGATTTGTTCTCATGGTATTTGCTTGCAAAGATTTGCTTTAGTCATACCTGTTTAGGAATGAGGTATATAGTTTTAATGCATTGTTTGATGTATGCATGCCATACGACCTTACAAACTGACCATCTATACCTATGATTATTATTTTGAATTGCAGTCTTTGGCTTATGTCTGTACGGTAAAACATTTTCACTCGTTTGTTTTCTGTTCCTTTACCCTCTCCATGGGAATGCCAGGGGCTCCAGTATGAATAGAATCCTTTACCTTTTGAAAATTCTTCACCAGATATTCCCTCATATGCTCTTTGTTTCTGCCATGCCTATTGCTTTCTGTCTTCTATTCCTGTCTGACTTTTTGCCTTGTTTTTTCATTCATCTGTATGTTTTCCACAAAGCCTCACATACTGTCTAGTGGGATTGATAACTGCATTTTTAGTTCTAAGGAAATGTGATTTGCTTAGGACAATTTTAGGTACTAAAAGCCAGTTTTTATGTATGGTTTTGTGTACATAATTATATTTATGCATTTGTATTCAGTTTGTTTTTAATCTTTCTGGTGATGAATTTGGTGGAATGGCCAACATCAGGGACATATCCTTGGATTATGTGTGTGAATGCAGTGACAGGTGTACTTAATTTTCTTTTCCAGACCTTCTTTTTTCCAGCATCACCAATGTTGTTAGGTGTGTGTGTTTTGTTTGAGGTGGTTGTAGCCCTGGTATGGGTCTGAGCTGTCAGTTTGCTTTAAACAGTAATGATAATCATCATCAGTGAGCATCAGCATTGTCGTCGTCGTCATAGAAATAATTTGATCTGTCTGTCTGTCTGTCTTGTCTGTCTTGTCTGTCTTGTCTGTCTGTCTGTCTGTCTGTCTTTCTGTCTGTCTGTCTCCCTCTCTCTCTGTGTCTTTATTCCCATCTTGTTGCTTAGAGTGTCAATTTATGGGGTTTGGTTTCTTTCAGTGTTATGGTAAAACAAAACAATGTTCTAAAGATTAGAAAGCAAAACCAGATTGACAAGAATTACTTCCAGATATTTATTTTCGGTGTAGTTTAGTTGGTTTTATCTTTTGTTTCAGAATCATTTCACATATCTTGTGAGTCTTTGTTTGTATATTTGTTTTTTCCCTTCCCCCTTTTACTTCCCACCCCTCCACCTTTTTGTTAGTCTGTAATTTATGCACTCATTTCTTAAATTCATGTGTCTATCTAGGCATTGCTTTAAATGTTTCAGAGAAATCAATGAAGGAGACCGGACCAGAGAAGAAACTGAGTATTCATATTGTAAGTACTAGTGTATTGTAGAATGATGTTCTGTACTTCATGTATATTCATGCAACAATCTAGCAAGTAGCATGTTCAACTTATTCTTATTGTAAGTACTAGTGTACTGTTGGACGATGTTGTATACTTCATGTATGTACATGCAGTAATCTAGCAAGTAGCTTGTTCAGCTTATTGTAAGTACTAGTATACTGTTGGATGATGCTGTATACTTCATGTATATTCATGCAACAATCTAGCAAGTAGCGCGTTCAGCTTATTCGTATTGTAAGTACTAATGTACTGTTGGATGATGTTTACACTTCATGTATGTACATGCAGTAATCTAGCAAGTAGCTTGTTCAGCTTATTGTAAGTACTAATGTACTGTCGGACGATGTTGTATACTTCGTATATGTACATGCTGTAATCTAGCAAGTAGCGCGTTCAGCTTATTGTAAGTACTAGTGTACAATCGGACGATGTTGTATACTTCATGTATGTACATGCTGTAATCTAGCAAGTAGCTCATTCAGCTTATTGTAAGTACTAGTGTACAATCGGACGATGTTGTATACTTCATGTATGTACATGCAGTAATCTAGCAAGTAGCGCGTTCAGCTTATTGTAAGTACTAGTGTACTGTTGGACGATGTTGTATACTTCATGTATGTACATGCAGTAATCTAGCAAGTAGCGCGTTCAGCTTATTGTAAGTACTAGTGTACTGTTGGACGATGTTGTATACTTCATGTATGGACATGCAGTAATCTAGCATGTAGCTCATTCAGCTTATTGTAAGTACTAGTGTACTGTTGGACGATGTTGTATACTTCATGTATGTACATGCAGTAATCTAGCATGTAGCTCATTCAGCTTATTGTAAGTACTAGTGTACTGTTGGACGATGTTGTATACTTCATGTATGGACATGCAGTAATCTAGCATGTAGCTCATTCAGCTTATTGTAAGTACTAGTGTACTGTTGGACGATGTTGTATACTTCATGTATATACATGCAGTAATCTAGCAAATAGCTTGTTCAGCTTATTGTAAGTACTAGTAGTATACTGTTGGATGATGCTGTATACTTCATGTATATTCATGCAACAATCTAGCAAGTAGCGCGTTCAGCTTATTCGTATTGTAAGTACTAATGTACTGTTGGATGATGTTTACACTTCATGTATGTACATGCAGTAATCTAGCAAGTAGCTTGTTCAGCTTATTGTAAGTACTAATGTACTGTCGGACGATGTTGTATACTTCGTATATGTACATGCTGTAATCTAGCAAGTAGCGCGTTCAGCTTATTGTAAGTACTAGTGTACAATCGGATGATGTTGTATACTTCTTGTATGTACATGCTGTAATCTAGCAAGTAGCTCATTCAGCTTATTGTAAGTACTAGTGTACAATCGGACGATGTTGTATACTTCATGTATGTACATGCAGTAATCTAGCAAGTAGCGCGTTCAGCTTATTGTAAGTACTAGTGTACTGTTGGACGATGTTGTATACTTCATGTATGTACATGCAGTAATCTAGCATGTAGCTCATTCAGCTTATTGTAAGTACTAGTGTACTGTTGGACGATGTTGTATACTTCATGTATGGACATGCAGTAATCTAGCATGTAGCTCATTCAGCTTATTGTAAGTACTAGTGTACTGTTGGACGATGTTGTATACTTCATGTATGGACATGCAGTAATCTAGCATGTAGCTCATTCAGCTTATTGTAAGTACTAGTGTACTGTTGGACGATGTTGTATACTTCATGTATGGACATGCAGTAATCTAGCATGTAGCTCATTCAGCTTATTGTAAGTACTAGTGTACTGTTGGACGATGTTGTATACTTCATGTATATACATGCAGTAATCTAGCAAATAGCTTGTTCAGCTTATTGTAAGTACTAGTAGTATACTGTTGGATGATGCTGTATACTTCATGTATATTCATGCAACAATCTAGCAAGTAGCGCGTTCAGCTTATTCGTATTGTAAGTACTAATGTACTGTTGGATGATGTTTACACTTCATGTATGTACATGCAGTAATCTAGCAAGTAGCTTGTTCAGCTTATTGTAAGTACTAATGTACTGTCGGACGATGTTGTATACTTCGTATATGTACATGCTGTAATCTAGCAAGTAGCGCGTTCAGCTTATTGTAAGTACTAGTGTACAATCGGATGATGTTGTATACTTCTTGTATGTACATGCTGTAATCTAGCAAGTAGCTCATTCAGCTTATTGTAAGTACTAGTGTACAATCGGACGATGTTGTATACTTCATGTATGTACATGCAGTAATCTAGCAAGTAGCGCGTTCAGCTTATTGTAAGTACTAGTGTACTGTTGGACGATGTTGTATACTTCATGTATGTACATGCAGTAATCTAGCATGTAGCTCATTCAGCTTATTGTAAGTACTAGTGTACTGTTGGACGATGTTGTATACTTCATGTATGGACATGCAGTAATCTAGCATGTAGCTCATTCAGCTTATTGTAAGTACTAGTGTACTGTTGGACGATGTTGTATACTTCATGTATGGACATGCAGTAATCTAGCATGTAGCTCATTCAGCTTATTGTAAGTACTAGTGTACTGTTGGACGATGTTGTATACTTCATGTATGGACATGCAGTAATCTAGCATGTAGCTCATTCAGCTTATTGTAAGTACTAGTGTACATTCGGATGATGTTGTATGCTTTCATGTATGTACATGCAGTAATCTAGCAGATAGGCCATTCAGGCTGATACTGATACACCTGTCTTGAAGAATATCTGCTACTCTGGAACTATGTTGTTGCAAACTTTTTAATGTTTGTTTCAAGTTGTAGGCTGTCTTTACTGTTGAACTATTAGAAAAAAATCATTTTTTAGAGGTGGCAGTTGGGAGGGAGGGATAAATGCACTAAAAGCCTCAGCAAACTAATGAGCAAAACGTCATGGTGACATCAGTTTGAGTTGGTTTGGAGGTGTGAAGCATGTCAGAAAGTCAAGACAGGCAGTGTGGGGTTAGTGACAGATAATGAGGCAGCAAAAATCAACGCAGAAGAGCAGAACAAACAGAAAAAGAAAAAAAAAAAACGAAACAAGTAATATCAAGAATTGACTTTAGTTGAGGGAGGTGGGGGGTTGGAGGGGGGGGGAGTGTAAATAGAACCCAGACTTGTACCAGTTTCTTTGACACACTTGCTCACACACATGTACATGTACATGCCAACGTAGGTCACAAACTTGAAAGCCTGATACAGGGGAAACAACTTTTCCTGCTTGCCCTGTTACCTCCCTGACAGTAGCCTGTCTTAGGTGGAGATTATAGTATACATGTAATGTTGATGCTGATCTATAATCATACAATTTATTGTTCTTTCATAGATTTGGTAAATTTTGTTACAGAAGAGCTTATGTATTCTTACGTGCTTTTTGTAAATAACTTAGAAGTAACTTAAGTCTGTTGTGACACCAGCTACTAAAGAATTTGTTGTATTTGTTTCCAACCGTAGATATTATATGTTTTAATTCTGCTATAATCATATAAGGATGACAGTTTGAAAAAAAAACAAGAAAAACAAAACCCAACCTTGCATTCTAACAGTGAGTAGATTTTTACCAACATTGTGTTGATATTGATTTTTTTTAAAAGATAAGTGTTTTTTTCTTTTCCTGTCAGAGCCATGAATTCACAGTTCTGTATAATGTTAAAATGCTGTCAACATTGAAAAAACATGTGTATTTCAAATAGAGTAAAGATCTGTTATAAATGTTGAAAAAAATATATATTTCAAGTAAGCATAGTTCTATCAATGCTTTCGTTGATGTATGTTTTTTCCTTTAAGTTTGTGTGTTTTTGTTTCTCTCATCCCCTATTTTTGTTTGTTTGTTTGTTTTAAACGAATTGTTGTTATTGTTGTTTGTTTTGTTTCATGTAATTCCTTTGCTTTTATACTGTGTCTGTTGCAGCTTTGGAATGGCGGCAAGATGTGGTGCAAAGCAATTCTTTTTACAGCACGATAGGTCATGAAAATCCAGGGTATGAAAGAAAATTCCTCAACACATTCCTTCATACAGCGTCTCACACACACACACACACACACACACACACACACACACACACACACACACCACACACCACCACACACACACACACCACACACCACACACCACACACACACACACACACATTTCATGTAAAAGTCCTTGTTCAGAGCCTGGAAAGTTTAGAGAAATTTATTGCATAATGATAATACCTTTTAGATGTTTTGGGAATGTTAAAACAGTCCTGTGTGGAAAATATCAGTCACTGTAATCTTGAAAAATAATTCAGACATGATGAAACTTGACTTGCTGTAAGGATAGTTATGGATTATTACAACAGTGGAAACAGAATTGAAGTATTTGCACAAGTTCCAGACAAACTATTGTTCACACAGCTTCCTGGAAATGTTGTTTTTTGGCACTTTTGGGGTTTGTGTAACTTTGACCTCGACACCTTGCAAGGTTAACAGTGAGCATGGTTTTTAACTGTTGTCTTTTATCTTAAAGTAGGTATTCCAAAGTGATTTTCAAATTTGAACTTATCTGTATAAAAATCAGCTGGGAAAATAGAGATTTTCATTCTGAACACATACATACTTTATTTTTTAATGTGGGATAAAAAATAAATTTTTTATGATTTTTTCCTTTCTTTTTGGACTTAGAAAAATTTCGCACATTTTTTTAGGCCACATTCAGACATGCCTTGAACACACATATAAAATCACACAAGTCCAGAAAATCATTTCTGAGGAGGTTTTTACTTGTTAAGTTGATGTGCAAAAAACATATGGACAGAAATGCATATCAATAAAAATACAGACCTATGAAAATGACAAAAAATAGCAAAATTGGACGCCGCCGTTCCAAACAGCTGGGCAAGGGACCCATTTTCATTAATTTCAAACTCCATTATCTTTAAGAAATACAATACAGTGACACTGAAATGAATCATATATGATAAACATATTAAGGAATTTAACCCTAATTTTTTCCAGCTTCATCTGAAAGCTGGTTGAAAAGATATCAGATGTCAAAAATGCGAAATATGCCGATTTGTCACAGTGAAAAAAATGGCGAATTTTACACATATTTGGTGCACCATAACTTTTTTCACTTTAAAGTTACAAAAATGGTTTTGATATCAAATTGCTCAGCATGACAAACTCTTTCAATGTAAAACAACCCCAGACATC
Organism: Monoplex corrugatus; assembly: GCA_030674185.1. Taxonomy (NCBI): domain Eukaryota; kingdom Metazoa; phylum Mollusca; class Gastropoda; order Littorinimorpha; family Ranellidae; genus Monoplex; species Monoplex corrugatus. The sequence goes on along the minus strand of CM060312.1, from coordinate 77,878,579 downwards.
TGTATGTTTAATCAAACCATATTTGGGTAAGGATAAAATACCTATTTTGAAAAAAATGAGTATTTTAGCGTTTTGCAAGACTCCATAACTTCTGTCACATTCATCCTACTGCAAAGTACCATATACCAAAATGATCAGTTTTTTATGATCTGTCAGTATAACAAACAAGACATTAGGTTTCAATCTTTCTGTAAACAAAAATCAGATGACAAAATTATAACAAATGTCAGCTGATAATAGTAACAAATAATGCGTTTTGTTTACATATCGAATCAAACAAGACATGTACATCAACAACATTCATTCAAAGAAGTCATCTTCATAGTTTTTACATGCCAATTTGTTTTGTTTTTTATCATTAAACAACAATTAAAACATGTCTTGACCTTTAACTGTTCCTTAACTGTGTGTAGAACATTATCAAAAGCTTCCACATCATTGTCTTGACCTTTCATTGTTGCTTAATCACAGTAGATAACTGTCCTGGCCTTCAACTTAAACTGGAAGCACAAAAGATAGAAATCATCTCTTTTTACAAAAAACATGTAATGAAATGTAAAAAAATACTTGTCAGTGTCTATGATCAGTGATTCCCCTTCACAAGTGACAGGAAATTAAAACATGTTAAGATGCAGTTCATCATCATTGCTGTCAAAGTTGTCCAAAAGACTAGGTCTCCGCCCTCTGCCAGTCTTAAGAAATTGCTCCTTCATCCTCATGAAGAGATCATCTGTGAGAAAAATAGTGTAGAGGGAAAGTATTAGTACATCTATCTGTTCTATCCTGTAGCGTAATGTGAAAATCCCATTTGTAGGGACAAACAGGCCTATACATACAGAGCAAGAGGCAAATACTGACCAAAACAAAAACAAATCCAAAAAACAAGAACATAAAACATGCAGGAACACAAGGACTTTTGTACCCCTGCTCAATTAACTTCCCTGCCTGTCAAAGAGAGAAAGGATCAAGAAAGAGAGAGATTGGTGTGGAGCTGTAAGAAGCCTACCAGTATTATTGTCAGCTTTGAAAATAAAATTATAATACCTTACCCTAACTCACAAAGCAGTGGGCAAAGTAAAATGTTCCATAACATTTAGGCCTACTCAAATCAGCACAACAAAATTTATCTCATAAACACTATAGGCCTAGTTAGGAAGGTTCATAGTGTCCAACCCATTAACCTGGTAGGCCTACTTTATTTTATTTAAATATTATTTTTGATGACAATAAAAGTAATGATAATAAATAGTAATGAATGATAGTAAACTAATAATGAAATAATGATAATAATAATAATGATAAATAATAATGAATAATGATAGTAAAATAATAACAACAAAAATATGATAACAATATTAATAATAATAATAAACTTTTAAAGCTGTTGAACTAGATCTAGGTGATAATAATATTGGGCCTAAAAATAATAGGATTGATAAACATGCAAATTTGTTTCAATGGTACCATTCAGGAAGTTTACACAAAGGCAGAAAAGAAAAAGGTGTAACATTGTGAAATTATTGAACGACACTGAACCAGATCGAGTGAAGTCAAGGGAGGGCACTCGGCCGATTCGACTATCGATCGATCAAAGCGTTGGTCACGTGACCACAATAAATCGCTAATTTCTCATTAACATCATTATAAATAAATATAATAAAGGCATGGATTATTAAAAAAATCTTTTGTAAACATTTTCCTTTAATCATATGCCTGATCTCACTCTCTGTAAAATTACCGCACCCCAAACCGTCACCTACCCCTACCTTCTAACATATTCATGATACTGTGGGTGCTGCAGCTGTGCGCTTTCCAAACAATTATATTCTAAAATCAGGAAACAAAATGTCGAAAAGTAATAGTAAACAAACTGCAAGATATTTCACTTACCCTCTAGATAAGTTGGATCGCTTGATTCGTCGTGGCTGGAGCGGTCGACGTAAACTTCGACGTCCATGTGCTCGCCCGAACGATCTTCGCGCGTGTCCGCCATTGCGCGTCAGACGCTAAGGGAAAGCGAAAATATGTTGCTTTTTCTCAGTCCTCGCGGAAGACAGCCAGTGGTTGAATCCATATGCAACTAGCAGAAGTTGAAAGTTGAAACCTTGACCTTTTGCACAGTGGAAAATATGGAGAGATTGGTTTTGAGTAAGGTTGCGAAATCATCGACGGAAGTTTTTAACGCACGAAACGACCGACTAAATGCAAACCTATCAGTTCACTTTTTACATCGGATGAAAGCAAGTTTAGTCGTCTTTTTGACTGTGTAAATGGTTTGTTGATATCAGACCCAGCTGATCTCCGCGAGGCGAGTTTTCAAGGTAGGTGTCAAAACCGCGTTCCGATTTCGTCGTTCCAGTTGCAGCAAAATCGCAATTTAGTACCCATCATCAAAAGCATATTTCAAACGGTAAATGTTACACTTATTGATTTATTTTGACTTTAAACAAAGCTTAAAGGATCACAGATCAACATGATCTATGTTTTTTATTTCTGACACTGCATTTTGTTGAGAACGAGCAAGTTGAAAACCAGTGAAAAATCGCACTCTGCCGTACTTTTCGCCGCCCGCGAAGAGCACTTTGGAATACCTACTTAAAGGGTTGTTGTTGTTTTTTTTTATGTGGTATTAGCCCTGATATGGCTCTAGTAGTTGGCTGGGCTATAAGCGATATAAACTAAACTGAACTGAACCTTGGAGACGTATGGATTTGTGACTTCTCAACAGTCCACACACCATGACCAAAATTTGGTAAAGATCCACATGTGAAGAACTGAGAAAATTTTATTCACACATTTTTGTACAGACTTGCATACTTTATGTTTGTTCATGTCGGTAAAACAGTATTTCCTTTTATTCAAAATGATAATCCAGTAAGAAATAATATTCTGAGGGTTAATGTCAATTGCAACATTTTATGCAAAATTATAATCCAGTAAGAAATATATTGTGAAGGTTAATGTCAAATTGTAAAATATATTTATGATTTTGGAGAGGTAACATTTTATGCAAGATTTTGTCAGGGTAGGATCCCATCCTTATCATCCCTTGTTTCATGAATGTCTGGTTTTGATCTGTGTATTTTTCTTAGTATTATCGGGTATCTCGGGAGAGAGTAAGGCTAAGGGAGTCAACCCTAAAGTAAAAAAAAACCGATGGAAGGCAAGGGGAAACCACCATCGTACTTTTCCCAGGAAATCCATGGACAGAGGAAGAATAAAGAAGAAAGTTAACGACATCAATAGGTGCTCCTGTGGAGCACCTTCGTCCGGTAGGGACTGTCATGCGGCGCAGGTGACGACACCAGACCGTCAGCCAGCTACTGCAACCAAAACCAAGATTAAATTCAACACCAAGGTGGCAACATGGAATGTAAGAACAATGCTGCAGAAAGGTAAATTAGACAACATCAAAATGGAGATGGAAAGACTTAACATCAATATTTTAGGACTAGGGGAAATGAGATGGAAGGGGGCAGGCATGATAACATCAGGAGAATATACAGTGATATACTCTGGTGGTAATTCACATGAAAGTGGAGTAGACATCATAATGGACAAAGACAAATCAAAAGCAGTTAAAGGATACTGGGCAGTGTCCAACAGAGTTTTACTGGTCAAATTCGGAGGGAAACCTTTTGATATCAGCATCATACAGGTGTATGCACCAACATCCGCAAGTACTCAGGAAGACATCGACAACTTCTACGAAGTTTTAGAGATGGCCAAGGTCCAATGTAAATCACAGGAAGTTACAGTCATAATGGGAGATTTTAATGCTAAAGTGGGACAGGATAGGGTGGAGGATATAGTTGGACCTCATGGCCTTGGTACACAAAACGAAAGAGGGGGGAAGCTTGTAGAATGGGCTCAGATGAATGAGTTCATAGTAGGAAACACCTGGTTTGAGCAGCCTAACAGAAGAAAATGGACTTGGATGAGTCCAGGAGATAATACCAAAAATCAAATTGACTACATCCTGATCAACAAAAGATTTAGAAATTCTTTACTGTCAGCAAAAACACTACCAGGCGCAGACTGCAACAGTGATCACAACCCGGTAGTGGGAAGGTTTAGGCTGAAATTGAGGAAAAGGAAACAAACCAAAAGCAACATCAAACTAAACCTTGGACTCTTGAAGACAGATGAAATGATACGTCAAAAATTTAATGTACATGTTCAAAACAAATTCAGTGCTCTGGAAGACGTTGGTGACAGTGAGGAACAATGGACAAAGTTGAGAAGTTCTATAAATGAAGCTTGTGAGGAAATCCCTAAGGCAAATAGAAAAGCAAAAAAGAGCTGGATGACTAATGAAATTTTGGGCCTGATGGAGAAAAGGAGGAAGGCAAAGAGAAACGAGGAGATATACAGGAAGATAAACAAAGAAATCAGGTAAAGGTGCAATGAAGGTAAGGAAGCTTGGCTGATAGAAGAACGACACAAAATGGATCCTCAGGGTATGTACAGACGAATTGAAGAAATTGTTCACAGGAAAAATACATGCACATCAACTGGTTGCTTAAAATCAAAAGATGGCACGCTTATCATGGAAAAAGACAAGGTATTAGACAGATGGGGAGAGTACATTAAAGACCTTTTTGAGGATGACAGAAACGAAGAACACATTATAAAAAAGAACTTTGAAGGACCACCCATAATGAAAGATGAAGTCAGAGCAACACTGAAAAAGATGAAAACAGGAAAAGCCCCAGGACCAGACAGCATTACTACAGAGATGATTGAAGCCCTGGAGGAATTTGGCATAGAAAAAATAACAGTCTTCCCAAATGAAATTTATGACACAGGAAAAATCCCCAAAGATATGTCAAACCAATTTTCATTGCACTTCCAAAGAAGACAGGGGCTATAGAATGCGAACTCCATCGCACAATCAGTTTGATGAGTCATGTAACAAAAATCCTGTTAAGAATAATCATGATGAGGACAAGGAACAGAATCAAAAGAGAAATAGCAGAAGAACAGTGTGGATTTGTGGAGGGGAAAGGAACTATAAATGCCATATACATCCTAAGAACTATCATAGAGAGGTCAGTTGAGATGAATAAGGATTTGTATTTATGCTTTGTATGTCTTTCCAGTCCCGGATCCTTTGGCTTGGCCCGTGCATGCTCAGTCCATCCCACGGTCAGTCCTGTCGGGCTACGCCTTCCCTCCGTTCCCCTAACTGGGAAAGTTCTGCGGAAGGTGCGGGCAGACTCTGCCATGATGGTTCTCGTGGCGCCTCGATGGCCTGCCCAAACATGGTTTCTGGAACTGCTGCACCTGTTCCATGTGCCTCCAATAAAACACACTGTCACAGGCCGGTCCTTGCTTCAACCAAAGTCACGCATTCCGCACAGCAACCCGGAGGCTCTAAACCTTCCTGCTTGACTGCTGTGCAGGCCTCAATGTCTCCATTAGGCTTGTCCCCGGCAGTGATTGGCCCTGTGGTGCAAGCACACAGACCAGACACTCAGGGAACGTATAGTGCCCACTGACACAGTTGGCCTTCTGGGTGGTCCTCAACTTTCCAGTCACCCCCGCGCTCGCAGTGGGCCAACTACCACGGCCTTCTTCGTCGGGGAAAAACCTTTTGTCCTCCTCAGTGAAGGGACGTAGGGCAGCCATCTGCAATACCATCAGCCAGTCGGGTAGTCCTTCATTCGTGGACAACCCTGTCCTGCTGGATATTGTCCGTAGGGCTTCCCTTCGGGAAGCCTGACCCCCCGCGGCACCCGGCCGGGGATCTCCTTCTCGTCCTCTCCTCCCTGGGACTTTTGCCTTAACAAGCCCATCAGGGAGTGTTCTCCCAACTTCCTCTCATTTCGGACGGCCTTTCTACTCACTGTAGCGTTGGGGAGGCACTGTAGCAAAGTGCACGCTCTTGGCGGACTCCCCGGGGATGTTGCTTTTGAACCGGAGGGCTCAATGTCTCTCCGCCTACTCCTGCACTTCTTGGCCAAGAACCAGTCGCCAGGTTCTCCTACTCTGTCTATCTCCATTCATCCCCTGACGTCTATCCTTGCTCCGGATGACGAAATCTCGCCAGAAGCAGCACCACCTGTTTCTGTCTTACAACGAAAGTTATAAGAAGGCCATTAGCCACGCATCCCCCTCTCGATGGCTGTGAACAGTCATCAAGGATGCGTATGCCAGGCCGGGCTCAGATTTGGCTGTTTTCTCCCTGAGGCCCCATGAGATTAGAGCATGGGCCTTGTCACTGGCGTTCACTCAGGGCCAGCCCCCTGAGTGTCCTGGACGCCACGCATTGGCGTTCTCTGGGCACGTTCATTCCATCCTACCGGCGCGATGTATACCGTCTGCGTGACGATGGATCTAGGGGTATCACTTCCACTGTGGTGGCTCAACACCCCATCTCTGCTGCACGCCCTGACTTGTCTCATTCCTCCAGGCGTTAACCAGGTAAGCCCTCCTTCCGGGTAGCGCTATTCTGCATCAGTGAGCCATGGTACAGTATGTGTAATTAAAAGGAAATTTTCCTTCTAAAATTATGTTTAATCTAACATACTTACTTTTGTGGCTCACGCAGAGTCCCTCCCGTCCTCCCCGCCTTCCTGGTTCCTTCCATTCACAGTCAGGGTCTTGGTTTCCTCGAAAAGAGGAAGAGCACATGCACATGCGCAAGACATGGATACTCTCAGAGTTATAGTCCCTTCGGACTTTATTGTTTATGAGGCAGGAATGGCAAATCGCTGCCGCTTATTGCATCAGTGAGCCACGGTAAGTATGTTAGATTAAACGTAATTTTAGAAGGAAAATTTCCTCTTTCGATCGGGTACGACATGAAGAATTGATCAACCAACTGGAGAGACTCAATGTCGATGGAAAAGATCTACGAATAATCAGGAATATGTACTGGGAACAAACAGCTGCAATGAGAATAGAAAACAATATAAGCTCTTTTCAAAACATCAAAAGAGGAGTCAGACAGGGTTGTGTTTTGTCACCAGATCTGTTTTCACTATATAGCAAAAACATCATGAGAAACCTAGAAGAAGACCCTGGATTAAAAGTTGGAGGGAAAATGATAAACAACATTCGGTACGCAGATGACACCGTGCTAATTGCAGAAAATGAAAGGGACCTACAAAACCTTGTGAATATACTAGAAACAGAAAGCAAAGGTAAGGGGTTGGAACTAAACAGCAGGAAGACTGAAGTCATGGTGATCAGTAAAAAACATGAAATCCCCTCCTGCAAAATAACAGCAAATGGCACAACCTTGACACAGGTTAATAAGTTCAAATACCTGGGAACGGTCATTTCATCAGAGGGCAGATGCACATCGGAAATAGCTGGCAGAATCGGCCAAGCCAAAACAGCATTCAAGAAGATGACAAGCATTCTTATCAACAAATGCCTATCAATTAACATCAGAAAGAGAGTCCTTGAATGTTATATAGAACCAATACTGTTGTACGGATGCGAGGCGTGGACAATCAGCAAGCAAATCCAGAGCAGGATTGAGGCAGCCGAGATGTGGTTTCTCAGAAGAATGTTGAGAGTACCATGGACAGCAAAGAAAACAAACGAGACAGTCTTGATGGAGGCAGACACAAGTCGATCACTGATAAGGAAGATTAGGAAAAGACAAGCAACATTTCTAGGCCATTTTATGAGGAAGGGGGATTTGGAGCACCTGGTCACAACGGGAAAGCTGGAGGGAAAGAGAGCACCGGGTAGACCCAGGGAGAGAATGCTGGACGGACTTGCAAGGTGGCTGAGGATGAAGAGGGTGGGGGAGATGCTGGGGGCAACGAGAGATAGAGATGGTTGGAAGTCCATGGTCGCCAATGCCATGCGGCAGGGCACCTGATGATGATGATGATGATTATAGGGTAATTGAAGTATAGAATAAGTATGTATTTGTTATTTATTAATCTCAGGTTGTAACTTAATTTGGTTTGTGTTCTTTCTTTTTTCTCAGTTCTATGCCTACAGCCACAGAAACATTTACAGCCGATGGTGTTCATGTAGGAGCCTTTTCTCTCTCTGAAGGTAATAAGACAGTTTATTTATTTATTTATTTATTTATTTATTTATTTATTTTATTTTTTAATTTATGTTTATTTATTTATTTACTTATTTGTTTATTTATTTATTCATTCATTTATTCATTTATTTATTTGCTTATTTACTTATTCATTTACTTTTTTGTTTGGTTGGTTGGTTGTTGTTTTTTTTATTCATCTGTTTATTTATCTATGTACTCATTTTTATTTACAAAAGAGGTTCTTTGGAAAAATTTTTGGCCTTTCCTTTTGTGAAGTTTTTTTTTTTTTTGTTATAAAGAAAATTTATAACACAGTCTTATGAAGTGGATATGCTACCAAAGGTGAGAGGGTGGGGGGGGGGGTGATTTGCTGGTTGACTGGGTGATTATTAGTTATATTTGTCTTTCCTTCATTTAATCAGTTCAGTGGTGTTATTCATTTATTTTTGCTTTCTCATCTTCCGTGTCTCTTCAGCAGTCATGTAGTGTGGGACATTTTGTCACGAAAGGAGAACGAGTGTGGTAGTGATGATGCTGTGGTACTTCACTCTGCATTGAGACTGCATGATAAGAGCTGTGCTCTCCACTTCTTTTAATCTTTCTCTGCCAGACGTTCTGGAATGCAGAAACTCCCAGTGCCAGGTGTTTTCTGCAGTTGCTGCAATGACAACAGTCATTTTTTTTAAATATTTATAACTTCCCTAGTTTTTAACCAGTGTTGTTGCTGTTTTTTTGTTTTTTGTGTGTTGAAAAAAATGACGGCAATGACTGCATTTGTTCGTGCTTGGTTTTGTTATGGTTAAGTTGTTTTTTATTGTTATGATTCTTTCATTAAAAAGATTAGATGGAAATTTTACACATTATCTCATCAGAAAACATAGCAGGGGCAGAAGACACACAAAACAGGATTCGGCGCTAAAATGAAATACAGAGAACAGTTATATTCCCCTTCTCTGCTTGGCAAAAGCTTCAAGTTTCTTTAAAACATCCTCAGTTCTGAATGTAGAATGCTGGGGGTGATTCTGGCCATGGTGGTGATGGAGCAGTTTAAAGTACTAAAAAAAAAAAAAATCAAAATCTATAAAATTCACTTGATAAGGTCAAATAAAATGGCGGACTGCAAAAGTAAGGGTAATCCTTGTGCAGTGTGCAGAAACAAAGGCTTTTATCTTTCCCAAAAGAAAGAGTGATTGCCACAAAAGTACATCACATGTACTTCAAAACAAGTGTGACTGCCCGCATTCAAGCAAACAGGAACCAGAAAAAACACGAAAGAAGAATAAGAATGCATGTTTAATACGACAAGACAAATCAGGCGCAAATTATCGGCCTACTGGCCTTTGTCAAGCATAAGATTACAAACAAACAAACACCGGATACAAAAATTATGAGAAAAAGACTGAAATTTCCCTGCTGCTGTGTCCAGTGTGAGAAAAGGAGGCCAGTTGGCCGAAAATTTGCGCCTGTCTTGTCTTGTCGTATTAAATACGCGTTTGTATTCTTCTTTCGTGTTCTTTCTGGTCACATGTACTTGTCGCAAAAATGCAACATTGGCGCCGAAAGAGTTTATTCACTGAACATTGTTTCTTTCCCCTTGCTTTAATATTATGTCTTGGCATCAACCAGTCCCAAAAGATGCAGAAACCTTTGGTGTTGGTTAAAAAAAAGAATTAGCAGCAGTTTCAGGATGCGTCCATGAAGTGAATGAGACTTGCCTACATGGTTTCAAATCTTCCCATTGAACCCATAGCATTCTTAACTGTGGGTATGAATAAACTGATGGGATTTGAGCCCACAAAATTCCAGTCTTTAGCTTGTTATGTAATACCTTCTTCATTGCAACTGGTTCATTTGTTTTATTTTCTTTTTTATTGTATTGTAAAATGATTTCATTTTGCTGACAGGAACCAAAAAAACATGAAAATGGAATAAAAGTGTGTATTAAATACTACCAGACACAAGACTGGCATAAGTTTTCAGCCAACAAGCCTTTGTTAAGCATAAAGGCAAGATCACAAAAGAACAGAAAACAAGCGCAGCAGGGAAGTTTTGGTCTTTTTCTTCTCACTTTCTATTTGTTGTTTGTTCTTTTGTGGTCATATGTTTATGCTTAACAAAGGCCAGTTGACTGAAAATGTTGTGCCTGTCTTGTCCGTTTGCATTAAATACAAGTTCTTGTTCTGTTTTGATGTCTTTTTGATTCCTGTTTGCTTGAACACGAGTGGTCACACTTGTTATAAATTTCATTTTGCAAGTTAACTTTTTAAAGTTTGTATTTATTGTATTGGGGTCTCTTTCCCTGTGTGTTTGTTTTTGTGGTGGGTTTTTTTTTTCCTTTATTTTTAAACAACTTTGGAGTTGATGAGGTTTGCATTGTTGATGTTGCAGGTCTGATGAATCAGATTTCAGACTTCAAGGAGATCACTCCGTCTTCTGGCCTCACGCCAGGGGACTCGACACTGCATTACCATAATGGTTATTACTTCCGCTCTGCCACTCCTCACAACCACAGGTATATTTGTGGGTGCACTAATGTATGAGCATGAGGGTGTGTTAAAACAGTTTTTTTTTTTTTTTTTGTATTTTCACAAGATGAGATTTTAGATCAATAAAACAACAGACAAAAAAACAACAAAAAAAACAACAACAAAAACAACCAAGGAATAAAAAAGCACACGCACATATATGTAAATTTACAGTGCAAAAATTAAACAGTTTAACTATGGCAACAAAGAAAACAAGCGCTGCTATCACCACTGCTGCCACTGCCACCACCACCATCACTGCAACTATCAAGTCCATTGCTATCACCACTAGTACCGCTCTTCCTCCTACCATCTCCACTACCATTGCCACCACAAACAGCACCGCCATTGCCACTGATACTGATGCTGTTGAAAGAAGTCACATCACATAAAAATGAGCTAAATCAAGATTGAAAAAAGGGATCAGTCAACAAGATAACATTATGATAAAGAAGTTAACTCTAACAGAAAGAAAACATTTGGATTCTGTAGTAACAATAGGAAAAAGTTTTAGTAATATACTGACTAATCTGTCATTTCTGTGGAGTGTTGGCTGCCTGCACTACCTTGGATATCTCGTTTCACCATTCTTTTCCAGGTTGTTGAACATTTCTGAACTCTTCGGGCTGGTCCATTGTTTTTTTAGGATTGGTAAATATTTCAGACTTCAAAGAGATTGTTAGAAGAGGGATGTATAGTTTAAACATTGGACAGGCAAGATGGTGTCTGTGTATTCTGTGTGTGTGTGTGTGTGTGTGTGTGTGTGTGTGAGAGAGAGAGAGAGAGAGAGAGAGAGAGAGAGAGAGAGAGAGAGAGAGACTAAAATAGAGACTGAAAGAGAGGTAGATTACTTGTTTGCTGTCCAGGGCCGTTCACATGGTTCAGCTGTTCCCAGCATCTCATCATTGTGCCTGTTCTGTTTCAGGTTGGAGATGTTCATGTGAAGTTTGAGTCTGCTGGTCTTCTGTCAGGCCCAGGCTCCGGCTTTTCCCTGGGTCCTCCTTCTGATGTGAGTATCTCCTTCTCTCGCTATGCGCATGAAGCATTTTACAAGACACAGAGGATGACATACGGAAGCACTAATATATCACACATATACAGACACATCAGACTAGCCCCCCGTGGGAATGCTGGGGCTCTTTCAGTGTAAACAGTATCTCCAACTTTTGGAAATTCTGTGCTAGAAAGTTCCTCTTTTTTCTCACTCTCTTTGTTTCTTTCTTCCTTCTTTGCTTTCTGTCATTTCTTCCTCTCATTTTCTGCCTTGCTGGTCCATTCACCGGTATGTGTTTGGCAAAGTCTTACATACTTTGTCTTAGGATTGATGATTGGGTACATAAGTGCAGTTTTGGCTCTAGGGATGAGATATGCAGAAGCAGTTTTAGGTAATTTAGGCCCATTTTTATGTATGTTTTAGTGTCCTTAGTTATGTTTAATTTACGCTACGCAGATGACACAGGATTACTGGCAGACAACATTACAGGCTCTAGGAGGATCCTGTACAGGGTAGACCGGGTTGGAAAGGCAGCTGGGCTGGACTTAAATTCAAAGAAGACAAAGGTTATGCATGTTGCAGGCAAATATAACACTAGACAGGACCAGATCATGCTAAACCAAGTCCCTCTAGAAAATGTCAAGGACTTTAGATATTTAGGTTCAGTCAAGACACACGATGGAACATGCTCAAAAGACATAAAGATGAGAATTGGAATGGCCAAGAACAGTATGGTTCAATTGAACAATATTTGGAAAGACCACAGCATAACAGCAGACCTTAAGATAAAACTCTTAAAATGTCTTGTCTGGCCAGTGATGTTATACGGCTGCGAGGCATGGACAATGAAGAAAGAGGATGAAAGACGAGTGGAAGCAGCAGAGCTGTGGTTTTACCGAAGACTGCTGAGGGTCAAATGGACGGATAGGCGCTCAAATGAAAGCATACTGAATGAGTTGGGTACTACACGCAAGCTTCTAGTACTCATACAACGGAGGAAACTGAAATATTTTGGACACGCAATCCGTAATGAGAGAACAGACTTGATGTCCACTGTCCTCCAAGGTAAAGTGGAAGGAAAGAGAAACAGAGGACGGCCACCTGCATCACTTGCTAGAAACATCACAAACATCAGTGGCAAGAAACTCCAGGAGGTGGTCAGACTTAGCCAAGATCGAGAGTGCTGGAGGCAACTTGTGAGGACATCATGTGCAGCGGCCAACACTGTTCCCGGTGACGCCGACAGCTCAGAGACAGCTCAGTTATGTTTACATTTGTATTCAGGCATGTTTTTGAAATCCCTTGTGCGATAAATTGGACGGAATGATCTATGCTAGGGGCATCTCCGTAGATTATGTGTGTGAGTGCATTGATATTTGTACTTAATTTTCTTTTCCTTTCTTTCCTGTTGAAGTATTGTGTATGTTTTGAACTGGTTATAGCTCTGATATGGCTTTACGCAGTCGGCTGGGCTTTAAACAACAATAACAGTAATAATGACATCAGAATACACAATACATGTGTACAAAGGCATATATATGTACTGTCAATGTCTAACCATACGTAAAAAAACCCATGGTCTTAAATGTTATATACATGAATAAATACATGATGCCACACGTTCGGTCGTAAGAAGTGTAAGTACGCATTGGTGGATGAGCAAATATGTGTAAGTTCTTAACTTTGGCTTAGGTGTGAAGGGATAGGCAGGTCCCTGAACCAAAAAACTTATCACTGAATGCTGGTGCATCTGACTTGTTTAATATGCTGCTTATTTTTCACATGAACTTAGCTGAATGATAAGGTCGCTGATGACAGCATAAAATTGTTTTAAAAAATGGGCTTAGATGGCACCCGTGTGTATGTGTTTATATAGTGTGTGCAGTATCTTTGTGAGTGTGTGTGTGTGTGTGTGTGTGTGTGTGTGTGTGTGTGTGTGTGTGTGTGTGTGTGTCAGCCAGCCAAGATGTCTATTGATTCAGTATATGGTTGGTTTCTCATACTTACTTTGTATTCTTGTATTCAGCATCAGTCAGTCCTGAAGATAACAGAAATTAATCTGAGCCTATACCCAGAAATGAGAAATTAATGTAATACATACATGTGTGTGGGGGGTGGGGGGCGTGGGTATGTGTGAGACAGAGGATGACGGTTTTGTTCAGGGGTCACACACCTTACTCCCCTCCTGTCTTCCCCTTCCATTTTGTGAGAGCTTTGACCTGGAGATTTGGTAGTTGTTGGTGATTGTTTTGGTGGATAATGAGAGTGCACACCTTAGTTTGATTGCTGAATCAAGATTTGGCGCCTTATGAATATTATTATTATTTTGAGGTCGTTCGGTACCCAGGCAGGATCAGACCCAGGTCTTCTGACTGAAAGTCTGATGTCTTAACCATTTGACTGCCCTGCCATCATCTTTGGTATGATTGAGGAGATAATGTGTTTTGGTTTGTAGTGTACATGTAGTTATGTTTTGTCCTTAGGTGAGTGTGATTGCTCAACAACGTGGCAACGTCCTTGACAAGTACCAGACAAGTGCTGGAGATGAACTGGAGATCCTTCATGTTGGACGTGTCAGTGCAAAGGTATGATTACTCCCTGTGATGCACCAGAGATTTGTGACCTGTTCTCACAAAATTACCTTTAAATTACAGTTTGCACATTTTTTAGTTTTTCATACCAGAAGAAAAGAGCACACTCTCCTGTTTATAATGATACTAATTTGTTTTTCTGGTGTGAAAATTGTTGGGGATGCTGTGTTGAAAATTTAAGCCTGTAAATGCAGGATCGGCCGTTTTGAGAAAACAGGTTCCAAAGATTTTGCTCACACAAGTTATTGAAATTTTTAGCAACAAATGTCACCACAATTTACAAAAACTTCATTATTAAATGAGATGCAAGATTCATTCATTCATTCATTCATTCATTCATTCATTCATTCATTCATTCATTTACCCATTCATTCATGCATTCATTCTTTCAGTTCAGTTGTTTCTTTCTTTTTTTTCTTTCTTTTCTTTTCTTTCTATCTTTCTTTCTTTCTTTTTTTTTCTTTCTTTCTTTCTGTCTGTCTTTCTTTCTGTATACATTTATTTATTTATTTATTTACTTGTTTATTTTTGTTTATCTATAAAATGAATACTTCTGCAGAATTTTGCCAGGGACATTTCCTTTCTTGCTGCAGGTTCTTTCAGGTATGCTGAATGCATACTGTGTGTGGAACCACTGTGTGATTTGAGCTGCCTGACTGCTCACACCTTAATGCTTTGATTCCTGCACCCTGTCCACCAGCATTCTGCATTGTCAACCATGCCAGCAAAACAAACTAACCCTTTGACTTGCTCACCCTATGGATAGGGTGAGGGAGTCACAGGGTTAAGTTTTTGCAGTTGGTGATAGGGTGCAGGGAGTCAAAGGGTTAAGTTTTTGCAGTTGGTGGATAGGGTGCAGGGTGTCAAAGGGTTAAGATTTTGCAGTTGGTGGATAGGGTGCAGGAAATCAAAGGGTTAAGTTTTTGCAGTTGGTGGATAGGGCGCAGGGAGTCAAAGGGTTAAGTTTTTGCAGTTGGTGGATAGGGTTGCAGGGAGTCAAAGGGTTAAGTTTTTGCAGTTGGTGGATAGGGTGCAGGGAGTCAAAGGGTAAAGTTTTTGCAGTTGGTGGATAGGGTACAGGGAGTCAAAGGGTTAAGTTTTTGCAGTTGGTGGATAGGGTGCAGAGTGTCAAAGGGTTAAGTTTTTGTGCAGTTGGTGGATAGGGTACAGGGAGTCAAAGGGTTAAGTTTTTGCAGTTGGTGGATAGGGTTGCAGGGTGTCAAAGGGTTCAGTTTTTGTAGTTGGTGGATAGGGTACAGGGAGTCAAAGGGTTAAGTTTTTGCAGTTGGTGGTAGGGTGCAGGGAGTCAAAGGGTTAAGTTTTTGCAGTTGGTGGATAGGGTGCAGGAGTCAAAGGGTTAAGTTTTTGTAGTTGGTGGATAGGTGCAGGGAGTCAAAGGGTTAAGTTTTTGTAGTTGGTGGATAGGTGCAGGGAGTCAAAGGGTTAAGTTTTTGCAGTCGGCGGATAGGGTTGCAGGGAGTCAAAGGTTAAGCAGATGTTTTGAACCAGAGAGCTATTGTTCCACCGGTGTCACAACGAGGTGTAGTAGTGCTGTGTTAGTCACCTCTGCTTACTTGGGTTTTTTTTTTTCAGGACATCTTTACCAAGGCCCACTCCCAGAACACCATGATGACCTGTTGATTCGTTTGGGTGGCTGGCTCCTGATGTTTGTGGCTTTTGGGTGCCTCACTAGCATTGTCACCATTCTGGGTATGGTTTTGTGTGTGTGTGTGTGTGTGTGTGTGTGTGTGTGTGTGTGTGTGTGTGTGTGTGGGTGGGTGTGTGTGTGTGTGTGTGTGTGTGTATGGGTGGGTGGGTGCATGGGTAGGTGGGTTGTTTGTGTTTGGTGTGTGGGTGTGTGTGTGTGTGTGGGTGCCTCTGTGTGTGTGTTTGTGTGTGTGTGTGTGTGTGTGTGTGTTATTTCTTTTAACATCTATTCACATATGTGCTTTTAGATGTGTTCGTTCGTTCGTTATTTCTTTTATCGTATATTCACGTATGTGCTTGTAGACGAATGTGTTTATCTGTGTTTGTGTGTGTTTGCATTTGTTTGTGTGTGTGTGTGTGTAAGTGTATGAGTGTCTTTGTGTGTGTCTTTGTGTGTGTATGTGTGTGTATACATGAATGCATTAGGGAGGTGTGAAGGGTATAGTGAATTACTATGTAAATGTGTCTTTTTATTCCAAGCATTTGTTAAGTATTAAGTTTATTAACACTGTTGAAATTGGCAAAACTCCAGAAAAGTGCACCTAGATTACTGTAATCACAATTCAGGAAATAGCGTTTTGAAAATCGGGCGGGCCATCAAGGCGCCGCAAGAATCGTGGCTGAGTCTTCCCTCGCCTTGCGCAGAACTTTCCCAGTTAGGGGAACGGAGGGAAGGCATAGCCCATCAGGGCTGACCATGGAATGGACAGAGCATCCACAGCCCAAGCCGCTGGATCCGGGACTGGAAAAACATACATATGAAGGCTGCGGTGGAACCTGGTGGCAAACAGGTCCACTTGTGGTTTGAACCATGCTGCCCAAGTTGGCTCCAGAACTGCAGGGACCAGTGGCTGTTCTGAGGGAAGAATCATGTGGGAGCTGCTGTGGGAGGCCACAAGTATGTTGATCTTTCCCGGGACATGCTGTGCTGAGATCCGAATGGACTGTTCCTCGCGCCAGAAGAGAAGCTGTTCCGCTCTCCGAGACAAGGAGTGGGAGCGGGCGCCCCCTTGCTTGTTGACATAACAAGCCTTAATGCATAAACTGTAATTGTCAAAATCAAATGATTGTGCCATTTGAATATTTGTTTAAAAATATCCTTGTGTTTATATAACTGATATTGTTTCCCCGGTTTTTTTATCAGTTAGAACTGTTGTTATTTTGATATTCCAGATCCCAGGAGGCTTCAAAGTTAAATAAAATTTTGAAATCTTGAAAAAAAGAATCAAAACATTCTCATTCTCTATCTTATGCTATATTGTAGTGTTTATTCATTAAGGTATTGACAGTTCCATTACATTTCTGAGTGATTTAAATACACGATGATGAGCCTGTTTTTTTGTTGTTGTTGATTTTGTTGTATGTGTGTATTCATACAGGTATATTGGAACAGTGGCAATGGTGGACTAAGATTTTTGATGTTGCTTATGTTTGTGTTTCACAGTGGACTGGATCCCAGTTGTACGTGAACTGGTTGCCATGGGGATGGGAGTGATGAATGCTGCTTTTTCCATTTCTTTGTCACTGACCATCATCGCGCTGGGGTGGATCCGCTATCGGCCATGGCTGGGCATGTCCATCTTACTGATGGCGGTCACTCCTTTTTTCTTCTCCAAACTGCGAATGGTCTTCTCCTCCTCCTCCTCCAGTACTCGACATAGAAGCGTGTAATCGACTGTGCTGGTGATGTGTGTCTGTGTGTGTGTGTTTTGTATGTCTTTTGGTGTGTTTGTTTGTTTGTTTAGCTTATTATTTTTTTTTTTTTTAGCTGATTGTGTTTTTCTTTGGATTTAGTTTTGTTGTTGTTGTTGAGATTATTCTCTTCTAGTTCATGAGGAAGTGTTAGTCTACTGTGCTTGTGATGTGTCTGTGTGTTGGTTTTCTGTTGGTTGGTTGGTTGGTTTGTTTGTTAAGATGATTGTGTGTTTCTTTGGATGTTTGTTTGGATTATTGCCTTTTTCCTTGAGTTCATGATGCAGGTCTGTGTAGTCTACTGTGTGGTGTGTCTGTGTGTGCTTTTGGTTTGGTGGCTTTTCTGGTATGATTGTTTGTTTGGACATTTGATTTTGATTATTTTTTTTCTCTAATTATCCAATTTTTCATAATGTTGTTGATATTGTTGTTGTTGTCATTGCTGGTCTTCTTGTTCTTTGTTTTCCTTATTTTTGTCTCCTTTTTCTTTGTTCTTTCTTTTTCTGTGTTCTTTTTCCTTCTTTTTCATCATTTTTTTCCTTTTTTAAATTTTCTTCTGTTTCTTCTTGTTTTTTTTGTGTTTTTTTTTTAGAGTTTTTGTGGAGGTTGAAGGCAAGGTGAACCCCCTTTTGTAAACAGGATATTGGTTCAAATCAAAATGTGACTATCAGAATCAGAAATTTATTCAGTAAAACAAAGCCTCATTTGAAGGTATGTGAAGACATAAACATTATGCAAACACAATACATATTACATTGTTGTTCAGATTGTGCAAGATACTGTATGTTTATGTCAGATGTGCATGTGTTGGAGATGAGGAGTGCACGAAGTGGTCTGCAACAGATAATGCCATCAAGATTTCAGTTGTTTTTATGTTAGAATTTCATTAAAGTTGGGTTATTCTTTTGTGTGTGTGTGATGGGTAGTCACAAGATATGTTTTGGTTAAAACTGTGTGATTATGCCCTTCCCCCCTTCCTTTATATATATATGTTTGTGTTTGTTTGTGTGTATTGTGTGTGTGTGTGTGTGTGTGTGTGTGTGTGTGTGTGTGTGTGTGTATGCTCATGGCCGAAAATGTCTGGGGAAAAAGTGATTTACATTGTCAACATTAGCTGACATGTGACTGGAGAGATTTCAGTTAAAAAAATTCCTTTGAAATTGTGTGGAACACTGCAGTCTTTCAAAACCTAGTTAAATTTAATGATCTATCTTTTGGATGTTTGCATCGGAAAAAAGAAAACCATGTAAAGTATGCAGGTACCCAGATGGTGTCTATGAAGTGCTGGAAAATGGTAGATTGAAAAAAAATTTTGGACTGTCTTGCCACTTGGTTCTACTTCATTTCCAGAGATGATTAATATGGCCGGTCACTTTGTTCATTATTCAGAATAGTATTTTTGTACATTGAGGCCAAACAATAATTGGGCACATTCCAGTTTTGTGAAAAGAATCTGTTTTTGCCTGTGTTGATACAGTGTGCAGTAATAGATAAGGTGCATTTTGTAGAAAAACTTGAGAAATTTCAGAACAGCTAAGATCAGTTTGAACGGTGGTCCCGTAGTGGAGCGTAATGAGTAATGTTTGGATAGTCATTAGCTATGTGTAATGTTTGGATAGTCTTTAGCTACTTGTTGTTTTAAACAGCTGTATTGTGAATGTTTTTGAGGAGAATAAAAATTGTGTGTGTATATGTGCGTTACTGTATGTGTAGAAGTGGTCATAATATGTTGTTTATGTAGTGCAACCGATTATAGAATACTTTTCTCAAAACTGAGAGGAAAATGTCACCTTACAGTTAAAAAGAATAAGAAGAATTAGAAACTTTATGATTTGCAAGTCTGTGAAAATGATTTGGCTTCCATTTATGTATAATTATAACTGATCCATTGCAGAAGTATACGTATTTCTTTTTCTTTCTTATCTATTTATTATTTTAGTGTAATTTTTTGTTGTTGTATGTATGACCTTTTGACTCCAGAAAACAACTTTTCAATAAAATGGGAAGCTCGTATAAAGAAAAAAACCTACAGATTCTGCTGGGTTTTCTTTTTTTTTATTTTTTATCTTGGGGTCCTGTGTTTGGCTTTATTCTCTTTTTTGGGGATTTGTCTTCTTTCTGTTGATTTGTCTCACTTTCAGTGCTATCTGTCGATTGAATTTTCTAATGCCATGCTATTGGAATGGTACCCGGTAAGTAAAACAAAATGAATTTGAGACATCATTTCAGCAAACAGTGTTTCTATAGATGCGTGTATGTGTTTTTTTGTCGATTGTATCCTGTGTACGTATTGACTCAAAATATGTGTGTAGCTGATGCTTGTTTTCCCTAAAAGTTCATTGTCTGTGATAAGCGGTATGTTGATATGATAGTCCCAAAAATATACAAGTTTTGTTGTTCTTCCTAGTTTGAGCTTGTCTGTGCAATCTACAGGGTTTCTGTGTGATGCAAATGTCCTCATGGTGGTATTTTGGAATTTCATTTCATTTATTTATCAGTTTATTCACAGAGTCACTACATGTTCGTCAATTCATTGGCTTGTGTTGTTTTGTGTACTGAACATCTGATGAGACGGCATGAGATGATCTGATCCTGTTTAGCTTGTACGCATGAAGTCTGGGAACTTTTTCATACTGCCTTTGTTTTGTGTGAGTGCATTATAATCTGCTTGTCAAACAAGAACATACTTCTTCTGCTGCTGGGTTTAGTTATGACTTGTGCAGTTGATAATGGGCGGAATAATTAAATGGTTAGGGCACTGGTCTTCCAGTTGGAAAGTCTGGTTTTAACCTGCGTAAGTGACTGCTGGGTGGGTAACAAGTGGAGGT
Source organism: Monoplex corrugatus (assembly GCA_030674185.1). NCBI lineage: Eukaryota > Metazoa > Mollusca > Gastropoda > Littorinimorpha > Ranellidae > Monoplex > Monoplex corrugatus. The sequence goes on along the minus strand of CM060312.1, from coordinate 77,858,225 downwards.
GTTTTTTTTTTCCCTGTTTTTTTTTCCCTGTCCCATTGTCTACACTACCTTAATAGCCACAGAAGCTGGAACAGTTTTTGCAATGCGATGATGATGATGTTGATGACGATGATATTCATGATGCTACGGAATTCCATCTGAGATTGAGACTGCATGACAGGGCTGTACTCTAAGCTTACTATCATGATATATCCTGGCTTCACCCAGGCCTGAGAGATAGACACCTGCGGTGCTGGCCAGAAGATTTAAGAAACACCCTCAATGATGCATCCGTGAAGTGGATGAAACTTGACTGTGTGGTCCCAGTCTTCCCAATGTGCTCATAGCACGCCCAATTCTGGGTAGGAGTCGGTTAGAGCCGAAAAATCCCACAATGATTTTTGAAGGGACTGATGGGGATTCGAACCCACAACCTTCCAGTTGGTAGTCCGTAGTGTTAACCATTACACCATGGCAACTGGTTAAATGAGGAGATTTTCCTGCTTTCCCATATCAGCATATGTGCAGTCTTGCTAGCACCTGAAACCCCCACCCTCCCACACCCACCCCTCGTTCATGTGAACCCCCTTCATTCATGAGACATCAACGAATCCCCTTTATATGTATGTATTCACAAAACACCAAGCACACATGTTAAAGATCCTATGAACCGTGTCAGACTTTGGTGGTTGATGGAAGCACGAGAAAGCCCAGCTCGCATTCCTGCCCAAACTAGAATATGACTGTGTGAATGGAGGGGTAAAACAAGTAGTCATACCCATAAAAGCCCACTTTCATATTCGAGCACATGTGGAAGTTCATCCCCAAATGCAAAAAAAGAAGTAATATAGTTGACTGCTATGAACTGTCTTTTAAGTAGGTGAAGCCTGAGAAAGAAGAACATTATACAAATGAACCCACCCAAAAATGTTCACCTGTGTGTAAGAGATTAATTTTTGAGGCATTACTGTGTTTGTGCTTTAATGGTGTATCATCTTAAAAGTAGACTTCATTTTTCCAGAAAGTTCAGTCACATTGAAAAATAATGAAAGCAGTTTATGCATACAGGTCAGCTCATGAGTGTTTAGGATTAGCTGCATTGTGACAGCTTGATAAAGATGATTCCATTTATGAGCAACATTCCCCAATTTTTGCTGTCATTGTCAGTCGGCCCATGTGAAAAAAATCTGTGTTCTTGTGTTTTAGTCAGAGTAAACTGATCAGTGCCTCCAAAAAAAACCAAAATGCTTTTGAAGGTTAAGTCAAGCTTTACTGCACTTAACACAAGACTCCTGAAACTGCAAAAAACTCAAATCAATGAAATTGTTCCAACTTGAGTTTCTTAGCATGTAACACCAATCGCTTTCAGCAGTTTAGTATTCCCTACGTGGGAGCGGGTCACATTTGCTATTACTGCCACGATTATTGTCATTTTCCCCTATCAGCGAAATATTTATATCTTGAGGATCATACTTTTAGAAACCTCATTTCGGTGTGTGGAGACTCTTGTCATGCAACAGTCTCTCACAACAGACAAGTAGAACATTTCCCTCCTGTACATGTATTTAACACAAACAAAGAAAAATGATTTAGCTCATCACATCAGTCAGTCATTTAGTTGAGGGACTTTTCATCAAAATAAACTTCTCATGATCTCAAAAGTAAATAATACACCCTCAATAGAAATACACACATTTCAAAGCTTTTGTCACAATGCACGATCACTAAAACTCATTCACAACAGGAAAATCAGAACCGTGCCAACATCACAAAAACCTTTTCTTGAAATTCCGTTTCAGCTGCCTCAGATCACTTCTGATCATAATTTCAATGCTATAAATGTTTAGGTAATACCAAAGAAATAAGAGGGAAGCAGGGAGAATTTTTATAATATTAGTCAAAGAACATAACTCTTGAGAGTCACATAGGAATTATCACCAATGTTGTAGAACTTTTCAGATCTAACATAGTTTGCGCTACCCATTCAGCTAGCATAGAAGCAGACACAAAACACAAAAACCGTAAGCTCAGAACACTCCTAGCTGAATGGGTAGCGCAAACTATGTTAGATATGAGAAGTTCTACAACATGGGAGATAATTCATACATGATTCTCAAGAGTTTGATTGAAGACCTTCTGTTGTCTAGCTCTCCCTAGAGTTTCTTTCTACCTATAAATGTTTAGACCTCTGAACCCTTTTTATAAAACCCTCTGGCAGTCAATACCTTTTTCATAGAGTGTGTACTACAGACTAATACATCTCATGTAAAACTCTGTACACTTTAGTTCACCAAGATCTTTTTAACACTTTGACTCCTTCACCCTGCCCACCAGCATCCTGCATTGTCAACCATGATAGCAAAGCAAAAACTTAACCCTTTTAACTCCCTCGCCTATCCACCAACTTCCTGCAGGAAGCTGGTGGACAGAATGCGGGAGTCAGAGGGTAAGTTTTTGCAGTTGGTGGATAGGGTGCGGGAGTCAAAGGGTTAAACAACTCGGTTTTCACAGGAAAGGTGACTCCGCATTACACAAAGTAGCTTATCTCCCATTATATCATGAGTCTACACTACGTCTTCCAAATATCTGAAATCATTATGACAGAAGCACTGGACCAGTAGAAGAAACCAACTGCTTGTTCCTGACACAGTTGTGTATAAAAGCAGACTTGCAATTCCCAACAAGTTGATTAATATTTGTGATTACAGCTTTAGTAATTAGTAGTTTTATCAAGGCTTTAAATGTTAATTTTGTGTGAGATTATCTTTTTAGAAACCAGTCATTTTTCTTGTTTGATAAATATTTTTTTTAAATCTGCTTGTCTGCAAAACTTTGTACAGTTACTGCTTCCAGTGATTGTGGTGGTGTTGAAATCATCATTCATGGATATTGTTTGCTTAGCTGAAGCCGTCTGCAGAGTTGGGGTTTTTTTTGTGCGTGTTTTTTTTTTTGGGGGGGGGGTTGGTTGTTGTTCTTTTTGTATTGCATATAAGCACAGACTTGTTTTTGTAATTTGTTTATCTTTGTGGCCATTCAGGGCTTCAGAATATCCATAGAATGCAGTATTAAGTGGTGCCAAATCTTCTCTGTGAAGTGCTTTTCATTTTTAAATTAAATTTCTCTTGTGTTTGCTGTGCAGATTTTATATGAAACAATTTCATTGAAGACATGTTTGTCTTAAAGTTTCTTGAAATGTAGTGGAGATTGATTTGTGTGTTCACTTTATTCATTTTGATTTGTATTGAAGTTTGAATATTATATTCAGAACTTGTTTTTGTTTGGGTTTTTTTGTTGTTTTTTTTCCAGAGTAGATGGACATACAGTCAAAATGTGGTCACTGTAGGAATCAAAACATGAATCTATGTAATTATCAGTGCTGCATAAAAGCATGTTTCCGGCCGGCACATTGAAGTTATTGGTAATACTTTGAACATCAAATTGTTGTCTGTATACGTAGAACATCAGATCGTTGTCTATATATACATGCATAATCTATGCAGTTGCCAAGTGAGAAGTGTGGTGGAATGAAGTCCAGATAGTGGTGTTATCAGTCTGTATTGAACTTGGTGATCTCCATATATTTGTTGCATATATTATATGTATTAGTGGGAATCATATAGTTGATACTGATTTTTATCTGAACACTAATTTTCATCTGTTCGAGGCATGTTTTCATCCTTACCTTTTCAATCCACATCTTATCTATTCCTAGCTTCTTGCAAGGAAATGGTGGGTATGTTTAAGGAGTGAAGGGGTGGTTTTACATATATTCCAAATTTGTGTATCTATTAGTGCAGTTACAAAACCTTGTGAATATACTAGAAATAGAAAGCAAAGTTAAGGGGTTGGAACTAAACAGCAGGAAGACTGAAGTCATGGTGATCAGTAAAAAACATGAAATCCCCTCATGCAAAATAACAGCAAATGGCACAACCTTGACATAGGTTAATAAGTTCAAATACCTGGGAACGGTCATTTCATCAGACAGCAGATGCACATCGGAAATAGCTGGCAGAATCGGCCAAGCCAAAACAGCATTCAAGAAGATGACAAGCATTCTTACCAACAAATGCCTATCAATTAACATCAGAAAGAGAGTCCTTGAATGTTATATACTGTTGTAATACTGTTGTACGGATGCGAGGGTGGACAGTCAGCAAACAAAGCCAGAGCAGGATCGAGGCAGCCGAGATGTGGTTTCTCAGAAGAATGTTGAGAGTTCCATGGACAGCAAAGAAAACAAACGAGACAGTCTTGATGGAGGCAGACACAAGTAGATCACTCATAAGGAAGATTAGGAAAAGACAAGCAACATTTATAGGCCATTTTATGAGGAAGGGGGATTTGGAGCACCTGGTCACAATGGGAAAGCTGGAGGGAAAGAGAGCACCAGGTAGACCCAGGAAGAGAATGCTGGACGGACTTGCAGAGTGGCTGGGGAGGAGGAGGGTAGGGGAGATGCTGGGGGCAACGAGAGATAGAGATGGTTGGAAGTCCATGGTCGCCAATGCCATGCGGCAGGGCACCCGATGATGATGATGATGATGATTAGTACAGTGTAGAAATATTCTGTGAGCATTTTCATTGAACTAGAATTCTTGTATGAAGTTCAGTAAAGCTCGTTTTATGGCAGAAATATGCCTTGGAGTCTATGAAGAGACTAGTACTGACAATGTTTACTCTTCCATTTTGGACAAATGGCTTTGAGCTATAGGTAGATCAAGCCTCAAATAACAGAGTTTGAATAAATATACAGAAATAACAGTGACAAGTAACATGAGATTAGTCCTGATGATATTTACTCTACCATTTGGAACAGTTGACTTTAGCTGTGGGTGTATCTAACCTTAACCAACAAAGCTTGAATAAACAAAAACTCCAATGATAGAGTGATAATGATGATCTTCCAACAGTCACCATAAGTTTTCATTATTGTGACTGAATCATGAAAAACTTGAAGCAAGTTTTTGTGTCGTTTCACAAATATAAAAGTTCATTTTCATTATTGCCAGTTTGGTGTTTGGATGAAGATGGAGCAAAGTGAATATACTTCACCACTGAGTCAGCATTTTTCGGCGATAAGTTTCCAGCTTTTGGGCTGGTGTGTTTAGTGATTTACAGTGTTTATGCTGATTGCATGCCGCCTGTTTTTGCTGTGTATTTTCTGAATGAAAATTTGGATAAATTTGTTGAGAACTTGTTTTTAAGAAGCCTTTTCTAGACCTTTGATTTTTTTGTATGTTAACAACTAATGAATTTTTTTTAAGGTTTAGATAATGATGTTTTGGAAGGTGTCTCCAAAATATGGTTTATCTTTGGCATAACATATTTAACCCTTTGACTCCCACACCTTTTCTACCTACTGCAAAAACTTAACTCTTTCCTGCAAGAAGCGGGTGGATAGGGTGAGGGAGCCAAAGGATTAAGTTTTTGCTTTGCTTGCATAGTCCATTAGTTGACAATGCAGGATGCTGGTGGACAGGGTACGGGAGTCAAAGGGTTAATGAATTAGCATTCTCTCTTTCTTTCTGTTTCCTTTTTTTTTTTTTAGGTACCTTTCTCTTTTACAAGTTTATGTGTCAGCTTTTGTTCACTTATTAAAGATGAAAGTTTGTTTCATATATTAAACCTACACTCACCGTTTCTTCCAGAGTGTAGTAATCAGTTTGTTGACTGGTGTCATGAAATATTCTGTGTTATTTAATATGATGTCAGTGGTAATAAATAATGATTTCTGACGGAATTTGTGTGTGAACTTTATTCTTTTGTCATAAACATGTGAGTAAATGTGTTCAACCAATGTGCTCATATGCACAGTATTATGACCCTAAAATTCAGTCAGGGGTATATCATAATCACACTGAAAGTCAACAATCACAACACAGCAGAATGATAAGCCATACACAGACTTTTTTTATTTATTTATTTATTCAAAAGAAAATTGAGCATTCGTATTACTAGCTACTCTTAAACATGTGGTGCATTGTGGTTCTTCGATAAATGGCACCAGCAGTGTTTAATGCTCGTGTATAGAATATTCAGTCTAAATGCTACAGAAGACCACATAACTCGTGCTTAATACTGCTTTATGCTTCATAGTACACTACCTTGTGTACAACATTAAAGCTACTTTCTATCTCAGTCTGATGTAATGAAACCCACACACTTTTGTGCTATAATACTGCTTTGTGCTCGACAAAAGAAAATACTGTCATGACAAGTCATCATACTGCATGAAAAAAATGAACATATGGCTAAAGTCTTAAAATTCATATTTACACTGTAAACACTCTTACAGAATGAAGCTTGCAAAAACTCACAGACACGGAAAGTAAGCAGCATCTACTTATAGCCACGTTTTCCATGCAGTATCATATGATTAATGTACCCTGGAAACCATCAGAATTATTTTCTCCGAAATATTATTTTCACCAAAGTTCCCATTAACAAACCCTGAATGCGTATGTATGCAGATCATATCACAGATTTGGTATCGTACAATTTTTAGATTAAAAAAATTAGGGGATGATTTATTAACCCTTTGACTCCGCACCCTATCTACTAACTGCAAAAACTTAACCCTTTGACTCCCTCACCCTTTCCACCAGCTTCCTGCAGAAGCTGGTGGAAAGGGTGAGGGAGTCAAAGGGTTAAGTTTTTGCATTGTTAGCTTGGCTGACGATACAGGATGCTGGTGGACAGTGTGCGGGAGCCAAAGGGTTAACACAAAAAGACACAGTTCAACATACACTTTGGTTAAAAACTGACCAACAAAATATAGAATTACAAAGCAACAACATTCATTAATGGTACAACAACTGTTACAGACAAACTAATTAAAGTGAACACTGATACTTGAGCAACTACAGCTAGAAGGGGCACTTGGGGTTAAAACACTTGCAAAAGCATAAACATTTTAGAAAATATGGCATACAGACTGTATGTGTACAACGTGGGTTCAACTGTGCTGACTACAAGAAGCCAAACATTCAGGAACTGTGGTTTATCTGCCACAAAACACACTACCAACATGCATCATTACATGACAGGGAGAGACGGACAGACATAAGGGAAATTTAGGGATTGTAAAGAATATATATACACTTATAAACATTTTTGTTAAAATAGCAACTGACAATCCATAAAACTGTGTTAAAAATGAACATTTTTCTTCTTTCAGCAGTTGAAACAATTTTTCTGGATACAATTCATTTTACCACATACCACAGATATTTAAAAACATCTTGGTGTTTTCCTTCACAGAACCTTGGCTTGTTGGTTTATTATGTCACGGTTCACTGATTATTCAAAGACTGTAGAAAGCTTTACTAGCTTAGATTATCACACACACACACACACACACATACAATGTGCACACACATACACACGCATGCATGAATGCACACACACACACACACACACACACACACACATCATATGCACACACACATGTGCTCACACACACACACACACACACACACACACATACACAACATCTCGGGTAAAAACAGGTAAAATACGAAATTCAAGCCCACACCTGGTGTTACTAATAATGCATGGAGCTTCACAAAGGTGGGCTTGCCCTGTTTTTAAGTAACCTACGAAAATTTGAATAGAATGCACACTTGATGAATTACTTTATTTTTTGCAAAATGCATTGTAGTTATTACTTTACGAGACAAATCATTCTTCGTCTTGAAGTGTAAAACAGACATTGGTTTTTAAAGAAATGGATCTGCATGTAAAATCTAAGTGGAGAAGGGAAACAAACTTTGATCATGAACAACATTCATTTGAATTATTGTTAATATCAAAGTTAAATTTATTGTTTGAGTGTGTATCAAATTTATTGTTTTGAGTTTGTATTCCATCTATGGACCTAGACATCTTCTAAGTGAACATGCATCAGTTTGAATAAAGTACACTTGAATGAGGTTTATAAAACATGAGTTAGTGCAATTCATTTCCTACCCACTGGTTTTTTGTTTGACTGAATACTTTGGTGTCTTTATTTAGCATAATAATTACCAAACTTTGGCCACAAAGTAGCTCTTCTAAGACTTGACTCTGAAACTGTTGCAGTACAAATTAGATCTAGGAGTATCCATACATCTAGTCAAATTTACACTTATTGTGAATAAATATGCTAACATGAATAATCAACAGCAGTTTGCCACAATGTATACTGAAAGCTGAAAGCTTTTTTGGTTAAAAAAAATGCAATTGTAGGCATTTGGCAGTTTTTGGATATACACATACACAGATTTGGCATAATCATACAGCAAAATGCACACTTTTGTCTAACATTTAATAACATGAAGACACTGAATGCTGACATATTTGTGGTTAATCAATAGATGATACACTAGTTTAAAGCAGAATAAAGCATCATGAAGAAACCATTTGAATAGACTTAACTTTGAAACAAATGTTAAGTAAATCATTACTCAGCAAAGAGTTGTTTTTTCTCCTGTATTTCTGCCTGTTGTTTTTCACATATACAAAATCATGGTGACATCAAGGAAAGGTTTCAATGAATATGAAACACAAGGACCTGGCAAGCCTGTCTTAAGTACTGATAAAGCGGACTTTATTTTCAAATATAAATTTACGATAAAAAAGCACTTTTTTAAAACATGCTGTAGACTTACCCACACCCATGAAGTCAGAAGTGACTGACCTTACCTAACTCCAATTTAATCCACTACTATCATAATGATATCCACCTTTCTGGTCCAGAAGGCAACAGTTTGATCTAGATCACTGTCCTAATTTTTTCAGAGAGAAACGGAAAGCGAAGACAGGTGTGAAATAGTTACTTCAACGATCCACTCCAGTTGATGGGGTTGAAGCGTAACACTTCACGGTCGTATCTGTTTTCTAGCTGGCGATCCTGTCGTTGCTGCTGCCACTTGTTCTCCATGAACTGCACACAAGATAAAAAAAAAAGAGTCAGTTTTAACACTATCAATGTATCTGTTTGTTTGTTGTTGTTCTTTTCTGCTGCCCCAATTTCTGCACCGCTTCTGTGTCATTGTCCCTATGCCCCTCAGGACCTGGCCAGCTGATGGGTTTATGTGCAGGCTTAAGGCTTGTGCTGTGATCATTCTGAATCTTCATCATATCGCATCTGTGACGTTAGTGCATACGAAGTTCATTCCAAGTGCAGAGACGTCATCTTGAGAAACTGAAACTGCCCCTAATTTCATTATCTTGGTGTCAATCAGGTTGGAAAAATACAAACACCTGCAGTGCTGGTCAAGAAATTTGAGCAACACCTTCAGTGACACATCCGTAAAGTGGATGAGACTTAACTGTGCCTCCCAGTCTTTCCACAAGCATGCACAGTTCTGGGTTACTGTTATTGTTATTTTTGTTTTAATCCCAGCCGACTGTGTAGAGTCATATCAAGGCTACATCCATTTCAGACACACAAAATACTTAAAAGGAAAAAAGAAAAGGAGAAGAAAAATACACATGTCAATATATTCGTGTGCATAATCTAAGGAGATGCCCCTGGTGTTGACCCGTCTGTCCAATTTATTTCACTGGAGATTAAAAAACATACCTGAATACAAATTTAAACATAACTAAGAACACTAAAGCATTTATAAAAGCAGGCCTAATTACTAAAATTGCTTCTGCATATTTCATTTCCCTAGATCCAAAACTTCACTTAATACATGTACCCAATTACCAATCCTAAGAGAAAATATGTAAAACTATCAAACACATACAGGTGAATGGACCAGCAAGGCAGAAAATGATAGGAAGAAATGACAGAAAGCAAAAGGAGGAAGGCAGAAACAAAGAGGGTGACAGAAAAGAGGAAATTTCTAGCACAGAATTTCCAGAAGGTGGGGATGTTATTTATACTGAAAGAGCCCCCAACATCCTCATGGGGTAAAGAGCTAGTACATGGACTATGGGCATAAGATCCCACACTAATTCTTTTTTGATTGATAGGGATTTGAATCCACGCCCTCCCAGTCACTAGTCCATTGCCCTAATTACTTCACTCCATTGACCAGTTAACATGAGCAATATTTGTCATTAAGGATGCAGTTCACTTTTGTGTATGTTGATGATTGATCTGAAATAATTTATGTTACAATATGCTTCACAGACTGCTGATTTTACAGTCTTTGCACAATTATCTGAACATTCTTCTAGTTTTCTGAGAGACTTTCATGGTAATTATAGAAAGATGGTGTAAAATGTTATAGCGAATTTTGCTGAAAAGTAAACTAGAAACAATACAGAGTTATTTGTACTGGTCTACGTAAAGAAAAAACAGCAGCAGACAATAAAATAAAATACACCATGGCACTTGTGATGTTAGTGCATATGGTATTCATTCCGAGGCGGAGACATCATCTTGAGAAACTGAAACTGAAACTGTATGTCATGTAGGAGTTTGACAAGAGCAACACCAGATGAAACAATCAGTGCTCTAGGCATGGAATTTATAATACCTGAGCACACGAGAAGTAAGAAAAGCATTCTTGAAAGTAAACAAATGAATAAATAAAGCCAGCAAATACACATTTTTTTGGAAGAACAGAAGAATTCCAGCCATTTCCAGAACAACAATCATCACAATGGCCTTGAAAATTATACAAAGAGATTTCACTTGGGACAAATGTTGAAACCAAACTGCTTTCAGACTGTTGACTGATTACTCTTTGTGACTCTAGGAGTTAGTCTTTATAAAAGTTTATTACATAAATCAGCAATAAGTTCAGTATCCCCCCAAAACAACAACAACAACAAAAACACCCCTCAGACAGAGCCTACGATCCCTTGTATTTGTAACGTATGGTTGTTCTTCCATTTTCTTTCAAGCTTACAATTCAGTAATGGCTGTTGTACGTGTGTGATATAAAAATCATTTAAACATTATCTTATAATTTTGGAAGTTCAACTGAATCATTGCTTTGTATGTGTGCTTCATCCTACACTTTTGCTGTCATCTCAAAACTGCTTGAGGCTGCAGAAGTTTCAATGAATTACTGCTGTCTATTTATGATTTAAACATGGTTTGACTTTATTTCATACTTTTGCGGTCCCCCCCCCCCCCCCCCCAAACAGCTTGATGTAACAGAGTTCCATGAATCATTACTTTGTATGAGTCAAGAATTATATGGTTTTACATAGTCAGCTGGGCTTTAAACAAAAAATAACAATAACAATTTAATCTTCAGCTTATATTTAAATTGTCCCCACAAAACTGCTAGAGGTTTTGGAAGATGTAATGATTCATTGCTGGCTATGTATCAATGACAATTATTTAAACATCATCTATACTTGTCATCATGAAACTTCATGAGGTCACAGAAGTTATGTTAAATCATCACAGAGTGCATGTGGTTTAAAAATCATTTAAACATCATCTTACATTTTTTTTGTCGTTATTGCAAACTTCATAAGGCAGTGGAAGTTCTATCAAATCATCGCTGTGTATTGTGACTTAGAAATCATTTAAACGTTATCTTACATTTTTGTTGTCATCACGGAACTGTTTGAGGTAGTGGAACTTCTTGATGAAACCGTCCAGATCTTGTGATCTGCACTGACGATCATACTCCACCGCAGTCTCACTTTCTCGGACCTTGTCCTTCAAATGCTGTCGTTTCTGGGCATCCTGATCTGCCATCTGCTGTTTTAACACTTGCCTGAAGTGACGTCTGCAAACAGAAACACAGAAAAATTAATTTACTGAATAGTTTGCCCATTTCACCAGTGTATGAATATCAAAGCAATGTTAGCTGTGCTGACTTCAATGTCATGAGAACTGTTTCATGACACAAGACACGGGAATACATTTTTCATACTGGGCAAAGATTACCATAACAAAAATATAATTTTGTACATAATAGTTTGTCAGAGCTAACTTTCTTACACAGAGACAAGTGCATAGTCAGGCTTGTGTGAAATCTGAATACCCCTCCATGACTAAGTGATTACAGGTGCAATAGGAAGTGTCCCAAATACAGAGACCAAAACAGGCACTACTAACTCAACTGAAGTGATCTGGCAGCTGTGCAAATTCTCCTCTTGTGGGTGGCCTCACCCTAATTTGATAGTTCAGGTGGATTCTTTGGCACTGGGACTGGGACTGAATGAATCTGAGTTTGGTGGTGTGTTGTAGAGTAAAAATTGGCAGCTTGGGTGAAATGTCATTAAAACAGTGTGACCAACAGAGAGGTAGGGAAGGTGAGGTGCTGGGGGAGACCAAGCAAAAGGAAATGTGGATGCTCACAATGATAAGTGTAAAAATATGTGATACATATAATGGCAATGATATGAGCAAAAACATGATTGATGAAACTACAATGATATTAACAAAAACGTGATTAAGAAAGTCACTGTAATATGAGCAAAACTATGACTGATAAAATTACATGATATGACCAAAAATATGTGATTAATAAAATAGATAATAATGTAGGCAAAACTATGTGATTAAAAAAAACGACAGCGATATGAGCAAAAATATGTGATTGATAAAATAGTATGAGCAAAATATTGATAAAATGACAGTGACATGAGGAAAATTATGTGTTTACTAGAATGACAGTAATGTGAACAAAAATATTGATTGATAGAATGACAATGAACTTTATGAGCAAAAATATTGAGAAAATGACAATGAAACGAGTAAACTACCAAAAGCGATAATCAAACACTTGTAAATCTAACAAAATAAACAAACAAAAAACAATAAATCTCATAAGCCTAAAAAGTAAACAACCACTTCTGCTAGCTCACTGTTTAATGTAATCAGTCTCTATCCACGATTTAAACAAAACATTTAACATCAATTATGGTATAAACATCTGATATACTAGACCGTTACAGATTTTTGGAGTTCTATCTAGGATTTACAAAAC
>CM060312.1:77835353-77837853 GCA_030674185.1 Monoplex corrugatus | reverse complement strand
GCATGCATACATGCATACATCATTATATATATACACTATGCATACATGATGAAAACTATGATTATAATACATTTTCCAAACGATCAAGAAATAAATACTGTATTTTGAGTTTGTGATTGTGCAAACACTCAATATGAGTAAATAATGGACCATGATTTCTAGGCAGCATATTCCCCACCAAAAAGAATCAATTAACAAAAATTTACACTGCCTCATACTTTCAATAGTATTATTACAAATATTTCTATTGGATGACTGAATGATTCATATATATATCTAAGTAAGTACATGTGTGTGTTTGTGTGTGTGTATATCAAAATATATTTTCTGAAAGAGAAAAAGAAGAATGACTGCAGATAAAATGACAAATTGGTATGAAAAACACATGTGCTGTTCTCACCTTAGGACTGAACAGTGCTAACTCTAATAAACATGTTGACAAAATACTTACCTGTTTTGACCGTGGGGTCTTTTTTGTTTTTGTTTCCAGTTGAAGACCTGAAGGTCAGAATTGGCAGGTATTGTCTATGTCTGTGTTAGAATGACAACTGTTCAAGTCCTAAAGTGAGTGTGGTACTTTTTTCATATTTTCTATAAGTTAATAAGATACACATATATATATAAAAAAAAATGAACACGTAAGTGTGCTTTGCATTTAATCTACACCTTGCTTGTCTACATAATCATTGCATGTATGACACAAACATACAGAAGCATGCACATGGAGACTAAATGTTCACACACACACACACACACACACACACACACACACACACACACACACACACAGAGGCTCACGTTCAAACATGCTCACATACACATGTATGTAAACACACAAACACATATGTACACAGAATGCCTGTAGGCTATTTTTTTTTTTTTTATAAAGAACTCACTCTTGTTTTAGACAGTATTTACACTGATAAATGATTGCTAGAAAATATTCATTAAATAGAAAGGTTGTTGTTCATCAATGTCAAATCTAAACCGTTGGAATATATTTCACTGTCAGTATGCATCACTACATGTATCTTACAGGTATTACCTCACACCTGCATTTGCCTTAAACACACACACACACACACACACACACACACACACACACACACACACACACACACACACACACACACACACACACATGTACCTATCACATTTTTTTCAACAAAAAAAAAAAAAAAGGAATAATGGAATATATTCTGTTCATGGCAACAATATGTTCATTAAAAAGCTCAAAATATACAGTCAAGCCTTGTAACGATTGATACACAATTAAAAAGCCTTAGCCTAAACCAAGACCAGATTAAAAGGATATATGCCAATCATCAGTCACAAGTGGATTGAGAAGGCTCCGAAAGTCGAAAGATAAATCACCACACATCCAATTCAGCACTAACTACTCCACCAACCTGGTCGTGCCGTCGTCAATGTCCTATCATTTTAACTTAAACCAAACACTCCCAGTTTATCAGCCCCCAATGTTCACGAGCTTGGAGAAGCGGGTCACTCCCAGGGGGGTTATCCACCATTCTCTCGGCAACCACTGACGATCTATTGTCACTTACCTTGGGAGAAGGGAGCGACAGACAAAGGCTTTGAGGTCTGAACGACGAACAAAAGATCACGGTGGGATTTAAGGGCTCTTCATGGCCGTAAATTTCCCGTCTTTTAGTTTTCTCGTTCCGTCTTACTTGGACGTCTGCCTGAACTTTGATCATGTGATCAAAACGTCGCTACGGCTACCTTGCTCGCGAGCCTCGTGTTGACACAAACACAATGGTCCACGTGCCGCGTATTTTGATTGGACAAGTAGACGTTTCCACTTGCCCGTCGTCTGCTACGGAAATAACATGGCGGGCAAGGTTTGCCGAGGGAGGTAACAGTTTGAGAGCGTTTTTGTTGGAAAGTTTTGAGGGTGTGGACATACTGACCGTGATCGCCACTGCTGTTTACCTTGGTCATTAGTTCACTAGTGTGTGACTGAATGAAATGTATTGAGTTTGCTTGTCAGGGCCTCGATCGGAAATCAACAGAATGGAAATCAAAACCCGCTAAAAGAAATGTACACATAATTCATAGTTTACTCGCACACGCGTACCACGCACATATGCACGTACACGCAGCACACAAGCACACACACGCACGCACACACACACACACGCACACACACACACCACACACACACACACACACACACACACACACACACACACACACACACACACATGAAAAAAGGAGGGTGGATATGCACACTTTTTTTTATGTAAAGTGTACGGCTGTGAACCATCTCAACTTTGGTAAAATGATACTTGCGATTAACAGCAGAGAAATCCGTACTTAATCATACAAACACACTCACTCAGACACACATACACATACTCGTACCCAAACAAACATGTATACACACAAACACACACACTAAACGAAAAACACACATACACTACACATACAAACACATGTACATACATAAGAGGTCTGTGCTGCCAGCCCCCCCCCCCAT
>CM060312.1:77810353-77825353 GCA_030674185.1 Monoplex corrugatus | reverse complement strand
GCACACACATGTACACGCACATACTCTCTCACACATACACGAACGAACGCACAGACTCTCTCAACACCATCTCCTTCATCCCACTCACACACACACATATACACAAACGCACACACACATACACACACATTAACACACACACACACGCACGCACGCACGCACGTATGTACACACACGAACGAACACACACACACACGTACACACACATACCCAAACATCTCTCTCTCTCACACACACACACTCACACACACACTCTCTCTCTGTCTCTCTCTCTCTCTCTCTCACACACACACACACACGCACACGCACACACACACACACACACACACGCACACACACACACACACGCACGCATATGTAAGCCACTTCTGATCTGTGTCCATAGATTGCAAAAGATGTGAAGCAAAATGTAAAATTAGCATGTGACATGACGATTTGATTACATAGGACACAATATACTTAGATAAGCAAACCAACACTCTTTACATCTTCATCACTTTGTAAGAATATCTTCATCTGTAGACGACGGGTGCCTCTCTCTCTCTGTCTGTCTCTGTCTCTCAACCAAACACAAGATTAGAAACGGCAAATATCCAAGCTGGCATATCTGCTAATATCTATAGCTTTCGAAAAAATGTTCATGAATTTTAAATTAATGTGATGTCAACTCTCTCTGTCTCTCTCTGTCTCTATGTCTTTCTGTCTGTCTGTCTCTCTGTCTCTATGTCTTTCTGTCTGTCTGTCTCTCTGTCTCTATGTCTCTATGTCTTTCTGTCTTTCTGTCCGTCTGTCTGTCTGTCTGTCTGTCTCTCTCTCTCCTCGTCCATGTCTTGGTTATGTGCCTTTAAACCAGGATATGCATGTGTATGAGAGTGCATGTGTACGCAAAGATTTTCAATATCTTCATTTTGATCTTTTGGGTCATTTTTCGTTCATGATAATTTACAGGAAAATGACGATGTAATTAAAACCATCTCTCTCTCTCTCTCTCTCTCTCCCTCCCTCTCTCCCTCTCTCTGTTTCACAGGAAAATGGCGATGTAATTTAAAACATCTCTCTCTCTCTCTCTCTCTCGCTCTCCCTCCCCCTCTCTCTCACTCTGCCGTCTTCCGTAACAAGTAAATATCAGAACGTACACAATTACAATAATGGAATGTGCATAATTACTGTTTCAAGATCACCAAAGCCACTGTGGCCTTCAGCAAGCTACAGTCCAAAGTCTGGAACTGAACTTGCAATTAGTGTACAGACAAGTGTTGGTAGCATACAAGACAGTAGTACTCTTCATTATTTCATGACTGTAAAGCACGCACACACACACACACACACACACACACACACACACACACATACACACACACACCACACCACACCACACACACACACACACACACACACATACACACATAGGTATTCTCTCTCTCTCTCTGTCACTGAACAGGACATCAGGATCAGGCAAAGTAACGGCTCTCAGTCTACACCCTCAGCACAGCCTGTAGAAAGGACCTTCAGGACAGCCTGTAGAAAGGACCTTCAGGACAGCCTGTAGAAAGGACCTTCAGGACAGCCTGTAGAAAGGACCTTCAGGACAGCCTGTAGAAAGGACTTTCAGCACAGCCTGTAGAAAGGACCTTCAGGACAGCCTGTAGAAAGGACCTTCAGGACAGCCTCTGGAAAGGACCTTCAGGACAGCCTGTAGAAAGGACCTTCAGGACAGCCTGTAGAAAGGACCTTCAGGACAGCCTGCAGAAATGACTTGACTTTCAGCACAGTCTGTAGAAAGGACCTTCAGGATAGCCTGTAGAAAGGACCTTCAGGACAGCCTGTAGAAAGGACCATCAGGACAGCCTGTAAAATGGACCTTTAGGACAGCCTGCAGAAATGACTTGACTTTCAGCACAGCCTGTAGAAAGGACCTTCAGGACAGCCTGTAGAAAGGACCTTCACGACCGCCTGTAGAAAGGACCTTCAGGACAGCCTGTAGAAAGGACCTTCAGGACAGCCTGTACAAAGGACCTTCAGCACAGCCTGTAGAAAGGACCATCAGGACAGCCTGTAGAAAGGACCTTCAGGACCGCCTGTAGAAAGGACCTTCAGCACAGCCTGTAGAAAGGACCTTCAGGACAGCCTGTAGAAAGGACCTTCAGCACAGCCTGTAGAAAAGACCATCAGGACAGCCTGTAGAAAGGACCTTCAGCACAGCCTGTAGAAAGGACCTTCAGCACAGCCTGTAGAAAGGACCCTCAGCACAGCCTGTAGAAAGGACCTTTAGGACAGCCTGTAGAAAGGACCTTTAGGACAGCCTGTAGAAAGGACCTTCAGCACAGCCTGTAGAAAGGACCTTCAGAACAGCCTGTAGAAAGGACCTTCAGGACAGCCTGTAGAAAGGACTTTCAGCACAGCCTGTAGAAAGGACCTTCAGCACAGCCTGTAGAAAGGACTTTCAGCACAGCCTGTAGAAAGGACCTTCAGCACAGCCTGTAGAAAGGACCTTCAGGACAGCCTGTAGAAAGGACCTTCAGCACAGCCTGTAGAAAGGACCTTCAGGACAGCCTGTAGAAAGGACCTTCAGCACAGCCTGTAGAAAGGACCTTCAGGACAGCCTGTAGAAAGGACTTTCAGCACAGCCTGTAGAAAGGACTTTCAGGACAGCCTGTAGAAAGGACCTTCAGGACAGCCTGTAGAAAGGACCTTCAGGACAGTCTGTAGAAAGGACCTTCAGGACAGCCTGTAGAAAGGACCTTCAGGACAGCCTGCAGAAAGGACCTTCAGGACAGCCTGTAGAAAGGACCTTCAGGACAGCCTGTAGAAAGGACCTTTAGGACAGCCTGTAGAAAGGACCTTCAGAACAGCCTGTAGAAAGGACCTTCAGGACAGCCTGTAGAAAGGACCTTCAGCACAGCCTGTAGAAAGGACCTTTAGGACAGCCTGTATAAAGGACCTTCAGGACAGCCTCTACCGCTGACCTACAGGACACATCATACCAAGGACCTTCAGAACCCTCTCACTGCAAGTGTCCCATGTTCACACTGTCAAAGGATCTTTATGACACAGAGTGGTCTCTTCAGTCCCATGTGCACTATCAGAGCAATGGCAGTCCACTCATCTCTAGGATAACCGAGCAGTCTTCGTTTACGACGGACGTAGAAGAGTTGAGACTACATTGTTGTACATCATCATAAGTGCACCGGTGATTCGCTCTTTGGAGTCTATCGTTGTTGAGTTCAGTCGTGTGTCCGCCCAGTTTTACAGCGAAGCGAAGCTGGTTACTGCACATTTCCATAATAATATCAGGTTCATCCCATCTTCTCTGAACTAGTATGGATGCGTATACAGCCTATACGGTGTGGACTAACACCAGTATACAAGTGTGAAAGAACTGCCACCAAGTGTACGTACATAAAAGTTTGATGAAGGAAATACAACCAAAGCAAATAAAACCCGATTAGTGCAAGTTACTCGATCACAGTAAGGGCAGTCGAAGGATTGACGGTGGGCTTCACAAGTGGAATGGTTCATCTGAATCTTAAAATAATAAGCGTGGAATGTTTAAATGTGATTTTTCCAATGAATGCTGATCAAAGTTGTCACACTGCATCAAGATCCATTTGTTGGATTTCAGTTTTCATTCCTGTTGTTAGGAGCGATAGGAATGTGCCAAAAACGTTGGGGAAAAAAAAGGTCTATTGATGTAGAAATGTTTTAATCTTCACTTTCCTCCACAGCTGACGACGATGGCGAGGAAGAAGATGGCGATGATAATGGTTCCGTTGTTTCAGTAGTCGTAGTAGTAACAGTCCCGTTGACGTTCTCGTTCTCGGTCGACACTTTGACCACGTCCTCGTAAGCGGGCGGTAACTGCAGATACCCGGACGGGTCGAGCACCAGGGCACCAGGATCGTGCTCGCTGTAAGGTGGAGGGGTCACCAGCAGACCTCTGGGTGGCGGGGAGGAGGAGGGGGAGGTGGAGGAGGACAGGTGGTGAGCCCGTTCCAGAAGCATCAGCGTCCCTAGGGAGTTCCAGAGACTGGCCCTGTTCTGAGGGGCCACGTTGATGGAGCAGACTGACATGCAGCCTGTGGTCCCTGTGCCTGTTGAGGCTGTGCCGGCTCCATCGGCTCTGCCTGCCTCAGCACTTCCTGCAATAGATTGCAGGTCAAGGTCACAGAGCCTGTCAAAGTCCACAAATTCTTTTACCCCTGTGTGAACGTAGATTAACACTTTGACTCCCGCACCCTGTCCACCAGCATCCTGCACTGTCAACCATGCTAACAAAGCAAAAACTTGACACTTTGACTTCTTCACCCTATCTATCAGCTTCCTGTTAGAAGCTGGTTGATAGGGTGAGGGAGTCAAAGGGTTAAGGTGTTTCTTATTTACAGTTGGTGGACAGGGTGCGGGAGTCAAGGGTTAAAACAGCATATTAATAAACACCTAACGGAATCAATACGTGACAATGCACCGAACATCCACGGAACCAGTACGTAAAAGTGCATGAACACCCATCACATGGTACCGTACACCGTACAAAGCCCTGGAATGACAAGATATGGACAGACAGACAAAGAGACTGACAGAAACATAGACAGTACAAAGCCCTGGAATGACAAGATATGGACAGACAGACAAAGAGACTGACAGAAACATAGACAATACAAAGCCCTGGAATGACAAGATATGGACAGACAGACAAAGAGACTGACAGAAACATAGACAGTACAAAGCCCTGGAATGACAAGATATGGACAGACAGACAAAGAGACTGACAGAAACATAGACAATACAAAGCCCTGGAATGACAAGATATAGACAGACAGACAAAGAGACTGACAGAAACATAGACAATACAAAGCCCTGGAATGACAAGATATAGACAGACAGACAAAGAGACTGACAGAAACATAGACATACCGTACACCGTACAAAGCCCTAGAATGACAAGATATGGACAGACAGACAAAGAGACTGACAGAAACATAGACAATACAAAGCCCTGGAATGACAAGATATAGACAGACAGACAAAGAGACTGACAGAAACATAGACAATACAAAGCCCTAGAATGACAAGATATGGACAGACAGACAAAGAGACTGACAGAAACATAGACATACCGTACACCGTACAAAGCCCTAGAATGACAAGATATGGACAGACAGACAAAGAGACTGACAGAAACATAGACATACCGTACACCGTACAAAGCCCTAGAATGACAAGATATGGACAGACAGACAAAGAGACTGACAGAAACATAGACAAACATTTGGAGCAGGCGTGCATCTGACTTTGGCGATCATACGGCACCTTACACCTTATACACACGGGAATAATAACAATCAATAATAACAATCAATAATAACAAAATCATCCAGACAGCCATCAAACCAGACAAACAAACAGACAGTCAAACAAACACACAAATAAACAGACAAACCGACAAACAGGCAGACAACCAGACATCCAAGCAGACAAACAAATAAACAAACAGTCAGCCAGCCAGAGAGAGAGACAGGGGGAGAGAGAGAGGGAGAGAGACAGAGTGAAAGAAAGAGAGAGGGAGATCGAGAGAAAGAGAGAAAGAGAGAGAGAGAGACAAAGAGAGGCAGAGAGAGAGAGACAGAGAGAGAGACGACAGACAGACAGACAGACAGAGAGGAGAGAGAGAGAAGAGACACAGACAGAGAGTGACAGAAAGAGAGAAAAAGACAGGGAGAGAGAGAGAGAATGAAAGAAAGAGACAGAGAGAGACAGAGACAGAGACAGACATACTGAGAGGAGAGAGAGAGAGAGGACAGACAGATAGAGAAAGAGAGACAGAAAAACAGACATAGACACAGAGAGAGACAGAGAGAGAAACAGAGACAGAGAGAGAAACAGAGACAGAGAGAGAAACAGAGACAGAGACAGACGAAGACCGAGAGAGAGAGGGCACGCGTGTTAGAGAAACAGAGAGAGAGAGAGAAACAGAGGGCGACGAGAGAGAGAGGAGAGAGAGAGAGACAGACAGACAGACAGAGACAGACAGACACAGAAACAGAAACAGAGACAGCGACAGACACAGAGAGACAGAGCACGCACATTGTTTGGATCTTGGTCATCATACCTTACCTTCCACCTTACAAAGCACAGGAAACACAACAGACAGACAGACAGACAGACAGACAGAAACAGAGACAGCGACAGACACAGAGAGACAGAGCACGCACATTGTTTGGATCTTGGTCATCATACCTTACCTTCCACCTTACAAAGCACAGGAAAAACAACAGACAGACAGACAGACAGACAGACAGACAGACAGACAGGCTGATACACAGACAGATACCCAAGCACACAGCCACACTGAAACGAACTTAGGCGATTGGAGCGAGCACATCGAGCACGCGTGTTGTTTCTGATCTTGGCCATCATGCGGTACCGTAAGAAGCACAGGAACAATAAGATCAACGTCACCAGGCATGCCCCTACAATAGCTATCACTTGGACGGAATAACTGCACACCAGAAAACAAAACTACAGAGAATTATTCGAAGGAAAGAAAGTGAGGAAGAAAGGAAGAAGAAGAAGAAGAAGAGAGAAGAGAAAGAAAGAAAAAGGGAAGGAGAGAGAAGAAGATAGAAGAGAGAGAGAGAGGGGAGAGAGAGAGAGAGAGAGAGAGAGAGAGAGAGAGGAGAGAGAGAGAGAGAGAGAGAGAGAGAAGGGTGAGGATGGGAGAAAGATAGGGAGAGAGACAGAGATGGGCAAAGGAAGCGAAAAATTCGAAACGGGAAAACAAAAAAAAAGAAACATGCAAAAACCAAACCAAACCAAACAAAATAAACAAATAAAAAATAAGACCAAAGAGAGAGAAAGAGAGAGAGAGAGACAGAGAGAGAGAGAGAGAGACAGGGACAGACAGAGAGAGAGAGAGAGAGAGAGAGAGAGAGAGAGAAAGACAGAGAGAAGAAAAAGAAGAAGAAGAAAAAGAAGAAGAAGAAGAAGAAAAAGAAGAAGAAGAAGAAGAAAAGAAAAGAGAAGAAGAAGAAAAGAAAAGAAAAGAGAAGAGAAGAAAAGAAAAGAAAAGAGAAGAGAAGAGAAGAAAAGAAAAAAATCAGAAAGAAAAAAGAAAAACCAGCCAACCAAATAGTCAAATAAAGACGTAAGGAACCAGCCAATATTAATGAATAGAATACATTAAACAATAACATTCTAAAGTCATCAAAGGAGCTGTCCACTTCTGACTGACTGCAGACGGCACACCTAGAAAAACAGTACACAAAGAAAATCACTCACTTACTCACTCATACTCACTCACTCACTCACTCATTCTCACTCACTCAAACAATCAACCACTTAACCCTTTGACTCCCGCACCCTATCCACCAACAGGAAGACTCTGGATAGGCTTATAGGGTGAGGGAGTCATCAAAGAGCTAAGTTTTTGTTTTGCTAGCATAGTTGACAAGACAGGATGCTGGTGGGCAAGGTGCGGGAGTCAAAGGGTTAATAGCAAATGGAGATTCAACACGCAGACCCCACTACAGTCGCCAGCTGGGTCTGTCCAGAATGTAACACATGAAAACTGATAAACAAGTGATTAATTGACTGACCGATTTATCATTTTCAACTTTTTTCCTGCTGATTTTCAAAGATAGATCCTGTACAAATATTACTCAATTAATGAACAAATGAATGAATGAATAAACAAACAAACAAACAAATAAACAAATGAATACATAAATACATACATATAAATAAATAAATAAATAAATAAATAAATAAATAGATAAATGAATGAATGAATGAATGAATAAGGAAAATAAACAAATAAATACATAAATAAATGAATAGATAAACTGATCAATCAATTAGAATTCTGTGATTGTTCCTTTCTAATTCACTTTCGTTTTCTTTGAAGTTTAATATCTCTCTCTCTCTCTCTCTCTGTTTCCTCCCTCCCTCCCCCCCCCCTCTCTCTCTGTATGTTTGTGCGTGCTCTTGCGTGCATGCGTGAAGTGGGTGTGTGCATGTCTGCGTAAATACTCACCGAGACATACTTGAAGGTGGGTCGCAGCACTGGTGATTCTCGCAGCAACCGTTTTCACAATCTCTTTCACATTGGAAATAGTCTTCGTGATTCCTTTCGTCTTGGGCAGGGCTTTTTGTGAAAGAACGATCAGCGAGTACTGTTGAACAGATGTTGTTGTTGTTGTTGGTCATTTTCATTCAAAGGTATTCAAAAAGCCAGGGCAGGAGAAAAGACTCATTATTATCAACAGATAACAACCATGATGACAGTTACAGAAAAATTATCAAACTTTCTCCTCGTTCATGCTAATGATTCTAGTCTTCAAACACAAGGTCCTATAAATCTGTAAAGCACAATAAAGATTCCTCGTGCATGCTAATGATCTGTTTTTTTTTAAACAGCATACATATGTGGATCTGCGAAACAGTCATCATCATCATCATCATCATCGTCATCGTCATTATCATCATCGTCGTCGTCGTCATCATCATCGTCGTCATCATGATCATCATTATCGTCGTCGTCATCATCATCATCATGTTCATCATCATGGTCATCATTAACAACAACAACAACAACAACAGTAACAACAACAACAACAGCAATAACAACATCAGCAGCAACAACGACGACGACAACAACAACAACAACAGTATACACAAATAAAATAGACAATATACGTCAAGTAAACAAGTCGTTATGACGTAGAACGGACTGTTGTCTGATATTATGAAGCCAGATCACTGTCAAAAGCGGATATTTTTCTTATTGTCCTTTAACACGTTTTCTCATGAACTCAATTTTTTGTTTACTTGTTTATCCATTTATTTATTTATTTGTTGTTTGTTTGTTTGTTTGTTTGTTTGTTTGTTTGTTTGCTTGCTTGCTTGTTTGTTTATTCATTCATTTTTTCAATCATTCATTCGTTCGTTCATTTATTCGTTCGTTCAGTCGTTCGTTCGTTCATTCATTCATTCATTCATTCATTCATCCATCCATTCATTCATCCATTCATTCATCTAGACATTCACTCACTCTTTCATTTTGAAATGTATATATACAAAGTGGGGAAGGGTTCGTTGCTTAATTTGCCTATTGTCACCTACTGACGGGCCACTAAGTAAAGGGGGCCTACCTCGTTCTTCTTCCTCTTTTTCTTGTAACGGAGACTAGAGATCATGCCAGCACCCCCTGTCCCAACGTAACTTGATATTAACCTATCTTCTTACTTGATATTAACCTATCTTCTTACTTGATATTAACCTATCTTCTTACTTGATATTAACCTATCTTCTTACTTGATATTAACCAATCTTCTTAACTTGATATTAACCTATCTTCTTACTTGATATTAACCTATCTTCTTACTTGATATTAACCTATCTTCTTACTTGATATTAACTTATCTTCTTAGTAGAGAGAGAGAGAGAGAGAGGATTTTTGGGTATAGGACTGTTCTTTATCCCGCCTTAACCTTTTGACCCCCCGCAACCTGTTCACCAGCATCCCGCATTTCCAACTAGGCAAACATCATCATCATGTGCCCTGCCGCATGGCATTGGCGACCATGACCCTCCCTACGAATCTATCCCCTGTCGCCGCAAGCACATCTCCCACCCTCTCTGTCCTCAGCCACCCTGCAAAGTCCGTCCAATATTTTCTCCCTGAGTCTACCTGGTGCTCTCTCTCTCCCACCACTTTCCTGTTGTGACCAGGTGCTCTAAATCCCTTTTCCTCATAAAAATGGCCTATAAATGTTACTTGTAAATCAGTAAGCAAGTACGTGGGTAACGTTTTTTATTGGCGACATTGGAGTTATTTCAAGAAGCATTTACCACGCTCAGACAGCTCCAAACCCGCTTCACCCAAATCCGCCAGCAGTTATCTGACAGGAAATCTGAGCCTGCACAAAACCCTATGCGCTGGCAAGGTCTTGAAACGGGGGGGGGGGGGGGGGGGGGAAGAAGGGACCTATCAAACACAAAACTGACACCACCAGAACGATGGAAACATTAAGATGGGCAGCGAACAGGCCAGCAGTTTTTAATGTGGTGGGCTGGAACTGAACTCAAGACATCAGATCTTGAACCAGAAGAACAAGAAAACCAATGCAAGCGCGTATTCAACAACACAAGACAAGACAAGCGCAAATTTTCGGCCAACCGGCCTTTGTCAAGCGCGAACGCACGATCACAAACAGACCACAAACACCAAACAACGGACGGCAGGGAAGTTTTTAGTCCTCTTTTTATTATCCGTTGTTTGGTGTTGTTTGTGGTCTGTTTGTGACCGTGCGTTCGCGCTTGACAAAGGCCGGTTGGCCGAAAATTTGCGCTTGTCTTGTCTTGTCTTGTTGAATACGCGCTTGCATTGGTTTTCTTGTTCTTCAGGTTCCTGTTTGTTTGGGCGCGGGCAGTCACACTTGTTTTGGATGTCAGATCTTGAGTCCTTGTTTCAACGAACTAGCCCGTTACGTTTTTTTTTGTTTTTTTTTCTTTTCTCTTTTTTTGTTTATGCAAAGGTGAATAAACACGGATATGTTTTAACAAAGAGCTGTTCTTTTCAAAATTACAGCTGAATGACAGGTACCGAGGGCAATGACTGGACGGGGTCTATTTTGGGATACAGGAACATTGCTTCCTGGTATCATTACAAGAACAACGTGTTTTCCAGAATGTATGAATAGTTATGACGCAAAAAAAAAAGCAACTGTTAGTTCCTATTTTTAGTATTGAGGAGAGAGAGAGGGGGGGGGGGGGGAGAGACAGACAGACACACAGAGAGAATTAGAGAGAGAGAAAGAGACTGACAGAGAGACAGAGAGAGAAAGAGAGAGAGAGAGACAGACAGGCAGACAGGCAGACAGACAGAAAGACAGAGAGAAAGAAAGAAAGAGAGACAGAGATAGAGAGATAAGGGAAGAGAGAGAGAGGAAGGGAGAGAGAGAGAATGAGACAGAGAGACAGAGAGGGAGGGAGAGGGAGAGGGAGAACGGGAGAGACAGAGAGAGAGGAGAGAGTGAGAGAGACAGACAGAGAGACACATGGAGAGAGAGAGAGACAGACAGAGAGACAGACAAAGAGACAGAGAGACAGAGTGAGAGACAGAGAGATGGACAAGCAGAGAGAAAGAGAGAGAGAGGGAGAGAAAGAGGGAGGAAGAGAAAGAGAGAGGGAGGGAGGGAGAGAAAGAGAGACAGAAAGAGGGAGAGAGAGAGAGACAGAGACAGACAGACAGAAGGAAAGAGAGGGAGAAAGAGAGAGAGAGAGAGAGACAGACAGACAGACAGATTGACAGAGGGACAGAGAGGAGAGAGAGAGAGAGAGAGAGAGAGAGAGACTGACAGACAGAGAGATACACTGAGAGAGGAGAAAGAGAGAAAGACAGAGAGAGACACTGACAGACAGACAAACAGACAGACAGACAGAGAAACAGAGACAGAGAAATAAAGAGAGAGAGAGAGACAGACAGACAGACAGAGGGGAGAGAGAGAGAGAGAGAGAGAGACAGACAGACAGAGGGAGAGAGAGAGCGAGAGAGAGAGACAGACAGAGAGAGAGAGAGAGAGATAGACAGAGAGAAAGAGGGCAGAGAGAGAGAGACAGACAGAGACAGACACACACACACACACACATAGAGAGAGAGAGAGAGAGAGAGAGAGGAGAGAGAGAGAGAGAGAGAGAGAGAGAGAGAGAGAAGTATGTGACTATGTGAATTGTCCCCAGTGTAACACAGGCACAGAATAAGTGAAGTACACTGGACGAGAAACCATCATTGCGACTTCAGTCCGACGCCAAAGCGTGGTTGTTTTTGACCGCATAGTTCTGTTGCTTGCTGCTTGATAAGGGTAGTTCGAAAATGCGGTCACCTTCATCGTTCGTATCCTCCGCCCTAATCAAACCCACCCACCCATCCCTCTCTCTCCCTCTCTCTCTCCCTCTTTCTCTCTGTCTGTCTATCTCTCTCTCCCCCTCTGTCTGTCTATCTCTCTCTCTCTCTCTCTCTCTATCTATCTATCTATCTATCTAATCTATCTATCTATCTATCTATCTATCCCCCTCTGTCTTTCCCCATGTCAAAGTCTTCTTGTGTTTACATGTATGCCATGTCTGTTGTTTGTTTTGTGTAGCGTGTACTCCAAGAGGTCGATGGACGAAACACAGCGAACCATTTAGAATACAAACTCTCTCTCTCTCTCTCTCTCTCTCTCTCTCTCTCTCTCTCTCTCTCTCTCCTCTCTCTCTCTCCCTCTCTCTCTCCCTTTCTTTGTCTCTCTGTCTCTTTCTCTGTCTGTCTGTCTCTCACTCTCTCTCACTCCTTCCCTCCTATCTCTCTCCCTCTCTTTCTCACTCCTTCCCTCCTCTCTCTCTCTTTGTCTCTCTCTCTATCTCTATCTCTCTCTGTCTCTCTGTCTGCCTGTCTGTCTCTGTCTGTCTCTCTCTCTTAGAAGTCTGTTTTCCAGTGCTACGTAGCCTGTCCCCAATCTGCGATAGATTCATTTGTGCGTTCGTTCGGACTTTATTGTCGTTGTTGCTGTTGTTGTTGTTGTTGTTGTTGTTGTTGTTGTTAATTAAACTCATTCAGCTTTCCTATTCACCTTGTCATCTATTCATTCATTGTTTTGAAAAAAAAATCTATTTATCAATGATGGGAACTTTTTGTTGTTGAACACCAACAACTGAAATAGATAAGCCAGAATCTATTGAAATAAAGTTCCTTTTTTATTATTTTTCTTTCATATTATTACTTTTTTCTATTTGAAACAAGCAACACATACAAAAGCAAAATATTGCGATCAAATCGTGAGGGGAACCCACCCCCCACCCCACCCCACCCCGCCACTTCAAATACAAAATATCAATATGCTTTAAACGCAAGAAGGTTTTTATAGGCTGTCCTCCCAGTGGGGATGCTGGGGCTCTTTCAGTTTAAACAGTACCCCTACCTTCAGAAAAGGCAGGTTCATCCATCCATTCATCCTCTACCAAGGTGGATCACGAGAACCGAATAAAGCATCGTTTTCTCACAATGCTCTAAAATTACTGAAGGCTTCTACAAAAACTTTTTTTCGCTAGTCCTCGTATACTCTAAGAGTGGTAGGACTTTAAAATCAACTCAACTCAACTCAACTCAACTCAACTCAGGAAAGGCCGTGCTACAAACTTCGTCTTCTCTGTCACTCTCCTTATTTCTGCCTTGCTCCTTAGCTTTCAGTCATCTCTTCCTATCATTTAGCTGGTCTGTTCACCAGTATGTGTTGACTCTTCCTATCATTTAGCTGGTCTGTTCACCAGTATGTGTTCACTCTTCCTATCGTTTAGCTGGTCTGTTCACCAGTATGTGTTGACTTCTTCCTATCATTTAGCTGGTCTGTTCACCAGTATGTGTTGACCTCTTCCTATCATTAAGCTGGTCTGTTCACCAGTATGTGTTGACCTCTTCCTATCATTTAGCTGGTCTGTTCACCAGTATGTGTTGACCTCTTCCTATCATTTAGCTGGTCTGTTCACCAGTATGTGTTGACCTCTTCCTATCATTTAGCTGGTCTGTTCACCAGTATGTGTTGACCTCTTCCTATCATTTAGCTGGTCTGTTCACCAGTATGTGTTGACCTCTTCCTATCATTTAGCTGGTCTGTTCACCAGTATGTGGTCATCTCTTCCTATCATTTAGCTGGTCTATTCACCAGTATGTGGTCACCTCTTCCTATCATTTAGCTGGTCTGTTCATCAGTATGTGTTCATCTCTTCCTATCATTTAGCTGGTCTATTCACCAGTATGTGTTCATCTCTTCCTATCATTTAGCTGGTCTGTTCACCAGTATGTGGTCATCTCTTCCTATCATTTAGCTGGTCTGTTCACAGTATGTGGTCTCTCTCTCTATCATTTAGCTGGTCTGTTCACCAGTATGTGTTCATCTCTTCCTATCATTTAGCGGTCTATTCACCAGTATGTGGTCATCTTTCCTATCATTTATTGGTCTGTTCACATATGTGGTCACCTCTTCTATCATTTCTGGTCTGTTCACCAGTATGTTTGACCTCTTCCTTACATTTAGTGGTCTGTTCCCAGTATGTGGTCACTCTTCCTATCATTTAGCTGGTCTGTTCACCGTATGTGGTCATCTCTTCATATCATTTGCTGTCTGTTCACCAGTATGTGGTAATCTATTCTATCATTTAGTGGTCTATTCACAGTATGTGGTATCTCTCTATCATCTTAGCTGGTCTGTTCAACAATATGTGGTCCTTTCTATATTTACTGGTCTGTTCACCATATGTGTTGACTTTCTATCATTTACTGTTGTTCACCAGTATGTGGTCATCTCTTCCTATCATTAGCTGGTCTGTTCACCAGTATGTGGTCATCTCTTCCTATCATTTAGCTGGTCTGGTCACCAGTATGTGGTAATCTCTTCCTATCATTTAGCTGTCTTCACCAGTATGTGTTCATCTCTTCCTATCATTTAGCGGGTATTCACCAGTATGTAGTCATCTCTTCCTATCATTAGCTGTCTATTCACCAGTATGTGGTAATCTCTTCCTATCATTTGCTGGTCTATTCACCAGTATGTGTTCATCTCTTCCTATCATTTAGCTGTCTGTTCACCAGTATGTGGTCACCTCTTCCAATCATTTAGCTGGTTCTGTTCATCCAGTAGTGTTCATCTCTTCCTATCATTTAGCTGGTCTGTTCACAGTATGTGGTCATCTCTTCTATCATTAGTGGTCTCTTCACCAGTATGTGGTCACCTGTTCTATCATTTAGCTGGTCTGTTCACAGTATGTGGTAATCTCTTCCTATCATTTAGCTGGTCGTTCACCATATGTGTTGACCTCTTCCTATCATTTAGCTGGTCTGTTCACCATATGTGGCACCTCTTCCTTCAGTTTAGCTGGTCTGTTCACCAGTATGTGTTCTTTCCTATCATTTAGCTTGGTCTGTTCACAGTATGTGGTATCTGTTCCTATCATTTACCTGGTCTGTTC
>CM060312.1:77795353-77800353 GCA_030674185.1 Monoplex corrugatus | reverse complement strand
GTGTTTATGTGTGTGTACGTTTGTGTGTGTGTATGTATGCGCATGTGTGTGTGTGTATGTGTGTGTATACGCGCGCACGCGCACGTGCGCCCACGCGAGGGCGTGTGTCTTAAAACTTGTAGCGAGCGTTGTAGAGAGAGAGATCAGGAAGTTGTTTTTATGTACGCCACCCGAGCTGAATTAAGACAGGTGTGATTTGGTAAACCGGTTCTAGGAACAGGAATGTACAGTGTAATTGGGTGTCTACAACCCTGCTGGTAAAGTGGCTAAGTGACGTGTTTTGCCCGTCCACCCGACGGGTGAGTAGGTATACTGGTCTTGTATCGCCAAAGATGGGTCTTGTATCGCCAGGGATGGGACTTTGTATCGCCAGGGATGGGTCTTGTATCGCCAGGGATGGGTCTTGTATCGCCAGGGATGGGTCTTTGTATCGTCAGGTATGGGTTTTGTATCGCAAGGGATGGGTCTTTGTATCGCCAGGGATGGGTCTTTGTATCGCCAGGAATGGGACTTTATATCGCCAGGGATGGGTCTTGTATCGCCAGGGATGGGACTTTATATCGCCAGGGATGGGTCTTGTATCGCCAGGGATGGGTCTTTGTATCGCCAGGAATGGGACTTTATATCGCCAGGGATGGGTTTTTGTATCGCCAGGGATGGGTCTTGCATCGCCAGGGATGGGTCTTGTATTGCAGGTATGGGTTTTTGTATCGCCAAGGATGGGTCTTGTATCGCCAGGGATGGGTTTTTGTATCGTCAGGGATGGGTCTTGTATCGCCAGGGATGGGTCTTGTTTCGCCAAGGATGGGTCTTGTATCGCCAAGGATGGGTCTTGGATCGCCAGGAACAGGTCCTAGTATCTCCAGGGAAAGGTCTTTCTATCGCCATGGAAAGGTCTTCGTATCGCCAGGGATGGGTCTTGTATCATTAGGGATGGGTCCTTGTATCGCCGGGGTTGGGTCTTGTATTGCCACGGATGGGTCTTTCTATCACCAGGGATGGATCCTTGTATCGCCAGGGATGGAACTTGTATCGTCAGGGATGGGTCTTGTATCACCAGGGATGGAACTTGTATCGCCAGTGATGGAACTTGTATCGCCAGGGATGGGTTTTGTATCTCAGGGATGGGACTTTGTATCGCCAGGGATGGGTCTTGTATCGCCAGGGATGGGTCTTGTATCGCCAGGGATTTTTCTTGTATCGCCAGGGATGGGTCTTGTATCACCAGGGATGGTCTTGTATCGTCAGGGATGGGTCTTGTATCGCAAGGGATGGAACTTGTATCGCCAGGGATGGGTCTTGTATCGCCAGGGATGGGTCCTTGTATCGTCAGGGATGGAACTTGTATCGCCAGGGATGGGTCTTGTATCGACAGGGGGTCTTGTATCGCCAGGGATGAGTCTTGTATCGCCAGGGATGGGTCTTTGTATCGCCAGGAATGGGACTTTATATCGCCAGGGATGGGTCTTGTATCGCCAGGGATGGGTCTGTGTATCGCCAGGGATGGATCTTGTATCGCCAGGGATGGGTCTGTGTATCGCCAGGGATGGGTCTGTGTATCGCCTGGAATGGGTCTTGAATCGTTAAGGATGGGTCTGTGTATCGCCAGGGATGGGTCTTTGTATCGCCAAGGATGGGTCTTGTATCGTTAGGGATGGGTCTTGTATCGCCAGGGATGGTCTTGTATCGCCAGGGATGGAACTTGTATCGCCAGGGATGGGTCTTGTATCGCCAGGGATGGGTCCTTGTATCGTCAGGGATGGAACTTGCATCGCCAGGGATGGGTCTTGTATCGCCAGGGATGGGTCTTGTATCGCCAGGGATGGTTTTGCATCGCCAGGGATGGGTCTTGTATCGCCGGGGTTGGGTCTTGTATTGCCACGGATCGGTCTTGTATCGTTAGGGATGGGCCTTATATAGCTGGGGTTGGGTCTTGTATTGCCATGGATGGGTCCTTGTATCGCCAGGGATGGAACTTGTATCGTCAGGGATGGGTATTGTATCGCCAGGGATGGGTCTTGTATCGCCAGGGATGGGTCTTTGCATCGCCAGGGGTGGGTCTTGTATCGGCAGGGATGGATCTTGTATCGTTAGGGATGGGCCTTATATCACCAGGGATGGGTCTTGTATCGCCAGGGATGGGTCTTTGCATGGCCTGGGATGGTCTTTGCATCGCCAGGGGTGGGTCTTGTATCGGCAGGGATGGATCTTGTATCGTTAGGGATGGGCCTTATATCACCAGGGATGGGTCTTGTATCGCCAGGGATGGGTCCTTGTATCGTCAGGGATGGAACTTGCATCGCCAGGGATGGGTCTTGTATCGCCAGGGATGGGTCTTGTATCGCCAGGGATGGTTTTGCATCGCCATGGATGGGTCTTGTATCGCCGGGGTTGGGTCTTGTATTGCCACGGATCGGTCTTGTATCGTTAGGGATGGGCCTTATATAGCTGGGGTTGGGTCTTGTATTGCCATGGATGGGTCCTTGTATCGCCAGGGATGGAACTTGTATCGTCAGGGATGGGTATTGTATCGCCAGGGATGGGTCTTGTATCGCCAGGGATGGGTCTTTGCATCGCCAGGGGTGGGTCTTGTATCGGCAGGGATGGATCTTGTATCGTTAGGGATGGGCCTTATATCACCAGGGATGGGTCTTGTATCGCCAGGGATGGGTCTTTGCATGGCCTGGGATGGTCTTTGTATCGCCAGGGATAGGTCTTGTATCGCAGGGATGGATCTTGTATCGCCAGGGATGGGCCTTGTATCGCTGGGGATGGGCTTGTGTATCGCCAGGGATGGGTCTTGTATCGCCAGGGATGGGTCTGTGTATCGCCAGGGATGGATTGGCCGAAAATTTGCGCCTGTTTTGTCTCATCCTCATCATTATGTGCCCTGCCGCATGGCGTTGGCGATCAAGGCCCTCCACATGAATCTTTCCCTTGTTTCTGCAAGTGCATCTTCCACCCTCTCTGTCCTCAGCCACCCTATAAGTCCGTCCAATATTTTCTACCTGGTGTTCTCTTTCCCTCCAGCTTTCCAGTTGTGACCAGGTGCTCTAATTCCCCTTCCTCATAAAATGGCCTATAAATGTTGCTTGTCTGTTTCTAATATTCTGCATCAATCATCTTTCTGTGTCTGCCTCCATCAAGACTGTCTGATTTGTTTTCTTTGCTGTCCATGGAACTCTCGACAATCTTCTTAGAAACCACATTCCGGCTGCCTCAATCTTGTTCTGGCTTTGCGTGTTGACTGTCCACGTCTCACAAAACCGTATAACAATATCGGTTCTGTATAAACATTCAAGAACTCTCTTCCTGATGTTAACAATGTCTTGTCTGGTTAATACGCGTTCTGGTGTTTTTTGTGTGTTGTATTTTCCGTGTTTTTTTTTTTCTTCTGGTTCCTGTTTGCTTGAAGGCAGGCAGCCACATTTGTTTTGAAGTTGAACATTAGTCAAGGCTACGCACTGAATACGTACATTCAACCTGCCTGCCCTGTTAAACGTGAGGTACAGAAGGTCGCCGTTATGGCTTGTTATCTTAGATCTGGGTTTGTTTGGCTTCTTCTTTATACGTATGCCTCTCTCTCTCTCTCTCTCTCTCTCTCTCTCTCTCTCTCTCTCTTTTATATATATATATATATATATATATATATATATATATATATATATATATATATATATACAGGGGGGTGCAAAAGTAGGTATACAGTTATGAAAAAAGAAAACACGTACAATACTCATTGCATTTATTATACAAACAAATGAATATTGCATATACATGTAATAACAAGCACAGCCTTTAATCCCTCAGATACTCAAACTGCTTGCCGTCGGTATTCACACACTCCTCTAATCGAGAGCGGAATTAAGCATTATAGTACTGATGTGATACTTACTGTATACCTACTTTTGCACCCCCCTGTATATATATACATATATGTATATGTATATATATGTGTGTGTATATATATATATGTATATATATATATAATACATATATATATATATATATATGTATATATACATATGTATAATTATATATATGCATATATGTGTGTGTGTCTCTGAGCTCTCTCTTGTTCTGTCTCTCTCTCTCTCACTCTCTCTTTATTTATTTCTCTCTCTCTCTTTCTCACTCGTTCTCTCTTTCTCTCTCTGTCTTTGTCTCTCTTTTTTACATTCTCTCTCTCTTTCTCTTTCACTCTCTCTCTCTGTCTCTCTCGTTCACTCTCTCTCTCTCTCTCTCTCTCTCTCTCTCTCTCTCTCTCTCTCTCTCTCTCTCTCCTTTGTTGAATTTAGTTTTTTGATTTGCTTCTTTTTAAGTTTGTTTGTTAAAAACTTAGTCTTGTTTTGTTTTATCAAATACCGGTTCTAATTCTATTTTCGTGTTTTCTGGTTCGTATTTGTTTGTACGCTAGTAGTCACTTTGTTTCAGTTAGTTAGTCAGCTAACCAGTCAGTCTGTCAATCAGTCAATTAGTCAGTCAGTCAACTAGCCAGCCAGCCAGCCAGTCGTCAATCAGTCAGACAGCCAGTCAATTAGCCAATCAGCCAGTCTATCTGTAACTCAATCGGTCAGTTATTCAGTCAATCAATCAGTTAATTAGTCAGCTATTTAGTCGGTTAGTTCAAACCGTTTTTCTTTTGTAACACCTAGTGGATCAAGGGCAGAGATTTTTCCTTTTGTCCCACGCCACGAACGAACGAACGAAAGAACGAACGAAAGAACGAACAACCAAATAAACAACCAATGTACGATACAATATACTTCCTTGGTGACAGGGTATACAACACAAAACATCACAAGCAAAAGTGAACATACACACACACACACACACACACACACAACACACAACACACACACACACACACACACACACACACACACACACACAACACACATCTACCTAACCATACCTTTACCATCAGGCATCACCTGCCTCACCCCACACACACACACACACACACACAACACAATACACACACACACACACACACACAC
>CM060312.1:77782853-77787853 GCA_030674185.1 Monoplex corrugatus | reverse complement strand
TTGATAAGTATGTTATGCTATGCTTTCAGTGGTATCCTCGATTCTTCTATTGAGAAACCAACACACATCAGAATTCCTTATCATTTCAATCCAAACTACACGCACTTGTGTAACTATGCTTTCAGTGGTATCCTCGATTCTTCTACTGAGAAACCAACACACATCAGAATTCCTTATCATTTCAATCCAAACTACACGCACTTGTGTAACTATGCTTTCAGTGGTATCCTCGATTCTTCTACTGAGAAACCAACACACATCAGAATTCATGGTGACTAGCACACACACACACGCACACACACACACACACACACACACACACACACACACACACACACACACACAAACAAACAAACAAACAGAAAGAGATAGAGAGAGAGAGACTGAGAGACAGAGACACAGACACAGACAGACAGACAGACAGACAGACAGAGAGGATAGATGAGTGATCGTATCGAAAATTAATAAATAAATAAATAAAATACCTTGACACTGACTATCCTTGTACTGGAAATCAAAACATGAATTTGTCGATCAACCCAACACAACAACACAACCTTTCCACTGACTTTTCCTATCTTACAAATGTGTACCATACAGCGACCAGATTTCTGAATGCCCACCGGTCACGGATTGTTGGATCTCGGCTTAGCGGGCACCAGAGCGTTTCAAAACAGGTCAAGCATGAAATACTACAACAGGCAAGAAAGCACACTGACCAGCCATACCAAATTTCTTTCTTTTCTGGCATCTTGTTTACATAAGACACATTTTCAAGGCCTTAACTAAGGAACAGTAGCAAAAAAAGAGGTGTGGAAGTAAGTCTCAGAAGGGCAGACAATCTACAGGGTTATCTCTCTTGGCCACAGTCCTCAGTCCTCTTGGTACAGAAACCTGCAAAAACATCAACACAATGTGACACAATACAAAACGACATACCGCAACGCCACGCAACGCAACACAACACGACACGTCACGACACGACACGACACGACACAACGCAACGCAACACAACACGACGCAACACGACACTACACAACGCGACACGTCACAACACGACACGACACAAAACGACATGACACGACATTGCACGACACGACATGGCATAACACTACACAACACAACACAACACAACACAACACAACACGACACGACACGGCACGGCACGGCACGGCACGGCACGGCACGGCACGGCACGG
Source organism: Monoplex corrugatus (assembly GCA_030674185.1). NCBI lineage: Eukaryota > Metazoa > Mollusca > Gastropoda > Littorinimorpha > Ranellidae > Monoplex > Monoplex corrugatus. The sequence goes on along the minus strand of CM060312.1, from coordinate 77,786,654 downwards.
CACAACACAACACAACACCACACGACTCAACTCGACACGACACGACATCGCACGGCACGGCACGACACGACACGACACGACACGACACGACACAACACAACATAACACCACACCACACCATACCACACGTCACAACGCAACGCAACGCAACACAACACGACACAACAAAACGCAACACAACACAAGAAACAACACAACACGACACAACACGCGACACAACACGACACTACACGACACGGCATAACACAAGAAAACACAACAGCACACCACACCACACCACACCACATCACACCACCCCACATCACACCACACCACACCACACCACACCACACCACACGTCACAACGCAACGCAACGCAACGCAACACAACACAATACAACATGACACGACACGACACGACACGACAAGTCATATCACAACACGACACAACACAACACAGCACAACACGACACGACACGACACGACACGATACGACACGACACGACACACAAGGCAGTGCCAAGTAAGTTGGATCAGAATAGACAGTGCTGAACTTCACAGAAGTGACGCAATGGCAGTGCAGAGCCTCCTTTGATGGGTGGCCGTATTGCAGCTCGACATGCCTGGTTCCCATGGGCTTCCTGGCATTGAGACTTTGACTGAATGAACTTGAGTATATCGGTGTGTAGATGAGCCGGAATGTACGGCGTGGGATAAAAGTCTCTGGGGCGACAGAGGAAAAACAAAAACAAAACAAAACAAAACAAAACAAAACAAACAAACAAGCAAAAACAAAAACCCAACGACAGAAAACAAAAAAGAAAAGAACAGCAGCAACAACAACAACAGTAGCACAGATAGTAGTAATAACAGCAGCAGCAACAACAACAGCAGCAACAGCAGTAATAACAGCAGCAGCAACAACAGCAGCAACAGCAACAACAGCAGCAACAGCAACAACAGCAGTAATAACAGCAGCAGCAGCAACAACAGCAGCAACACCAACAACAGCGGTAATAACAGCAACAACAGCAGCAACACCAACAACAGCAGCAACAACAGCAGTAATAACAGCTGCAGCAACAACAACAACAGTAGCAAAGACAATAGTAATAACAGCAGCAGCAACAACAATAGCAGCAACAGCAGCAACAGCGATAATAATAGCAACAACAGCAGCAACACCAACAACAGCAGCAACAACAGCAGTAATAACAGCTGCAGCAACAACAACACCAGTAGCACAGACAGTAGTAATACAGCAACAGCAACCAGCAACATGGAAGCAACAGCAGTACATAACAGCAGCACAACAGCAACAACAGCAGTACAACAGCTAGCAACAACAACAACGAGCACCGACAGTAGTAACAACAGCACACAGCAACAACAGCAACAGCAGCAACAGCACAACACAAAACAACAGCAACAACACAACGCAGCAACAGCAACAAAACAACACACAACACACAACAAACAGCAACAACAACACAGCAACAACAACAGCAACAACATCATCAACAACAACAACAACAACAACAGCAAAACAACATCATCAACAACAACAGCAACAGCAACAACAGCAACAACAGCAGCAACAACAACAACAGTAGCTCCGACAGTAGAAATAACAGCAGCAACAACAACAGCAGCAACAGTAGTAATAACAGGAGCAGCAGCAACAACAACAACAGCAACAACAGCAGCAACAGCAGCAACAACAACGACAACGACAACAGCAAGAACATCATCAACAACAACAGCAACAACATCATCAACAACAACAGCAACAACAACAGCAACAGCAGCAACAGCAACAATGCAGCAACAAACAACAACGACAACAGCAACAACATCATGAACAACAACACAACAGCAGCAACAGCAACAACAGCAGCAGCAACAACAACAACAACAGCAGCAACAGCAGCAACAGCAACAACAGCAGCAACAACAACAACGACAACAGCAAAACATCACAACACAACAGCAACAACATCATCAACAACAACAACAACATCATCAACAACAACAACGCAACAGCAGCAGCGACAACAGCGACAACAGTAGCAACAACAGAAGTAATGCAGCAAAGCAGCCAGAAACAGCAGAGAAACAACGACAAACAAACATACAACAAGACGAGACGACAACAGACGGCGACAACAATGTAATACAACGACACAAACGATAACACAATGACATACGACAACAAACATTAACACCACCCGCACACGTCAACCACCACCATCTCACCACCACCACGCACCACATCCATCAACACAAGCAACTAATGCAACAACGCAACAACAATAACAGCAACAGCAACAGCAGCAGTGACAACAGCAACAATAGTAGCAACAACAGTAGTAATAACAGCAACAGCAAAACAATAACAACAATGACGATGACGACAACAACGATAACTACAACAACAACAACATTGACAACGACAACAACATTAACACCACTACTACCAACCACCATCACCACCACCACCACCACAACAACAACAAGAACAACAACAACAACGCAGAAACGACCTACATATCGGGTATTCATGAACCCAGTTGAAACCAAGTTGTGTTGTAAGTTTGGCGCTGTAGTGGAAGGATTCATTTCATCAAGGTCACGAAATTGTCAAGGTAAAAAGACTGACACCAAAACGTGTAAAAGGACCGCAACAGATTCAGGTTGAGATTCTTCTCACGGCTTGACTGTGGATTAAGGGGCTAGTATAGAAAAGTCACGGTTATGCACAATAACAATGACAGTGGAATGAGCAAAGACCAGCATTTTGGCAACGCGCCAAATGTTTCCGCACGAAAAATTGCCAATACACACAGTGGAGCGTGTAGCCTAGTCCTTCAAACGTTTGCGTAGGACGCGAGATACCTGGGTTCGATTCCTGAATCAGACATGTATCCTTTTTTTTTTTTTTTTTCTGTATAGCCCGACCTCCATTGCCTCCACCCCCCTACCCTTCGTCCTCCGTCCATTTCCATTAGATCTTAAGTCTCCACGTTCAGTAGATCTTGAGTCTCCACGTTCAGTAGATCTTAAGTCTCCACGATCAGTAGATCTTAAATTTAACGTTCAGTAGATCTTAAGTCTCCACGTTCAGTAGACCTTAAGTCTTAACGTTCAGTAGGTCTTGAGTCTCCACGTTCAGTGGATCTTAAGTCTCCACGTTCAGTGGATCTTAAGTCTCCACGTTCAGTGGATCTTAAGTCTCCACGATCAGTAGGTCTTGAGTCTCCACGTTCAATGGATCTTAAGTCTCCACGATCAGTAGGTCTTGAGTCTCCACGTTCAGTAGATCTTGAGTCTCCACGTTCAGTAGATCTTGAATCTCCACGTTCAGTAGATCTTGAGTCTCCACGTTCAGTAGATCTTAAGTCTTCACGTTCAGTAGATCTTAAGTCTCCACGTTCAGTAGATCTTAAGTCTTCACGTTCAGTAGATCTTAAGTCTCCACTTTCAGTAGATCTTAAGTCTCCACGTTCAGTAGATCTTAAGTCTCCACGTTCAGTAGACGCTAAGTCTCCACGTTCAGTAGACCTTAAGTCTCCACGTTCAGTAGATCTTGAGTCTCCACGTTCAGTAGATCTTAAGTCTCCACGTACAGTAGATCTTAAGTCTTCATCGTTCAGTAGATCTTAAGTCTCCACGTTCAGTAGATCTTAAGTCTCCACGTTCAGTAGATCTTAAGTCTCCACGTTCAGTAGACCTTAAGTCTTAACGTTCAGTAGACGCTAAGTCTCCACGTTCAGTAGATCTTAAGTTTCCACGTACAGTAGATCTTAAGTCTCCACGTTCAGT
>CM060312.1:77770353-77772853 GCA_030674185.1 Monoplex corrugatus | reverse complement strand
TTTTAGCTTCTTTTCTGGCTTTCCTTCATCAATTTTTGCTCAATGCGTTTTCATTGTTGAATTTTTCTTCCTCCTTTGTTTGCTTTGTTGCATATTTCCACCCTTGTCAATCTCCCAGTTTAACAGCACTGTGAATGGCACTTGCTAGGAATTTCTGTCAACATTTAAAATCGGTTTGCATCATACAACAGTCTACCATTCTTCTCTCTTCTGTCAAGTTTGACTTCCACTACAGTTTCTTCAAGATCACAGTGACCTTGAGACCTCCAAACTCTGGATTTTTTTTTTCATAGAGATTCTTGTGTAAAAAAAAAGGAATTTTTTAAGAATGGATTAATTATCTTTTGGGGCATATTTTCATTTAAATAATTTTTTTTTTTTACTTTACTTTACTTTACTTTACTTTACTTTACTTTTATTAAATTTAATTTAATTGAAATACTTTAATTCTATATTCAATTCAATTTAATCTGATTTGAATTGTGTTAACTTACTTTGATTGAGTTTGATTTGATTTAATTATTCTAACTGAAAATAATGTAGTTTAATCTGATTTAATTTGATTGATATGATATGATTGATTTGATTAATTTATTTTGCTTTGATTTATTTTTGTTATATTATATATTATTCAATTTGATTGAATTTCTCATACATTTAATTTTGTTTTATTTCATTGTATAACATCATATTTTTCATGTCGTTTCATTTTATTTTATTTCTATTTCAGCAGGTCTTTTTCTGGAAGTTTTCATGGAATAGTCGTTCAGGTTATTCGAAATGGAAAGAACAAAAGTTAAAATGTGAGCAAAAGACTAAGAAGATTATGAACTGCCTGAAAAAGACAGAGAAAGGTTTTCCGTGTTTTTTGTTCACTTTTTAAGGGTAAAAGGTAGGTCGATCAAGTGCTGAAGAGATCGGAACAAAATCTAACGAGAGATTACTCTTGTAATTCTATCGCGTTCCTGTACCAGCGATTACTTCCCCTGGAAGGAGTTCGGTCTCGGAACTGAACACTGTGGCAGGCAGCAAGGGAAAATAGCAGACGGAAAATGCATTGAGAGTTGAATATGATCATCATGACTCTAACTATTCCCTATGTGTCTGCTTTTCTGTCCGTCTGTCAGAGAGAGATGAGTATGAGTCTGTCATTCTGACTTTTATGTTGATTTTTTTGGCAGCATCATGTTTTGTGTTGTTTTACTTAATATATTGTGATCCTGCCAGCACGAAATCAGTCTTAACTAGCATTTGGGGCATTTTGAGATATACATATCACTAGAAAGTGTACATTCTGCTGATTATTTTGGTACTTGAATAAAGCTTGTACTCCAAAAAATGTAGAAGTAATGTATGTTTAAAGTCATTAATTGTATGACGGCCATTTTGAAAAAACGGCTTCTAAAGTTTTTGTGTGCTCGCCTACACATTTTCCTTAAATTTCTTTTTTGGTGGCTTTTGACTCGGTTTGTTCCTAATTTTAGCTGTCATTATCTGAAAGGTGCACCAAAGAGCTTTTCATCAGTATATTACATGTAAAAGGGTACTGTACAGGTTAAGGTTCATAATAGAGACAAAAATAGGTACTTTTCGTAGGAAATTGTGTTCTTTCTGCTGCGATCAGTGCATTAAAATACCATTTTAAATTGATTGATAATATTTTTTCAAGAAAAAAATTTCTGTGGGATAGATTATAGTCTACAGAAAATCAATTTTGAGAAAAAGTCAAAACACTCCAGATGACCCTCAGTCACCTTTCACTCTAGCTGTTCGACTGCTGCGAGTTACGACTTTGACAATTATGAAGCGCAGTTTAGAGTACTGACATTATTGACTAAGGGCTTTGAGAGGGTGGAGCGGCGCATCTTCAAAGCTAGCTCTTAAGAAAGGTTGACCAAGAGGACCAGACGCCATGGTGTAGTGGTCAACACGGCGGACTACTGACTGGAAGGTTGTGGGTCCGAATCCCCGTCAGTCCCTTCAAAAATCATGTGGGATTTTTCGGCTCGGTCGGCTCGCGCCCAGAGCTGAGCGTGTTATAAGCTGAATTGGGAACCAGGACCAAACAGTCGAGTCTCATCCACTTCACGGTTGCGTCATTGAGGGTGTTGCGCAAACGTCCTGACCAACACCGCAGATGTCTGTATCTCTCAAGTCTGGTTGACGCCATGACATCGTGTGATAGTAAGGTAGAGTACAGTCCTGTCACATAATCCTCAATCCTAGATGAAATTCCATAGCATCATAGCTGTCATCCTCATCGTCATCCTCTCCTCTCTCATCATCATCATCAGTCCCGTAGTCTGGTTGACCGTTGGGGCACCACTGAAGATTTTGCAACCAACTTCCTCCACTCCTCACGGTCCTCGGCTTTCCGCAGAATGATGTTCCATTCAAGGCCAGTCTCACTCTCTGATATTGTCTTCCCATCTTTTTCTCTGCTGCCTTCTTCGTCTCCCTCCCTGAACTGTTCCCTGCAAGACGGTCTTGGCCAGTCCAG
>CM060312.1:77755353-77757853 GCA_030674185.1 Monoplex corrugatus | reverse complement strand
AGTATTCCATTGCAGTATTTCGTAGACTGAATGAGGTTTTACGTCGACACCAGCATTCAAGAAGATGGAAAGCGTTCTTACCAACAAATGCCTATCACTAGACATCAGGAAGAGAGTTCTTGAATGTTATGTAGAACCGATACTGTTATACGGTTATGAGGTGTGGACAGTCAACACGCAAAGTGAGAACAAAATTGAGGCAATTGAAATGTGGTTTCTGAAAAGAACGTTGAGAGTTCCATGGATAGGAAAGAAAACAAAAGAGACAGTCTTGAAGGAGGCAGACACAAGAAGATCATTAATGAAGGAATTTAGAAAAGACAAGCAACATTTGTAGCATATCTTATGAGGAAAGGATTATTAGAACGCCTAGTCACACCAGGAAAGCTGGAGGGGAAAGAGAACACCAGTTAGACTGAGGGAGAAAATACTGGACGGACTTGCAGGGTGGCTGAAGACAGAGAGGGTGGAAGACGTACTTGCAGCGATAGGGGTAAACTCGTGTGGAGGGCCACGATCGCCAAAGCCATGAGGCACGGCACATGATGATGATGATGATGAACTGCCTCATGGAATGTCGTCAGATAATAGCATCAACTACAGCGGGAAGAGGAGCATCATCAACTAATTCCTTAAGCCACCCACAGAATGGGACGACTACCATCTTCTGTCCAGGGAGCAGCAAGTGGTCCTGATGATGTTCCACACCGGCCACAACCGGCTCAACGTCCATGCGAAGCGGAAATTCAAACTGACCTCATCACCAACCTGCTCCCTGCAGGCAAGAGGACCAAACAGCTGATGTCGCCTCTACCAGTTAAATTAACAGAAGACATGGTCAGCTATAAGTTAGCTAAGGCAGCTAGCTGGCAGGAACTGGATTAACCCTTTCACACCCATACCCTCTCCATCAACTGCAAAAAACTTAGCCCTTTGACTCTCATTCTAGCCACCAGCTTCCTGCAGGAATCAAAGGTTAAGTTTTTGCTTTGCTAGCATAGTCGACAATGCAGGATGCTGGATGATAGGGTACAGGAATCAAAGGGTTAAAGACTGCCGCATTCTTTCCATTGTGACCACGCCATGTAGACGGTAAGTTCAAGAAAACGAAGAAGACTTCGAAGGAGAATAAGGAGATAACAGTCCATGGAGAGAGATAGAACATAGGACCATATAGATAGAAGAGAATAAGGAGATAACAGTCCATGGAGAGAGACAGAACGTGGGACCATATAGATAGAAGAGAATAAGGAGATAACAGTCAATGGAGAGAAACAGAACATAGGACCATATAGATAGGAGAGAATAAGGAGATAACAGTCCATGGAGAGAGACAGAACATAGGACCATATAGATAGAAAAGAATAAGGAGATAACAGTCCATGGAGAGAGACAGAACATAGGACCATATAGATAGAAGAGAATAAGGAGATAACAGTCCATGGAGAGAGACAGAACATGGGACCATATAGATAGGAGAGAATAAGGAGATAACAGTCCATGGAGAGAGACAGAACATGGGACCATATAGATAGGAGAGAATAAGGAGATAACAGTCCATGGAGAGAGACAGAACATAGGACCATATAGATAGGAGAGAATAAGGAGATAACAGTCCATGGAGAGAGACAGAACATGGGACCATATAGATAGGAGAGAATAAGGAGATAACAGCCCATGTAGAGAAACAGAACATGGGACCATATAGATAGGAGAGAATAAGGAGATAACAGTCCATGGAGAGAAACAGAACATGGGACCATATAGATAGGAGAGAACAAGGAGATAACAGTCCATGGAGAGAAACAGAACATGGGACCATATAGATAGGAGAGAACAAGGAGATAACAGCCCATGTAGAGAAACAGAACATGGGACCATATAGATAGGAGAGAATGTATCTATAAAACGCATAACGTGATAATCTGACATAGCACAGTTCAGACTTGAGCATAATCGCCACAATGTTAATCAGACGCTGAAGCTACCGAATTATTGAGGTCCGTTGATGCAGTGTTTTTGTGCTAGTGATAACTGAGGTCTTTTGATACAATGCTTCGTGTCTAAATGATATTTAAGATTCATAAAGATAGTGTTTTACATGTTGGTGATAATTTATGATTTTAAGTCTCGTTGTGTTTTGTCACTAGATCTGTTTTCAATTTTAAAGCGAAAACATCATGAGAAACCAAGAAGAAGACCCTGGATTAAAGGTTGGAGGAAAAATGATAAACAATATTCGATACGCAGATGACACCGTACTAATTGCAGAAAGTGAAAGGGACCTACAAAACCTTGTGAATATACTAGAAATAGAAAATAAAGGTAAGCGGTTGGAACTAAACAGCAAGAAGACTGAAGTCATGGTGATCAATAAAAAACATGAAATCCCCTCATGCAAAATAACAGCAAACGGCACAACTTTGAAACAGGCTGATAAGTTTAAATAGCTGGGAATGATCATTTCACCAGACGGCAGATGCACATCAGAAATAGCCAG
>CM060312.1:77735353-77747853 GCA_030674185.1 Monoplex corrugatus | reverse complement strand
ACTCAGCAAGGTTTGGCTTGGAACATTGTGTTTCATCATGAGAAAATACACATCAACACCAACAGAATCAGAGTGATAGTAACTGGTTCTATACAACAGTCGGAGTTTTGACTCCCGCACCCTATCAACCAGTATCCTGCATGAACAACCATGCTAGCTAAACAAAAACTTAACTCTTCGATTCCCTCACCCTCGGACATTGTGTCTCTGTCTCGGGTTTGCATACAAGATCATCTTTAGGTTGCGGTTGTCTTAAAATACAGACAACATGTCCTGTCCAACGAAACTGGCATTCCATGAGTGGACACTTTATGTTCGGCAAACCACACTTTTCACACCTTGAAGGTTGGCCGCTCAATCTTGCCACGTGATGTTACAAATTTTGAATAAACATCTGTGGTGGAAACGTTCCAGATAATTATTTGAATGTGCCGGCGTCAGGTAGTCCAGATGTCACAGCAGTATGGCAGGCCGCTCAGGATTACTACTCTGTACACAGCAGACTTTCTGGTGGATCTGATGCCATGGTCTTGTCATAACCTCTTCATTGATATTGCATTACTACACTGTCAATTGTGTATGGAATCAAAGATATATGTTACTTTTCCTGAAGGTGAGATACACAGATACAAATGTCATTTACATGTAACCAAGATTATTCCAGGGATAGGCTGATACAATACCACTAACATATACATGTAGACTAGGTAAAACAAAGGCCAGATAGGGCCTCAGGGCCTGACCAGCTCATGGGTTTATGTGTAGGCTTAAGGCTTGTGCCATGATCACTAACACACATGGCACCTGTGACGTTAATGCATATGGAATTCGTTCCGAGCGCGGAGACGTCGTCTTGAGAAACTGAAACAGAAACTGAAAATGAAATGATTTCAATGAATAAATGTGAGCAAAAATAACGATGATGATGATGAAGAGAAGAAGAAGAAGAAGAAGAAGAAGAAGAAGAAGAAGAAGAAGAAGAAGAAGAAGAAGAAGAAGAAGAAGAAGAAGAAGAAGAAGAAGAAGAAAAAGAAGAAGAAGAAGAAGAAGAAGAAGAAGAAGAAGAAGAAGAAGAAGATGATGATGATGATGATGATGATGATGATGATGCCCCAACAAAATTTACAAAAGAACTGTATATCATTACAGCACCTTTTTTCAGCACATGGTGTAGCGCTTCAAGGTTCGTATTTTATTGGATTTTAATTATGATACGCGTGATTTTCTGGTTCTAGTGTGTTTCATTGCACTTAGACTCATCGAAAAAGGGAGAATGTCCATGTGGCATGGCTGTCCAGATTTCTCGGTTTGTTTTTGTTTTGTTTGTTTGTTTGCTTCGTTGGTTGGTTGGTTGGTTGGTTGGTTGGTTGGTTGGTTGGTTGGTTGGTTGGTTGGTTGTTTGGTTGGTTGGTTGGTTAGTTGGTTGGTTGGTTGGTTGGTTGGTTTTGCGGGTTTTTTGGGGGGGTGAAGATGGGGGAGGGTCTTTGCTTGTTTGCTTATGTATTTTTTTTGTTTGTTCTTTTCTCCGCTTTTGTTGGTTTGCTTACTTCAAGAGATGAGTTTTATTTACTGTTGGCTCTCTTTTGGCACATAAAGCCAGTCTGTTTGGTATGTCAGGTTTTGTTGCACTTTTATCAGTCAATTTCCTTGTTCTTAACAGCCATTTTCTTCGCGTTTTTATCTCTTTGTGTGTATGCACATTAAGAAGCAGCCAGCCGGGTAAATTGCTAGATACAGGAAAGGAAACCTAAAACAGCTGGGAAAAGATGCAAGCATCGACATATAGACAAAGAAAAACTTGACTACCAAGGTCTAGACTGTTTCATAATCTCATTCATTTTGTCTGTCTCATCACCATGTACCCTGCTGCATGGTGTTGGCAATCATGGCCCTCCATATGAATCTGTCCTTTGTCGCTGCAAGTACATCTCCCACCCCTCTGTCTTCATCCACTCCGCAAGTCATCATCATCATCATCATCATCATCATGTGCCCTGGCGCATGGCGTTGGCGATCATGGCCCTCCATATGAATCTATCCCTTATCGCTGCAAGTAGTTCTCCCACCCTGTCTGTCTTCATCCACTCTGCAGGTCCCGTCCAATATTTTCTCCCTGAGTCTACCTGGTGCTCTTCCCCCCCCCCCCCCCATCTTTCCTGCTGTGACTAGGTGCTCTAATAATTATTATGTCTGTCTTGGAGGTTTTAGTGATAGATTGACGCAGGAGTAGACAAAGAATCCACACACTAGGTAGATACTGAAGATCTTGCCGGCACCCAGTGCGCATGCGCACGCTTTTGGCCCGGTCATGATCATATTAAACCTTGCCCATAATATGACATCTATGGCGCCAGTACATATGGCATTCATCCTGAGCGTGCAGATGCTGTTTTGATAAACTGAAACTGAAACTGACTGTCATATCAGTCACCGTGGCACAGTGCTTGACGCTTAAGATTAAGGACTAGAAAGTAGTGGGTTCAAATCTCCATCAGTCCTGTCTGAGTCGTTATGTAATTTTCGGGCCCTTTCCGGCTCCTACACAGAGTTCAGCGTGCTATGGGCTCATTGGGAAGACTGGGAACATACAATCGATTCTCATCCTTTTCATAGATGCACCATTTAGGATATTGCTCAAATTTCGTGACCAACACCGCTGGTTGCATCTCTCGGGTCTGGCTGACACGAGGTTATGTTACGAGAATGATAATAATGATAATAATAATAATAATAATAATAATAATTATAATGATAATGATACTATTACTACTACTACTGTTACTACTACTAACAATAATAATAAAATGCGTAGAGCATAACCCTGCCACACAGTCTTAATCCATAGCATTATGATTGTTATTCCCTAGCATTGTGAAAAAAATTGTCCCGAGTTGGCCCAGAAGATGGGACAACAAAACAAACAAACAAACAAACAAACAAACAAACAAACAAACAAACAAACCAATAAATAAACCAACCAACCAACCAACTAACAAACAAAACCCCCAAACAAACAAACAACCCCCCTCCCCACAAATACAGCAACAGAAAACCAACCAACTAACCAACCAAACACTCAAATAAACAAAAACCCTAAAAAGAAACAAACGAACAAACAAAAACAAAACAATACACAACAACACCAGCAAAAGAAAAGAAAAAACAAAAACAGAAAGAAAATGCACGGAAAATCTTTCCATCTGTAAGAAAATCTTCCAATTGTCAGTTGGAACAATTTCTGACCTCAAGTCTTTCCTTCTCCTTCTTTGAGAGCTCCCCACCCTTCTCTCCACCGTTCCTCCACCTCCTTCGCCATTCTCTCCACTCGTCCCTAGCATCCATCCTTCTCTGCAATATGCTGCATGCAGGCAGTGTCTGAGGTTTCTGTCTCCCGCGAGGAACGGCTATTATTAAAGCATGCAGCTAATGCCTGTTTCCTATCCCGTCGGCCATATCACCTGAGGTGGGTGTAGACGTAAAAACTGAACCAAACCAACCAACTGTTTCCTATGCCATTTGAGTCGCGCTGACTTGCTATCGTCCTCCAACTGCAGACGTGCAGATAAAGGATGGGCTGCCGTCTTAAGACTGTTTGTTGGAAATTATCTTTATGAATTCTTTTCTTTTTTTTTTTCTTTTTTTTTTCGTTTTTCTCTTCTGTCTTTCTGTCTGTCTTTCTTTCTTTTTTTCTGCCTGTCTGTCTGTCTTTCTTTTTGTTTCTTTCCTTCTCTCTCTGTATCTCTGTGTCTCTGTCTCTGCCCCTCTCTCTCTCTCTCTCGCTCTCTCTCTCTTCATTTCTTTTTGCTTGCATGTTTCTTTTTGGCTTCTTTCTCAAAAAGGATTTTATTGAAGTCTAAACAGGTTGACGTGTTGTTTTTTCAAAAATAAAAACCATAATAAAAAGAAGAAAAATGAAGAAAAAGAGGGAGATTGTTTCCTATCGACAAGTGAAAGAGATGGAGAGAGAGAGAGAGAGAGAGAGAGAGAGAGAGAGAGAGAGAGAGAAAGAAAGAGAGAGAGAGAGAGTACAGAGAGAGAGAAACAGAGAGAGTGACAAAGAGAGAGACAGAGAGAGACAGAGAGAGAGAGAGAGAGAGAGAGAGAGAGAGAGAAAGACAGAGAGAGAGAGAGAGAGAGTACAGAGAGAGAGAAACAGAGAGAGTGACAGAGAGAGAGACAGAGAGAGACAGAAAGAGAGAGGAAGAGGGAGTAGGAGAGAGAGAGAGAAGAGAGAAAGAGAGAGAAGGAGGGAGAGAGAGAGCAGAAGTACATGCGTGTTTGTGTGTGCGTGTGCGGGCGCGCGCTATGTGTGTGTGCGTGTGCGGGCGCGCGCTGTGTGTGTGTGTGTGTGTGTGTGTGTGTGTGTGTGTGTATGTATGTATGTGTGTGTGTGTGTGTGTGCGTGTGTGTGTGTGTCTCGGTCTATTTGCCTACCATAAGTAATTTGTGAGGCAGGGTGTGAACAGCGTTTTCTCAGAGACCTCTGACAATAATATTGTTTTCACTGCTGGAACAATCTACCATTCTTCTCGCTTCATCTGCAATAATTTTCTTTTATCTCACGCTTCCTTCCAAAGTCACAGGGATCTCGCGAGGTACAAAATGTTTGTTTTCATTCAGTTTTGACTCACTGTTTACCGCCTCTCTCACTGTTCTTCTTTTTGTTGGTTTGTTCAACCCTTGACTCCCATACAATACAATACAATATTTTATTTATATAGCGCAAAATCTTGATAAAATCAAATCTAAGCGCTAAAACAGACACACACGCACGCACGCACACACACGCACGCAGCACACACACACACCACACAACACACACACACACACACACACACACACACACACACACACACACACACACACACACACACACGGCTATAAATGGGGAGAAAAAATAAAAGCAATGGAAAATTATAGAGAGCATATTATATACAATTATATATTACAATCTACCATTATATATTACAATCTTCGGTCTGGAACAATGGTAGATTGTTCCAGACCGAAAAATACGCCGGTCTTGCCAGCACCCTGAAGAAAGCAGGTCTGCGGGTCAAAATCTTCGCCATAGAGGTCGGGGCAAGAGGGTTTGTGGGCACCTCCGCTTATGATCTCATGAAACAACTCGCCATTTCTGGGAAGAAGAGGACTAGAGCCCTTAAAGCGATGGCAGAGGCAGCAGAAAGGAGCTCAAGCTGGATCTGGGCAAGGAGGAACCAAAAAAGTGAACTTCATAAGGATTAAATTCCCTACAGATGATGTGTGCCCCGTTAGCACATTGGTAAAACCGCGTACCGCAGTTCTGAAGCGCAGAATCGCCCAGGTTCGATCCCGGCGTGGGAAAAAAAAAAAAAATAGACAACAGCAGAAGGGCATCCAGGAGTCATGACCTGGATGTGGCCCGGCCCCCCGAGAGTGTAAGGAATTCAGGGCCGAAACACTTGTCTAAAGGGGGTTACTTCTCTGAAGACCTTCTGTTGTCTAGCTCTCCCTAGAGTTTCTTTCTACCAATGTGATTTCCCCTCCGAGTGGAGACAGGCTGCAGAGGGGATTGAGTGAGGTCAGGATTTTATGCAGAGGAGAAAAGGTGAGTTTTGAGAGCGGACTTGAAGGAGACAAAGTAGGTTGCTGACGGACTGAGAGAGGAAGTTTGTTCCAGTAGAGTGGACCAGAAACAGAGAAGGCTCGTGGACCATAGGTATTGAGCTTAGTGCGTGGAAAGCGAAAAGTCAGAGGATCGGAGGCAGAGCGGAGGGTACGTGAGGGAACGTGAATTTTTTAGACCCCAACGGACTCCTATCCGTAGCTGAGCGCGCTGTGGCCCACTGGGAAGACTAGGACCACAAAGTCGAGTCTCGTCCACTTCATGCATTCGTCATTGACAGAGGTGCTCATATCTCCTGACCAACACCACAGTTGCCTGTAGACCTATATCTTGGGTCCGTTTGACGCCAGGATATATCATGATAGTAAGTGAAGAGTACAGTCATGTCACGCAGTAAGTGTAGAGTACAGCCCTGTCACGCAATAAGTGTATAGTACAGCCCTGTTACACAGTAAGTGTAGAGTACAGTCCTGTCACACAGTAAGTGTAGAGTACAGCCCTGTCACACAGTAGGTGTAGAGTACAGTCCTGTCACACAGTAGGTGTAGAGTACAGACCTGTCACACAGTAAGTGTAGAGTACAGACCTGTCACACAGTAAGTGTAGAGTACAGACCTGTCACACAGTGAGTGTAGAGTACAGCCCTGTCACACAGTAAGTGTAGAGTACAGTCCTGTCACACAGTAGGTGTAGAGTACAGACCTGTCACACAGTAGGTGTAGAGTACAGTCCTGTCACACAGTAAGTGTAGAGTACAGCCCTGTCACGCAATAAGTGTATAGTACAGCCCTGTTACACAGTAAGTGTAGAGTACAGTCCTGTCACACAGTAAGTGTAGAGTACAGCCCTGTCACACAGTAGGTGTAGAGTACAGCCCTGTCACACAGTAGTGTAGAGTACAGCCCTGTCACACAGTAAGTGTAGAGTACAGCCCTGTCACACAGTAAGTGTAGAGTACAGCCCTGTCACACAGTAAGTGTAGAGTACAGCCTGTCACACAGTAAGTGTAGAGTACAGCCCTGTTACACAGTAGGTGTAGAGTACAGCCCTGTCACACAGTAAGTGTAGAGTACAGCCCTGTCACACAGTAGGTGTAGAGTACAGCCCTGTCACACAGTAGGTGTAGAGTACAGCCCTGTCACACAGTAAGTGTAGAGTACAGCCCTGTCACACAGTAAGTGTAGAGTACAGCCCTGTCACACAGTAAGTGTAGAGTACAGCCCTGTCACACAGTAAGTGTAGAGTACAGCCTGTCACATATAAGTAGGTCGTACACTAAGTGAGTACAAGCCCTGTCACACAGTAGGTGTAGAGTACAGCCCTGTCACACAGTAAGTGTAGAGTACAGCCCTGTTACACAGTAGGTGTAGAGTACAGCCTGTCACACAGTAGTGTAGAGTACAGCCCTGTCACACAGTAAGTGTAGAGTACAGCCCTGTTACACAGTAGGTGTAGAGTACAGCCCTGTCACACAGTAAGTGTAGAGTACAGCCCTGTCACACAGTAAGTGTAGAGTACAGCCTGTCACACAGTAGGTGTAGAGTACAGCCCTGTCACACAGTAAGTGTAGAGTACAGCCCTGTCACACAGTAAGGTGTAGAGTACAGCCCTGTCACACAGTAGGTGTAGAGTACAGCCCTGTCACACAGTAGGTGTAGAGTACAGCCCTGTCACACAGTAAGTGTGGAGTACAGCCCTGTCAACAGTAGGTGTAGAGTACAGTCCTGTCACACAGTAGTGTAGAGTACAGCCTGTTACACAGTAAGTGTAGAGTACAGTCCTGTCACACAGTAAGTGTAGAGTACAGCCCTGTCACACAGTAGGTGTAGAGTACAGCCCTGTCACACAGTAGGTGTAGAGTACAGCCCTGTCACACAGTAAGTGTAGAGTACAGCCCTGTCACACAGTAAGTGTAGAGTACAGCCCTGTCACACAGTAAGTGTAGAGTACAGCCCTGTCACACAGTAAGTGTAGAGTACAGCCCTGTTACACAGTAGGTGTAGAGTACAGCCCTGTCACACAGTAAGTGTAGAGTACAGCCCTGTCACACAGTAGGTGTAGAGTACAGCCCTGTCACACAGTAGGTGTAGAGTACAGCCCTGTCACACAGTAAGTGTAGAGTACAAGCCCTGTCACACAGTAAGTGTAGAGTACAGCCTGTCACACAGTAAGTGTAGAGTACAGCCCTGTCACACAGTAAGTGTAGAGTACAGCCCTGTCACACAGTAGGTGTAGAGTACAGCCCTGTTACACAGTAGGTGTAGAGTACAGCCCTGTCACACAGTAAGTGTAGAGTACAGCCCTGTTACACAGTAGGTGTAGAGTACAGCCCTGTCACACAGTAGGTGTAGAGTACAGCCCTGTCACACAGTAAGTGTAGAGTACAGCCCTGTTACACAGTAGGTGTAGAGTACAGCCCTGTCACACAGTAAGTGTAGAGTACAGCCCTGTCACACAGTAAGTGTAGAGTACAGACCTGTCACACAGTAGGTGTAGAGTACAGCCCTGTCACACAGTAAGTGTAGAGTACAGCCCTGTCACACAGTAGGTGTAGAGTACAGCCCTGTCACACAGTAGGTGTAGAGTACAGCCCTGTCACACAGTAGGTGTAGAGTACAGCCCTGTCACACAGTAAGTGTGGAGTACAGCCCTGTCACACAGTAGGTGTAGAGTACAGTCCTGTCACACAGTAGGTGTAGAGTACAGCCCTGTCACACAGTAGGTGTAGAGTACAGCCCTGTCACACAGTAAGTGTAGAGTACAGCCCTGTCACACAGTAAGTGTAGAGTACAGACCTGTCACACAGTAGGTGTAGAGTACAGCCCGGTCACACAGTAAGTGTAGAGTACAGCCCTGTCACACAGTAAGTGTAGAGTACAGCCCTGTCACACAGTAAGTGTAGAGTACAGACCTGTCACACAGTAGGTGTAGAGTACAGCCCTGTCACGCAATAAGTGTATAGTACAGCCCTGTCACACAGTAAGTGTAGAGTACAGTCCTGTCACACAGTAAATGTAGAGTACAGACCTGTCACACAGTAAGTGTAGAGTACAGTCCTGTCACACAGTAAGTGTAGAGTACGGTCATGTCACACTGTAAGTGTAGAGTAGAGTCATGTCACACAGTAAGTGTAGAGTACAGTCCTGTCACACAGTAAGTGTAGAGTACAGTCCTCTCACACAGTAAGTGTAGAGTACAGTCATGTCACACAGTAAGTGTAGAGTACAGTCCTGTCACACAGTAAGTGTACAGTATAGTCATGTCACACAGTAAGTGTAGAGTACAGCTGAGTCACACAGTAAGTGTAGAGTACAGTCCTGTCACACAGTAAGTGTAGAGTACAGTCCTGTCACACAGTGAGTGTAGAGTACAGTCTTGTCACACAGTAAGTGTAGAGTACAGCTGGGTCACACAGTAAGTGTAGAGTACAGCTGGGTCACACAGTAAGTGTAGAGTACAGTCCTGTCACACAGTAAGTGTAGAGTACGGTCATGTCACACGGTAAGTGTAGAGTACAGTCCTGTCACACAGTAAGCGTAGAGTACAGTCTTGTCACACAGTAAGTGTAGAGTACACCTGGGTCACATAGTAAGTGTAGAGTACAGTTGGGTCACACAGTAAGTGTAGAGTACAGTCCTGTCACACAGTAAGTGTAGAGTACAGTCCTGTCACACAATAAGTGTAGAGTACAGTCCTGTCACACAATAAGTGTAGAGTACAGTCTTGTCACACAGTAAGTGTTGAGTACAGTCATGTCACGCAGTAAGTGTAGAGTACAGTCATGTCACACAGTAAGTGTAAAGTCCTGTCACACAGTATGTGAAGAGTACAGCTGGGTCACACAGTAAGTGTAGAGTACAGCTGGGTCACACCGTAAGTGTAGAGTACAGCTGGGTCACACAGTAAGTGTAAAGTACAGTCACGTCACACAGTGAGTGTAGAGTACAGTCCTGCCACACAGTAAGTGTAGAGTACAGTCCTGTCACACAGTAAGTGTAGAGTATAGTCATGTCACACACTAAGTGTAGAGTACAGTCATGTCACACAGTAAGTGTAGAGTACAGTCCTGTCACATAGTAAGTGTAGAGTACAGTCCTGTCACACAGTAAGTGTAGAGTACAGTCATGTCACACAGTAAGTGTAGAGTACAGTCAATGCACACAGTAAGTGTAGAGTATGGTCATGTCACACAATAAGTGTAGAGTACAGTCATGTCACACAGTAAGTGTAGAGTACAGTCCTGTCACACAGTAAGTGTAGAGTACTGTCCTGTCACACAGTAAGTGTAGAGTACAGTCAATGCACACAGTAAGTGTAGAGTACAGTCATGTCACACAGTAAGTGTAGAGTACAGTCCTGTCACACAGTACGTGTAGAGTACAGTCATGTCACACAGTAAGTGTAGAGTACAGCTGGGTCACACAGTAAGTGTAGAGTACAGTCAATGCACACAGTAAGTGTAGAGTACAGCTGGGTCACACAGTAAGTGTAGAGTACAGTCTTGTCACACAGTAAGTGTAGAGTACAGTCCTGTCACACAGTAAGTGTAGAGTACGGTCATGTCACACAGTAAGTGTAGAGTACAGTCCTGTCACACAGTAAGTGTAGAGTACAGTTGGGTCACACAGTAAGAGTAGAGTACAGTCCTGTCAAACAGTAAGTGTAGAGTACAGTCCTGTCACACATAAGTGTAGAGTACAGTCCTGTCACAAAGTAAGTGTAGAGTACAGCCCTGTTACACAGTAAGTGTAGAGTACAGTCCTGTCACACAGTAAGTGTAGAGTAAAACCCTGTCACAGAGTAAGTGTAGAGTACGGTCATGTCACACAGTACGTGTAGAGTACAGTCCTGTCACACAATGAGTGTAGAGTACAGCTGGGTCACACAGTAAGTGTAGAGTACAGCTGGATCACACAGTAAGTGTAGAATACAACTGGGTCACACAGTAAGTGTAGAGTGTAGCTGGGTCACACAGTAAGTGTAGAGTACAGCTGGGTCACACAGTAAGTGTAGAGTACAGTAATGTCACACAATAAGTGTAGAGTACAGCCCTGTCACACAGTAAGTGTAGAGTACGGTTCTGTCACACAGTAAGTGTAGAGTACTGCTGGGTCACACAGTAAGTGTAGAGTACAGTCCTGTCACACATAAGTGTAGAGTACAGTCCCGTCACGCAGTAAGTGTAGAATACAGTCCTGTCACACAGTAAGTGTAGAGTACAGTCCTGTCACAAAGTAAGTGTAGAGTACAGTCCTGTCACACAGTAAGTGTAGAGTATAGTCATGTCACACAGTAAGTGTAGAGTACAGTCATGTCACACAGTAAGTGTAGAGTACAATCAATTCACACCGTAAGTGTAGAGTACAATCATGTCACACAGTAATTGCAGAGTACAGTCCTGTCACACAGTAAGTGTAGAGTACAGTCCTGTCACACAGTAAGTGTAGAGTACAGCTGGGTCACACAGTAAGTGTAGAGTACAGTCCTGTCACACAGTAAGTGTAGAGTACAGCCCTGTCACACAGTAAGTGTAGAGTACAGTCCTGTCACAAAGTAAGTGTAGAGTACAGGCCTGTCACGCAATAAGTGTAGAGTACAGCTGGGTCACACAATAAGTGTAGAGTACAGTCCTGTCACACAGTAAGTGTTGAGTACAGTCCTGTCACACAGTGAGTGTAGAGTACAGCCCTGTCACACAGTAAGTGTAGAGTACAGTCCTGTCACACAGTGAGTGTAGAGTACAGTCCTGTCACACAGTGAGTGTAGAGTACAGCTGGGTCACACAGTAATTGTAGAGTACAGTCCTGTCACACAGTAAATGTAGAGTACAGTCATGTCACACAGTAAGTGTAGAGTACAGTCAATGCACACAGTAAGTGTAGAGTACAGTCCTGTCACACAGTAAGTGTAGAGTACAGTCCTGTCACACAGTAAGTGTAGAGTACAGTCAATGCACACAGTAAGTGTAGAGTACAGTCCTGTCACACAGTAAATGTAGAGTACAGTCAATGCACACAGTAAGTGTAGAGTATAGTCAATGCACACAGTAAGTGTAGAGTACAGTCAATGCACACAGTAAGTGCAGAGTACAGTCAATGCACACAGTAAGTGTAGAGTACAGTCCTGTCACACAGTAAGTGTAGAGTACAGTCAATGCACACAGTAAGTGTAGAGTACAGTCAATGCACACAGTAAGTGTAGAGTACAGTCAATGCACACATTAAGTGTAGAGTACAGTCCTGTCACGCAATCAAGTACCCTGCTGCATGGCGTTGGCGATCACGGCCCTCCATATGTATCTATCCCTTGTTGCCGCAAGCACATCTTCCACCCTGTCTGTCTTCAGCCACTCTGCAAGTCCGTCCAACATTGTCTCCCTTGGTCTACCTGGTGCTCTTTTCCCTCCTCCTTTCCTGTTGTGACTAGGTGCTCTAATTCCCCTTTCCTCATAAAATGACCTACAAATGTTGCTTGTCTTTTCCTAATCTTCCTTATCAATGATCTTTTTGTGTCTGCCTCCATCAATACTGTCACGTTTGTTTTTTTTGCTGTCCATGGAACTCTCAACATTCTTCTTGGAAACCACATCTCGGTTGCCTCAATCTTGTTCTGGCTTTGCTTGTTGACTGTCCACGCCTCACAACCGTATAACAGTATCGGTTCTATATATAACATTCAAGAACTCTCTTCCTGATGTTGATTGATAGGCATTTATTGGTAAAAATGCTTTTCATCTTCTTCAACGCTGTTTTGGCTTGGCCGATTCTGCTGGCTATTTCTGATGTGCATCTGCCGTCTGGTGAGATGATCGTTCCCAGGTATTTAAACTTATCAACCTGTGTCAAGGTTGTGCCGTTTGCTGTCATTTTACATGAGCGGATTTCATGTTTTT
>CM060312.1:77722853-77730353 GCA_030674185.1 Monoplex corrugatus | reverse complement strand
TGCCTCTTACCTGGAAATCTCATCATTCTAGGTGACATCAATGTCCACTATGACAACACTCACCGTTATGACACAAGACATATCATCAACTCTCTGTCCAATCACAATATGACTCAACACATTTCTGAACCAACCCAACAAAAAGGTCACATTCTTGACTGGATCATTTCTCATGATCACCACAATTCAGCTACTGACAACTGCTTAGTTCTTTCTACCCGTCTAACTTCAGCCCTTCCATCTGACCACTCTGCAATTCTCTGTTCTCTTGACATTCCTCCTCCTTCCCGTACCATGCGCACAGTGACTCGACGCAATCTCAAATCTATCGACCTCTCCACATTTTCATCTGATGCCTTCCGTTTCCTTTCTGAAAAGTCACATAACCTTGCCGATGAATTCTATACTACTCTCCACCATCTTCTGGACACTCATGCTCCAGCCACAACCCATCTTTTACCTGACCGCCACCCTACCTCCTGGCTCACTCATGAGATTGCCTGTGCAAAACGTGCCCGCCGCAGAGCAGAGCGCCGCTGGCGCAAATCCAAACTCACTGTACATAGGCAACTTTTCCAAGCCTCTAAAACAAAAGTGTCCACCCTCATTGCATCTGCAAAAACAAGCTATTTCCAAACCAAAATCCTGAATGCCTCTTCTTCAAAAGAACTCTTTACAACCATGAATCATCTCCTTGGCACACGAAAAGATTTACCTCTCCCAACAAAACACACAAATGAAGAACTCCCATCTGTATTCTCCAACTATTTCACCACCAAAATACAAACTCTTCGTGACAGACTTGACAGGACACCCTGTCAACCATGCCCACCTGACCCTTCCTTCTCTGGCACACCTCTTACTACTTTTACCCCAGTCTCACAAGAAGAAATTCTCAACACAATCAGATCCATGTCCGTTCAAAACCTGCGAACTGGATCCTCTTCCAGGTTCTCTCTACTCTGACTGTCTCCCTACGCTCCTCCCATTCATCACTGACATCATCAACACTTCTCTACAAACTGGAACTGTCCCAGATTTTTTCAAGTCTGCTATTGTTCACCCTCTCCTCAAGAAATACAATTTAGACCCCAAATGAACTGAAAAATTACCGGCCTATCTCTAATCTCTCTTTCTTGTCAAAACTGCTTGAAAAAGTTGTCCTCAACCAACTGAACTCTCACCTGTCTGCCAACAATCTCCTCAATCCTTTCCAGTCAGCCTACCGCCAGTGCCATAGCACTGAAACTGCCTTGCTACACAATCTCAACAATCTCCTCCTTGCAACTGATACTGGCAAAGTCTCTCTCCTCACACTCCTTTATCTGTCTGCAGCCTTTGATACCATTCATCATGGTATTCTCCTTTCTAGACTTCATCATACTTTTGGCATCTCTGACATTACTCTCTCCTGGTTCACTTCGTATTTATCAAACAGAAAACAAACTGTTCTCATCAATGGCACTTACTCTCAACCTGCATACCTGACCTGTGGTGTTCCACAAGGATCTGTCCTTGGCCCTGTTCTTTTCACTCTTTATACCTCCCCCCTGTCCACCATCATCAACTCCCACTCTATAAAACACCACTTCTATGCTGATGACACCCAACTTCAAGACAGTGACTCACCTGATAATATACAGCGCCTGTTGACTCGCACCACTGAGTGTTACTCGGACATTAAGAACTGGATGACACACAATAGACTTCAGCTTAATGACGACAAGACAGAAGCTATCCTCATTGGCACCCGTCAGAAACTTTCCCAGCTGCCTCCTCTTTCTCTCCCATTATGTAACACATCAGTCCCAATTTCTGATTCAGCAAAAACCTTGGTGTCTGCATTGACTCTACCCTGTCCATGAACAACTTTGTTTCTCAAACTGCCAGATCTTGCTACTATCATCTCCATCGTATAAGCCTGATCAGGAAGTATCTCTCTGTGGAAACAACTGCAAAACTCGTTCTCTCCTTCATAATGTCTCGCATTGACTATTGCAATTCACTCCTGTCTGGTCTTCCTGCCTCCACCATTCACATCCTACAGCGCATTCAAAACAATGCTGTACGCCTTGTACTCAAAAAGAAAAAAGCTGACCACATATCTCCTCTCCTGGCACAACTTCACTGGCTCCCTGTATCAAAGCGCATACAGTACAAACTAGACACCATGTGCTACAAAAGCCTCAATAACGCAGCCCCCGATTACCTGTCAAGCCTACTTGAGATCTATGTTCCCTCACGTACCCTCCGCTCTGCCTCCGATCCTCTGACATTTCGCTTTCCACGCACTAAGCTCAATACCTATGGTCCACGAGCCTTCTCTGTTTCTCGTCCACTCTCCTGGAACAAACTTCCTCACTCAGTCCGTCAGCAACCTACTTTTGCCTCCTTCAAGTCCGCTCTCAAAACTCACCTTTTCTCCTCTGCATAAAATCCTAACCTCACTCAACCCCCCTCTGCAGCCTGTCTCCGCTCGGAGGGGAATCACTTTGTTTTAATATATAATTGTATATGATGTGCTCTCTGTGGTTTTCCATTGGTTTTATTCTTGCTTTTATTGCTTTTATTCTTTTCTCCCCATTTGTGGCCATGCATGTGTGTGTGTGTGTGGTGTGTGTGTGTGCGTGTGTGTGCGTGCGTGCGTGTGTGCGTGTGTGTCTTTTCGGCGCTTGGATTTGATTTTGTCGAGATTTGCGCTATATAAATATTGTAATTATTATGTATGCATGTGCGTACGTATGTATGTATGTATGTATGTATGTATGTATGTATGTATGTATGTATGTATGTATGTATGTATGTATGTATGTATGTATACGCTTAGATTTATGTATGCATGTATGTATGCATGTATACGCTCAGCTTAGATTTATGTATGTAAGTATGTATGCATGTATGTATGCATGTATGCGCTCATATGTATGTAGGTATGTATGCATGTATACGCTCAGCGCTTAGATTTGATTTTATCAAGATTTTGCGCTATATAAATAAAATATATTATTATTATTATTATTATTAACTTCAAGACAGTGACTCACCGGACAATATACAGCGCCTCCTGACTCGCACCACTGAGTGTTACTCGGACATTAAAAATTGGATGACATACAACAAACTTCAGTTAAATGATGACAAGACAGAAGCTATCCTCAATGGCACCCGTCAGAAACTTTCTCAGCTGCCTCCTCTTTCTCTCCCATTATGTAACATATCAGTCCCAATTTCTGATTCAGCTAAAAATCTTGGTGTCTGCATTGACTCTACCCTCTCCAGGAACAACTTTGTTTCTCAAACTGCCAGATCTTGCTACTATCACCTCCATCGTATAAGCCTGATCAGGAAGTATCTCTCTGTCGAAACAACTGCAAAACTCGTTCTCTCCTTCATAATGTCTCGCATTGACTATTGCAATTCACTCCTGTCCGGTCTTCCTGCCTCCACCACTCACATCCTACAGCGCATTCAAAACAATGCTGCATGCCTTGTACTCAAAAAGAAAAAAGCTGACCACATATCTCCTCTCCTGGCACAACTTCACTGGCTCCTTGTATCAAAGCGCATACAGTACAAACTAGACACCATGTGCTACAAAAGCCTCAATAACGCAGCCCCCGATTACCTGTCAAGCCTACTTGAGATCTATGTTCCCTCACGTACCCTCCGCTCTGCCTCCGATCCTCTGACTTTTCGCTTTCCACGCACTAAGCTCAATACCTATGGTCCACGAGCCTTCTCTGTTTCTGGTCAGCTCTCCTGGAACAAACTTCCTCTCTCAGTCCGTCAGCAACCTTCTTTTGTCTCCTTCAAGTCCGCTCTCAAAACTCACCTTTTCTCCTCTGCATAAAATCCTGACTTCACTCAATCCCCTCTGCAGCCTGTCTCCACTCGGAGGGGAATCACATTGTAATATATAATTGTATATAATATGCTCTCTATAATTTTCCATTGCTTTTATTCCTTCTCCCCATTTATAGCCGTGCGCGCGCGCGGTGTGTGTGTGTGTGTGGTGTGTGTGTGCGCGCGCGTGCGCTCGTGTGTGTGTGTGTGTGTGTGTGTGCGTGCATGCGTGTGTGTGCGTGCGTGTGTGCGTGTGTGTGCGTGTGTGCGTGTGTGTGTGTCTGTTTCAGCGCTTAGATTTGATTTTATCAAGATTTTGCGCTATATAAATATTGTAATTATTATTATTATTAATTATGGAAGATGATCAGCTGACCCAAAACTGGATAAAGTCTGTTTATTAACGATTGAACAATTCTCCTGAAATGTCACTCATGTCTTCCACAGCCTTGACTTAAGGATTCTTACGAATCTGGCTCATTTCTTCGGGTTATCTATGAACCTGGCCCATTATTTCAGCCAACCCGCAATCACGCCTCATTATTTCGGTTTTCCTTTAATCCTGCCTCATTATTTCGGTTTTCCTATAATCCTGCCTCATTATTTCGGTTTTCCTATAATCCTGCTGCATTATTTCGGTTTTCCTATAATCCTGCTGCATTATTTCGGTTTTCCTATAATCCTGCCTCATTATTTCGGTTTTCCTATAATCCTGCCTCATTATTTCGGTTTTCCTATTTCGGTTTTCCTATAATCCTGCTGCATTATTTCGGTTTTCCTATGATCCTGATTCATTATTTCTGTCTTCTTATGATCCTGCCTCATTACTTCGAGTTTTCTCTGATCCTGGCTCATTAGCTAAATTTGCTATGATCCTGGCTCATTACTTCAGTTTTCCCATAATCCTGCCCCATTATTTCCGTTTCCGATGATCCTGCCTCATTCTTTCGGTTTTCCTATAGTCTTGCCTCATTATTTCGGTTTTCTTATGATCCTGGCTCATTATTTTCGTCTTCTTATGAACCTGGATAAATTTTTCGAATTTCCTCTGATCCTGGCTCATTAGTTACATTTTCTATGATCCTGGATCATCACTTCAGTTTTCTTATGATCCTGCCTCATTGTTTTCGTTTTCCGATGATAATGCCTCATTATTTCGTTTTTCCTATAATCCTGTCTCATTATTTCGATTTTCTTATGATCCTGCCTCATGATTTTCGTCTTCTTATGAACGTCCCTCATTACTTCAGTTTTCCTATAATCCTGCCTCATTATTTCGGTTTTCCGATGATCCTGCCTCATTATTTCGGTTTTCCTATAATCCTGCCTCACCATTTCGGTTTTCCTATAATCCTGTCTCATCATTTCGGCTTTCCTATAATCTTGCATTATCATTTTGGCTTTCCTATAATCCTGCCTCATTATTTCGGTTTTCCTACAATCCTGCCTCATTATTTCGGTTTTCCTATAATCCTGCCAAATTATGTTGCTTTTCCAATGATCCTGCAACATTATTATTTTTTTAAAAATAAAATCCTGACTCATTATTTCGGTTTTCTTATAATACTGCATCAATATTTCCTTCTTCGTATGATCCTATCTCATCATTTCGGTATTCCCATCATCCGGCCTCATTATTTCGGTTTTCCTATAATCCTGTCTCATTATTTCGGTTTTCTATGATCTTACCTCATTATTTCCGTCTTCTTCTGATCCTGCCCCATTATTTCGATTTTCTGACGATCCTGCCTCATTATTTTCGTCTTCTTATGAACCTGGATCAATTTTTCGGTTTTCCTCTGATCCTGGCTCATTAGTTAAATTTTATATGATCCTGGGTCATTAATTCAGTTTTCTTATGATCCTGCCTCATTGTTTTCGTTTTCCGATGATCCTGGCTCATTGGTTAAATTTTCTATGATCCTGGCTCATTACTTCAGTTTTCTTATGATCCTGCCTCATCATTTCGGTTCTCCTATTATCCTGGCTCATTACTTGTTTTCTGATGATCCTGGGTCCTTGTTTCAGTTTTCGTATGGTTCTTGCTGATTATTTCAGTCTTCCTACGGTCCGTGTTCCTTACTTTTAACCTCCCTGACCCCTTATATTATCCCAATCTTCCTACGACCCCAGCAGACGTGAGGGTCTGATTAATCTGATTTTGAAAACCTACCTCTTGGTTTGTGTTGGCGGAGGTGGTTGTTGGATGAAGGAGATGAACTGAAAAGTCAGACAGGTTATTTGTCGCTTTCAGTTCAGACTACCGTAATGGTGGCCAGGTTTTGTAGACACCTTGTCATTAGAGTCGGATGCGGACGTCACTCCCAGTCCACTGACCCAGGCAGACAATTAGCATTGTTATTATAAAGCCAATTTTGGTCGTCAGACGTGAATTCCACCTTGTTTCAAGAATAGTCTTGTCTGTCTGTGAGGAGGTTGGCTGCACGTATCTGTTGAATGAAGAATTGTCCAGGGTTTTAGTTTTTGTTCTTGTTGTTGTTGCTGCTGCTGCTGCTGCTGCTGCTGCTGTTATTGTGATTGTTTTCTGTTGGCTTGTTTGTTTGACTCTCTCTCTCACTGTGTCTGTCTGTCTGTCTGTCTGTCTGTCTCTCTTTCTTTAACCAAAAATTGATATCAATATTTTCGATATTTGTCATTATCAGATAGTCTGGAAAAGAAAAAGAAATATCATATTAATACAGATAACAATTTGATATATAAATTAATATATAAATACCAAATTAACATATACAAATACATACATATGTGCATATACGTTCATATCTTTATGTACAATACATACATACACATACATACATACATACATACATACATACGCACATATTTATATATGTATGTACGTATGTATGCATATATATATATATATATGTATATGTATATGGATATATGTGTGTGGATGTATGTGTGTATTATATATATAATATATATATATATATATATATGTGTGTGTATACATATACATACATATATATACATACATATATATATAATTATGTATATATACATGTATTCACCATACATATTCATCATATATATTCATCATATGTATTCTTCGGTTTTTCGTACATCAGGTTAATGGCCGCAAGACCTGGAACAGCAAAGAAAACAAACGAGACAATCTTGATGGAGACAGACACAAGTATGTCACTCATAAGGAAGATCAGGAAAAGACAGGCAACATTTATAGGCCAATTTATGAGGAAGGGGGATTTGGAGCACCTGGTCACAACGAGAAAACTGGAGGGAAA
This sequence comes from Monoplex corrugatus, assembly GCA_030674185.1. NCBI lineage: Eukaryota > Metazoa > Mollusca > Gastropoda > Littorinimorpha > Ranellidae > Monoplex > Monoplex corrugatus. The sequence goes on along the minus strand of CM060312.1, from coordinate 77,723,241 downwards.
GTGAGCACCAGGTAGACCCAGGGAGAAAATGCTGGACGGACTTGCGGAGTGGCTGGGGACGAGGAGGGTGGGGAAGATGCTAGGGGTAACGAGAGATAGAGACAGATGGAAGTCCATGATCGCCAACGCCATGCGGCAGGGCACCTGATGATGATGATGTATGGATGTAAGACGTGCACATTTACAGCAGATTTTGGAAAGACGAAAACAAGCCACGGAAACGAGATGTTATAGCAAGGTACTAACAGCAACAAAAATGGTGGCAACAACATAACGAAGAGTGCGTGACTAAAATGGAATAAATACAGGTACAAATAGGTGCCTCCTACGTCCACCAGCGCTAGCCTACCAGATCACCCCCCCCCCCTGCAACATACACACACACACA
>CM060312.1:77705353-77712853 GCA_030674185.1 Monoplex corrugatus | reverse complement strand
GCCTGACTGCACGAGGCTGAATTTGACTCATATAAAGCTTGGTGCATACGTTCCGCAGTCTACGGAGCTGTAAATGGATGCCTCTTTCTGTTAAAGGTTTCAGAAGTAAAAAGCAATGAAACCTCAGAATACGGACACCTTTTGTTTTAAAGTTCTGATTCTGAAAAAGTTGAAGACTTTATCACCTCACTCCCCTTTGTCCTCTAGGTCAAGGTTTCAGTTTCAGTGTCAGTTTCTCAAGATGACATCTCCGCGCTCGGAACGAATTCCATATGCACTAACGTCACAGGTGCCATGTGTGTGGTGATCATGGCACAAGCCTTAATTAAGCCTGAAGATAAACCCTTGAGCTGGCCAGGTCCTGAGGCTCTACCTAGTCTCTGTTTTACCTAGTCTATATTTTATACCTGTCACTGGAATAATCTTGGTTACATGTAAATGACATGTGTATCTGCGTATCTTATCTTCAAAAAAAGGAACATTCATATAAAGTAAATAAAATAAACAGTTAAAGGTCTGAATCACAACACGACTAGTTATTCTGTACAAACTCGTCTCACGTGACAGACCCCCTCCCCCAACTCAGTCAATGCACAAAGCCTGAGCTGTCTATCAATATTCTTAATCATAGCCCTGCCAGTTTGTCGCTCCGTGGAAAGAAAAAAAGAAGATAGATAGGTAAGTAAATAAGTAAGTAAGTAAATAAGGGAGTAAGGGAGTAAGTAAGTAAGCAAGCAAGCAAGAAATTCAGTAAGGAGGGAGAAGTAAGGAGGGAGGAGTAAGTAAGGGAGGAAGGGAGTAAAGGAGGAGGGAGTAAGTAAGGGAGGGAGGGAATAAGTAAGGGGAGGGAGGGAGTAAGGAAGGGAGGGAGTAAGTAAGGGAGGGAGGAGTAAGGAAGGGAGGGAGTAAAGTAAGGGAGGGAGGGAGGGAGTAAGGGAGGGAGGGAGTAAGGGAGGGTATAGTAAAGGAGGGAGTAAGTAAGGGAGGGAGAAGTAAGTAAGGAGGGATAGTAAAGGGGAGTAAGTAAGGGAGGGAGGAGTAAGTAAGGGAGGGAGGGAGTAAGTAAGGAGGGAGGGAGTAAGTAAGGGAGGGAGGGAGTAAGGGAGGGAGTAAGTAAGGGAGGGAGTAAGGATGGAGGAGTAAGGGAGGAGTAATAAGGGAGGAGTAAGTAAGGCAGGGAGGAGTAAGGGATGGAGGAGCAAATAAGGAGGGTATAGTAAGGAGGGAGTAAAGAGGGAGAGGAAGTAAGGGGGAAGTAAGTAGAGTGAGTAAGTAAGGGAAGGGAAGTAACAAATAAAGACAAGTAAGTAAGTAAGTAAGTAAGTAAGTAAGTAAGTAAGTAAGTAAGTAAGTAAGTAAGTAAGTAAGTAAAAGTATAATAAGTAAGTATAAGTAAGTAAAACGTAGTACGTAAATAGTAAATACAAAATAAAGAAGTATGTAGATAAATCCTTACACTACTATAAACATTTAGTGCTATTGTTGGTATGAGACTTTCGGATAAGACAAAGAACCTTCGCTGCATACAGTATTTACTATGCATAAGATAACTCACAACAGCAGAGGAAATGTATCTGACTGAAAGGTATTCTTTGTTTTTTAAATGCTTTCGTTTGCGACAACCGCCCGTGGGGACGCTGTGGACTCTGTCATTATAAATAGTATCCTCACCTTCTGGAAATTCTGTGCTAGAAATTTCCTCTTTTCTGTCACGCTCTTTGTGCTTTATTCCTGTGCTTTCTGTCATTTCGTCTATCGATTTCTGCCTGGCTGGTATATTCATCTGAATGTGTTTAATATAGTCTTTCGTACTTTCTCCTAGCATTGATAATTGAGTTCTCTCGTGGGGATGCCGGAGGCTCTTTCAATATAAATAGTATACTCACCTTCTAAAAATTCTGTGCTAGAAATTTCCCATTTTCTGTCACTGTCTTTGTTTCTACCTTGTTCCTTTGCTTTCTGTCATTTCTTCCTATCATTTCCTGTCTTGCTGGTTCGTTCACCTGTATGTGTTTGATAAAGTCTTACGTACTTTTTCTTAGGATTGATAATTGCGTACATGTATTAAGTGCATTTTGGGTTCTAGGGAAATTAGATATGCAGAAGCAATTTTAGGTAATTTAGACCTGTTCTTATATATTTGGTATCCTTAGATATGTTTAAATTTATATTCAGGTTTTTTTTTTTAATTCCCTGTGCGATAAATTGGACGGAGTAGTCAACGCCAGTGGCATCTCCTTATATTGTGTGCCCGAATGCATTGATGTGTGTACTTAATTTTCTTTTCCTTGTTTTCCTGTTGAAGTACTGCATGTGCATTGAAATGGTTCTAGCCCTGATATAGCTCTACAAATCGGCAGGGCTTTAAGCAACAATGACGAAAGAATAGGATAACTGGATACATGTATTCAGCGCATTTTTGGCTCTATGGAAATGAGCTATGCGGAACCAATTTTAGGTAATTCAGGCACGTTTTTTTTTAATATAAGCTACGCACAAAAAGTTAAGGATCACTTGCACAAAAATTCATAACTTTCAAAAAAAGAAAGCCAATGCGTTGAAGTTTGGTAAACATTTAATTCCATGCTTTAGTGATAACGATACACAATTGCCTTCAATTTCGAGCAATCGTTTGGTGTGTATATTTGATCAAAGTGGGTACGTATCGAAATTTGATTTCCCAAAGTCATTGAAATCACAAGACAGGGCATTCTGATGCTCCCAAAAGTTCAGTAATGCGTGTAACCGCCATGGCTGTTCTGGCACTCGACGCAGCGAGTCCTCATCGAGTTGACCAGGTTGGTGAAGATCCTCTGTGGAAGCGCCTGCCACTCAGCCTGCAGCATCTGGTAGAGGTGTTGGGCATCCCTGGGAGGAGGGTGGTTGCTCCTCACTTTGCGATCCAGCTCATCCCAGAGGTTCTCAATCGGGTTGATATCGGGACTGCATGCTGGCCACTCCATTCTGTTGACTCCAGACTGCTGCAGGAAGTCGTTGACCACCCTTGCCCTGTGGGGGCGAGCGTTGTCATCCTGGTAGACAGCCCTCGGTCCAATCTGCTGCAGTGTAGGCACAGCCAGCGGTCGAAGGATCTCATCCCGGTATCGGAGGCCAGTCAGGTACATGATACAAGGGTGTTCTGTGGTGAAGGCTGAAGGCCCCCCAGACCATTACAGAACCTCCACCAAAGGCCACCTTTTCTTGGACAGTGGTGTCAATAAAGCGTTGCCCTGGGCGCCTCCAGACCCCCAGTCGGCCATCGTTGTGGTTCATGGTGAAGCGTGATTCATCACTGAACAGGACCTGGGACCATTGCTGACATGTCCACCTCACGTGACGTCTGCAGAAGGCGCGGCGTGCTGCCCTATGGGCTGGAGTTAAGCGTGGCCGTACAGCTGGGCGACGAGAACGGAGGTTAAACCCATGAAGGCGGTTCCGTATGGTCTGCTGGCTGATGTTGATGTTAGTAGCCACCCTCAACTGCCTTCGAATAATGCTGGAAGAGGCTGTTCTTGTCTGCAGGGCTTGTCGTTCAATGAGACGATCTTCACGTGGGTTTGTCTTCTTCGGTCGACCAGATCTGCGTCTTTCATGGACCCTCCCAGTGGTTGTGAAGCGTTGAATCAGTCTGACAATGACCAAGATGGACACCTGAAGTCGCCTGGCCACTTCTCGCTTGGGAACACCATCTTGGAACCATGCAACAGCTCGTCCCCTCTCAAACTCGCTCAATTTTCGTCGTGGAGGCATTGTCAGATCAGGCCTACTACTGGTGGAATGTCTTCTTATAAAGCCAAGCAAGAGACAGCATCTCACACATAAACAGCAGTGCTTGCACGTGCATAATGGTTTTTCCATCTGGCTTGTGCAATGTGTTCAGGCAGAACGGTCCAAAACAAGGTCCTTTTTCGCAAGTTTCCGCTTTTCCGTTTGCGGCCAAGCTCAGTAGTAGAGAATCCCGTGCAATTTTCGCACTAACACAACATCGCCCACTTACAGCTGAACAAGAATTCATAACAATTTGGCTGGACTGAGAAATAAATAACAGTAGCGAACTGAGTTTATTACGCACCTGTTTTCTCATAGTGATCCTTAACTTTTTGTGCGTAGCTTATGTTGTAGTGTCCTTAGTTATGTTTAGATGTGTATTCAGGTATGTTTTTAAATCCTCTATGCGATGAATTGGACGGGAGTGGTCAACGCCAAGGGCATCTCTTTAGATTATATGCGCGAATGCATTAATATGTGTACTTAATTTTCTTTTCCTCTTTTTGTCTATTGAAGTATTGCATTTGTTTTATATAAAATGTTTGTAGGATAACGGTAACAATGTTGAAGTGTTGTGTATGTACTGAAACGGGTATAGCCCTGATATGGCTGTACGCAGTCGGCTGGGTTTTAGGCCAGAATAACTAACAGTTGGTGACTAAGAAAAGAAGGGAAAAGAATGGGGAGAAGAGAAACGATGGGAAAAAGACAAAGAAAGAAGCAAACAATTAAAGGAAACAACAAGCAAGCAACGAAGCGAACAAACAAGCAAAACAAGATTTAAAAGGACAATAAAGAAAGTCAGTGTACCGTGACATGAAGCACAACACAATGCCAAGGGGGACACCACTGCGGAACAAATCGTTTTACATGGTTTCGATCGTGTGTGTGTGTGTGTGTGTGTGTGTGTGTGTGTGTGTGTGTGTGTGTGTGTGTGTGTGTGTGTGTGTGTGTGTGTTTGTGTGTGCATGTGTGCGTGAGAGAGAGAGAGAGAGAGGGAGAGAGAGAGAGAGGGAGAGAGAGAGAGAGAGAGAGAGAGAGAGACAGGCAGACAGACAGAGAGACAAACAGAGACAGAGAGAGACAGAGGGACAGAGAGAAAGACAAAGAAACAGAGAGAGAGAGAGAGAGAGAAAGAGAGAGAGGGAGAGGCATACAGACACAGATAGAGACAGAGAGACAGAGAGATTGACACAGAGACAGAGAGAGAGAGAGACAAAGAGATAGAGAGACACAGAGACACTGAGAGAAAGAGACAGACAGACAGACAGAGGGACAGAGAGAAAGGCAGAGAGAGAGAGAGAGGGAGAGAGAATGAAACAGAGACAGACAGACGTAGACAGACAGACAGACAGAGACAGAGAGACAGACAGACAGACAGAGAGAGAAACAGAAAGACAGAGAGCGAGAGAGACAGAGAGAGAGAGAGAGAGAGAGAGAGAAAGAGAGACAGAGACAGAGACAGACAGACAGACACAGACACAGACGCAGACAGACAGACAGACAGAGAGAGAGAGAACCAAAAAGAGACAGAGACAGACAGACAGAGGGACAGAGAAAGACAAAGAAACAGAGAGAGAAAGAGACAGACAGAGAGAGAGACAGAGAGAGAGAGAGAGCACACGACGATATTTTGTCGTTGTTGCTGTTGTTGTTGTGTGTTTCGGGCCTATCATGTGCGCCACTTCTGTGTCACTACCCTCTCGCTGCTTATTTCAGTTTTCCAGCTCACCACCATCTCAGTGTGCTGTGAGCTCATCGGGAACACTGGAAACACACAGTAGAGTCCCATCAACTTCCCTCGGATGTGTCATTCAGGGTGTCGCTCAAACCTGCTGACCAACACCGCAGATGCCTGTATCTCTCGAGCCTGACTGACGCCAGGATGTATTATGATAGTAAGCGTAGAGAGGGATCCTGTCACGCAGTCTCAATCCTAGATGGAACTCCATAGCGTCATGATTATCATCCCTATAGCCATCGTCATCATGGTATTGTAAAAATTGTCCCGACTTTCTGTGGCCATTAAGATAGCGTTGAAAATGGGACAAAAACAAAAGTGAACAAAGGAAACTCTCTTAGTGCAATGATTCAAAACCACCACCACCACCACCAACAACAACGATAACAAAAGAAAAACAGCAACAACAATAACAATAACAACAGCAACAGCACCAGAATCCAAAACAACAACGATAACAACAACAACACGACGACGCGAGAACAACAACAACAACAACAAGAAAAACAACGATAACAACAACAAAAACAACATTAACGATAACATAAACAAAACAACATCAACGATAACAACAACGACGACGATAACACCACCATCACCACCAACAGCAACAACAAACAAACAACAAGTAAACAGCCAAAACCCTTCTAATTTCAAAATTCCAGTCCATAGTCCGTGGTCCTAACTACTTGACCACTGTGAGTGAGAAGTAGAGTTGTTGGGAGGATTTGCAGGGATTGCAGAGCTCTGGATCACCAAATTGGCTAATGTTAGACCACCACGGCAGATGGCAATTATCTACTGTCGTGGGCCATCGGCTCTGAAGTGGCAATGGTGGTCTCCCCGAGGCTTAGAGGCGCTGATGAACATAAACACATTATGAGCTCTCTGCAGAGTCCCACAGATCTGATCTATGTAGTACTCCTGGGGCTACTCTGCTCTATTGCCGGGTTCGTGTTACGTTGTTGTTATTCTGGGTGGACATTAATAAAAAGTACGGATACGGTGAACCCCTTCTTCGTTCTTTGTGTATATATAAAGTATAGCCAGCATGCTTTTGACATTGGACTGTTTGCTCTGTACAAATGAAATTGTTTTTCCTCCTTCTCCTCCTCTTCTCCTTCTTCTTTTCCTTGTTTGTAGTTGTTGTTGTTGTTGTTATTCTTCTTCTTTGTTGTTGTTCTTCTTCTTCTGTTGTTGTTGTTCTTCTTCTTCTTTCTCGTCTTCTTTTTCTTTTTCTCTTCTTCTTCTTCTTTGTTGTTGTTGTTGTTCTTCTTCTTTTTCTTGTTCTTGTTCTTATTCTTATTCTTCTTCCTCCTCCTCCTCTTCTTCTTCTTCTTCATCTGATGATGATGATAATGATAACGATGATGCTGCTGCTGATGAACTGTCGTTACTGTTAATATCATTATTATTATTATGATGGTGATGATGATGATGATGATGATGATGATCATCATCATCATCGTGTGCCCTGCCCCATGGCGTTGTCGATCATGGCCCTCCACACGAATCTATCCCCTGTCGCAGCAAGTACATCTCCCACCCAATCTGTCTTCAGCCACCCTGCAAGTCCGTCCAGTATTTTGTCCCTGGGCCTACCTGGTGCTCTTTTTTTTCCTCCACCTTTCCTGTTGTGACCTGGTGCTCTAATTCCCCTTTCCTCATAAAATGTTCTGTAAATGTTGCTTGTCTTTTTTTTAGTCTTCTTTATTAATGATCTTTTTGTGTCTGCCTCCTTCAAGACTGTTAACGTTTACTTTCTTTGATGTCCATGGAACTCTCAACATTCTTCTTAGAAACCACATATCAGTCGTCCCAATTTTGTTCTGACTTTGCGTGTTGACTCTCCTCGCCTCACAACCGTACAACAGTATCGGTTCTACATAACATCCAAGAACTCTCTTCCTGATGTTTATTGATAGGCATTTGTCGGTAAGAACGTTTTTCATCTTCTTGAATGCTGTTTTGGCTTGGCCGATTCTACTGGC
>CM060312.1:77675353-77697853 GCA_030674185.1 Monoplex corrugatus | reverse complement strand
AACACTCATTTATATGCACACCTGCACACCCGCACGCACGTACAAAAATAACACACGCACACATACGTGTTTGTGTGCGTGTGTGTGCGTGTCTTCGTAGTCATTCTCTCATTGTGTCTGTCTGACTGAGAATAATTGGTGTTATTGTTGCTGTTTAAAGTATATTGTCTGTCGCGTCTTTTATTCAGAATATATATATATATATATATATATATATATATATATATAATATATATATATATATATGAAGCAGCAGCATGTGCATGTATATATACACATATATCCGCGCACACACATAAGGATGATGGAGTCCTGACAACTTTCCTTTTTCAGACTGACAATGTCATGATCAGATAAAAATACGGGAGACAACTATAACCAATCACATATTCTGAAACCTTTTGTGGTTCTGTGAGAGTTGCATTCCTTGCCTTTTAAGGACATTTCGTTCGAGGAAGCCCGCGAAGATGATCAAGAATTTATTCCCAATTCAACCGTTTTAACTGGCATTTGTTCAAAATATTGCTTCTTTTTCTGTGATCCGCCCCCCCCCCCCCCCTTACATGGACAAGCCACGTGTGACGATGAATGTGGCCATTTTTATTTTATTTTATTTTATTTTATCTTTATTTATTCCCTGTGGGCTGCCAGGGAGCTTGGCGGTCAGTGGAGTTGGAATTCTGCTGTACTTCCTGTTTGGTTTTTGATCCGGGTTGTGTTGCCAAAAAGTCAGCCGCCCACGGAGGCTTCATTAGCTTACCACCTCGTCAAAAATAACTCCAATCGAGTGCTTATGATTAGACTTATTAGTCTTTCATATCTAAAGTGCATTTCAAAGTCTTTCCTCTACGTAGGATCTTAATAATCAATTCTAATTATGAAATCCGCTGATCTCTTGGAAAAGCTTGAAAATTAAATCTGAAGGTATGTCCCCAAGTTCCCTCTCATGTGTTTTCTTCCCCAAGTACCCTCCCTTTGGTTCTGCCCCTCGCCAATTTCCCTCCCATTGGCTTTCCCTCCCCAAGCTCCCTCCCCTTGGTTCTTCCTCCCCCACCCCCTCGAACTACAATCTCACCACTTCTCCCCCCAAGTACCATCCCATTGGTACTCTCCCCCAAGTACCCTCCCATTGATCCCCCCCCAGTACCCTCCCATTAGTTCTCCCCCAATTGGTTCTCTCCCCACCCCAAGGTCCCTCCCATTGCTTCTCCCCTCCCCAAGTACCCTCCCTTTGGTTCTCCCTGTCCGAGTTCCTTCCCATTGCTTCTCTCCTCAAGTTCCCTCGTATTGGCTCTCCCCCTACCCCAAGTTCCCTCCCCTTGGTTCTCCCCCCCCTAAATACCCTCCCATTGATTCTCCCTACCCAAGTTCCCTCCCATTGGTTCCCCTTCACCGACTTCCCTCCCCTTGGTTCTCACCTCCCTCCCCCAAAGTAACCTCCCATTGGTTTTCCCCCTAAGTACCATACCATTGGTTCTTCCGCTCCCCCCTCCCCCCCTTTGCCATTCCTTCCCATTGGTTTCCCCCCTCCAAGTTCCTTTCCATTTGTTTCATCCCCCCCCCCTTTTCCATTGGTTCTCCTCCCGAGTTCCTTCCCATTGGTTCCCTCCCCAAGTAACCTCCCATTGGTTTTCCCACCCACCCAAAAGTACCCTCCCTTTGGTTCTCCCTCCACCCACCCACAAGTTCTTTCCCATTGATTCTGTCCCTAAATTCCCTCCCATTGGTTCTCCCCCCCCCCCCCGAAATACCCTCCCATTGGTTCTCCAGCCCACCCACCCCCGTGCCCTCCCATTGGATCTCCCTCCCTGAGTTCCCTCTCATTAGTTCTCTCCCCCCCCCTAAACTTCTCCCATGGGTTCTCCCTTCCCAAGTTCCCTCCCACTGTTTGCCTCCACCACGGACCCTCCCTTTGGTTCTTCCTAGTTAAGTTCCCTCCCATTGGTTCTCCCCAGTTCTCTCTCCTTGATTCCCCCCACCATGTTCACTCCCCATGGTTCTCCCCCATTACCCTCTCATTAGTTCTCTTCCCTGATTACCCTGTCATTGGTTCTCCCACCCTAAGTACCCTCCCTTTGGTTCTCCCCCTCAGTTCTCTTCCCTGATTACCCTGTCATTGGTTCTACCGCCCTAAGTACCCTCCCTTTGGTTCTCCCCCTCAAAGTTCCCTCCCTTTGGTTCACTCCATCAAGTTCCCTCCTATTGGCTCTCCTGCCCTCAAGTTTCCTCCCCTTGGTTCCCCCCCCCCCCATCTTCCCTCTCCTTGGTTCTCCCTCCCTGTGTACCCTCGCATTGGTTTTCCCTCCCTGTGCTGTTACCCTCGCATTGGTTTTCCCTCCCTGTGTACCCTCGCACTGGTTTTCCCTCCCTGTGTACCCTCGCATTGGTTTTCCCTCCCTGTGTACCCTCGCACTGGTTTTCCCTCCTGTGTACCCTCGCACTGGTTTTCCCTCCCTGTGTACCCTCGCACTGGTTTTCCCTCCCTGTGTACCCTCGCACTGGTTCTCCCTCCTGTGTACCACTATTGGTTCTCCTACCCCCAAGTTCCTTCCCATTGATTCTCCCTCCCCATGTTCCCTCTCCTTAGTTCTTCCCCCCTCAATTACCCTCCCGTTGGTTCTTCCGCCCCAACCACCCTCCCTAGGATCTCCCCCAATTCTCTCCCTTTGGTTCTCCCACGCCCATTTACCCTCCCGTTGGTTTTCCCTCCCCACGTTCCACCACCATGTTCACTCCCCTTGTCCTCCCCGCCCCCCGTCAAGTACGGTCCCATTGGTTCTCACTCCCTATTTACCCCATGGGTTATCCCTCCCCAAGTACACTCCCTTTGGTTCCCTCCCCAAGTGACTCCCATGGATCTGCCTTTCTCCCCCCTTACGTTCCCTCCCATGGGTTCTCCCTCCCAAAGTTCCATTCCTTTCGTTCCCTCCCCAAGTAACCTCCCATTAATTCTCCCCCTCCCCAATTTCCTTTCAACTGGTTTTTTCCACCCCCAAGTTCCCTCCCGTTGGCTCTCGGCCCCTCAATTACCCTTCCATTGGTACTCCCATGCCCACGTACTATCCCATTGGTTCTCCCTCCACGAGTTCCCTCCCACTGTTTCCCTCGCTAAGTTCCCTCCCCTTGATTCTCCGGCCCTAAAGTACTCTACCCTTGGTACTTCTGCCCCAAACTTCCCTCCCTTTGGTTCTCCCTCCTCAAGTTCCATCCCCTTGGTTCTCCCAACCCATGTACCCTCCCATTCATTCTCCATCCCACCCCTATTGGTTGTCCTGCTCCTCCCAAGTTCCCTCACATTGGTTCTCCATCCCTCCTCAAGTCCCTCCCATTGGTTCTCCCCCCCCCCCCCCGAAGTTTCCCCTCCGTTTGTTCTCCACCCAACCACTCCAAATAAAGTCCCCTTGGTTCTCCCACCCCCAAGTTTCCTCCCCTTGGTTCTCCACTCCAAGTTCGCTTCCCTTAGTAATCCCACCCTGATTCCCTCCCCTTGGTTCTCCCCGCCAAGTTCCCTCCCTTTGGTTTTCCTCGCCCCCCAAGTTCCCTCCCCTTGGTTCCCACCACTAAGTTCCCTCCCTTTGGTTCTTCCTAACCAAGTTCCCTCCCCATGTACCGTATTGGTTCTCCCGGTCTCCGAAGTTCCCTCCCTTTGGTTCTCCCGTCCCCTTCTATCGATAATCCATCCCCACGAACCCCTTTTGGCCCTCCCTTCTCCCACCCCCGGTTCCATCCCTTTGGTTCTTCCCCCCAACTTCCATCCCTTTGGTTCTCCATACCCAAGTTCCCTCCCCTTGGTTCTCCCTGCCCAAGTCCTTCCCCCCTTGGTTCTCCCAACCCAAGTTCACTTCCATTAGTTCCCCCTCCCCAAGTTTCATTCTCACTCGTCCTACACCACCCCCAAATACCCTCCCCTTGGTTCTCCATACAAGAAGTTCCCTCCACTTGGTTCTACCACCACCAAGTACTCTCCCCCTTGGTTCTCCTTCCCCCCCCCAACTTTCCTCCCCTTGGTTCCCCCCACAAAACTCCCTCTCCTTGGTTCTCCAGCCCAAGTACTCTCCCCTTGATTTCCCACCCAAAGTTTTCTCCCCTTGGTTCCCCCACCGAGTTTCCCTCCCTTTGGTTCTCCATACCACCAAATTCCCCCTCCCTTTGGTTCTTCTGCCCCCAAAATGTACTCCACTTGGTTCCTCAACCCCCATGTTCCCTCCCTTTGGATCTCCTCACCAAGTTCCCTTCCCTTGGTTCTCCCGCCCCCAAGTTCTCCCCCCCCCCCCTTGGTTCTCCCTGCTAAGTTCCAACCCCTTGGTTCTCCCTACCCCCAAGTTCCCTCCCTTTGGGTTCTCCCGCTCCTAAGTCACCCCCCCCCCCCATGGTTCTCACCACCAAGTTCCCTCCCTTTGGCTCTCCCGCCTCCAAGTTCCTTCCCTTTGGTTTTCCCTTTCAATGTATTCTCCCGTCGGTTCTCCCTTTCAATGTGCCCCTATTGGTTCTCACGCCCCCCGAGGGTTACCTTTGGTTCTCCCACCCCAAGTTCCCTCCCCTTGGTTCACCCACCCCCAAGGTCCCCTGCCCTTGGTTCTCCCCAACAAGTTCCCTCCCATTGGTTCTCCCCAACAAGTTCCCTCCCATTGGTTCTCCGTAACAAAGTTCCCTCCCCTTGGTTCTCCCACTCCATGTACCCCCCATTGGTTCTCCCTCCCCATGTACCCCAGTCGTTCTCCCGCCCCACGAGTTCCCTCCCTTTGGTTCTTCCAACCCCAATTTCCCTCTCCTTGGTTCTCCCACCCCCAAGTTCCCTCTCCTTGGCTGTCCCCACCCAGTTCCCTCCACTTGGTTCTCCCGCCCTTAAGTTCCCTCCCCTTGGCTCCCATCACCAAGTTCCCTCCCATTGGCTCTCCCAAACCAAGTTCCCTCCGTTCGTTCTCCCTCCCCATGTACCCTTAATGGTTCTCACGCCCCCCCCCCCCCCCAAATTTCCTCCCATTGGTTCTCCCTCCCCAAGTTTCTCTCCTGTTTGTTTTCCACCACCACCACCACCACCCGACACACACACTCCCCCCCTTGGTTCTCCAGCCCCCAAATTTCCTCCCCTTGGTTCCCCCACCCCAAGTTCGCTCCCCTTAGTTCTCTCTACCTCCTGGATTGCCCCACCCCCAAATTCTTCCCTCCCATTGGTTCTCTCCACCAATTTCCCTCCCCTTGGTTTCCCCCACCAAGTTCCCTCCCATTGGCTCTCAATAGCAAGGTTCTATCCTCCTGGTTCTCCTCATCCCGTTTCCCTCCCCTTGGTTTTTCCTACCCTTATTTTCCTTCCCCTTGGTTCTCCCCACCAAGTTCCCTCTGCTTGGTTCTCCCCACCAAGTTCCCTCTCCTTCGTTCTCCCCACCAAGTTCCCTCTCCTTGGTTCTCACTACCCCCAAGTTCCCTCCACTTGGTTCTCCCACCCACAAGTTCCCTCCCCTTTGGTTCTCCCCACCCAAGATCCCTCCACTTCGTTCTCCCGCCTCCAAGTTCCCTCATCTTAGTTCCCCCCACCAAGTTTCCTCTCTTTTGCTCACCCTAACCAAGTTCCCTCCCCTTGGTTTTCCCCACCAATTTCCCTCCCATTATTTCTCCTTACCCCCCCCCCCCCCTTTGTTCCTCCACCAAGTTTCTCCCATTGGCTCTCCCTAACCAAGTTCCCTCCATTAGCTACTCCCCCAAGTTTTCTCCCCTCGTTTCTCCCGCCCCCAAGTCCACCCCCCCTTTGCTCCCCCCACCAAGTTCCCTCCTATTGGCTCTCCCTGACTAGGTTTTCTCCCCTTGTTTCTCCTGTCCCCATGTCCCCCCCCCCATTTGTTCCTCCCTCCAAGGTCCCTCCCATTGGCTCTCCCTAGCCAGGTTCCCTCCCTTTGGTTCAACTGCTCCAAAATTTCCTCTCTTTGGTTCCCCCACCCCAAGTTCCTCCCCTTGGTTCTCCCGCCCCCAAGTTCCGTCTCCTGGACTGCCCCACCCCCAAATTCCGTCCCTTGGTTTTCTCCATCAAGTTCCCCTCACATTGGTTTCCCTCCCATTGGCTCACCCTAACCAAGTCCCCCCCCCCCTTGGTTCTTCCCACTAAGTTCCCTGCCCTTGGTTCTCCCTAACCCCAACTTCACTCCCCTTGGTTTTCTCCCTAACCATGTTCCCTCCCTTGGTTCCCCCACCAAGTTCCCTCCCATTGGTTCAACCTAACCAAGTTCTGTCCCCTTGGTTCCCCACCCCGAAGTTCTCTCCCCTTGGTTCTCCCACCCCCCAAGTTGGTTCTCCCACCCCCAAGTTTCTTCCCCTTGGTTCTCCCGCTCTAAGTCCCCCCCCCCCCCACACAGTTCCCTCCCATTGGCTCTACCTTACAAAGTTCCCTGCCATTGGTTCTCCCTCCCCATGTACCCTATTGGTTCTTCCGCCGCCCTCCCAAGTTCCCTACCCTTAGTCCTCCCGCCCCCAAATTCTTCCCCCTTGGTTCTCCCTTCCCAAGTTCCCTCCACTTGGTTCTCCTATCCAAGTTCCTTCCCCTTGGTTCTCCCTCCCCATGTACCCTTCCAGTGGTCCTCCGCCCTCCCTCCCAAATTCTTTCCCATTCGTTCCCTCCCCGATTTCCCTCTTGTTGGTTCCCTTCCCCCACCCCATGTACCCTTCCATTGGTTCTCTCCCCCCCCCACCACCCCAGGCTCCCACTGGTTCTTCCTCTTTCCCTCAATCCCGCCTCCCCCCTGTCGACACCCAAAGTTCCCTCCCTCTTTGTGTGCTTCCCTTTCCCCAAAGTTCCTTTCTTCCTTTGGGGCTCCCCAAGTTCTCTCATCTCAGTCCCTCCCCAATTTCCCTAAGTTTTTCTCCCATTAGCTCCCTTCTGAATTCCGAGTTCATTTCGCCATTCACCAGAGTTCCCTCCCCTCTGAGTCTTCACGAAAAGGTCTTTACCCTCGTTCTGTTTCCCAAAGTTGCCTCCTCTCCTCATAAGTTCCATCCCGTTTGTCCTCCAAAGTTCCCTCCCCTTGGTATCCTTCCTTCAAAGTTCTCTCCCATCTGACCTGTCCAATTCCTGGAACACTTTCTCTCGGTACAGTCCTTACCTTAACATTTCACGAAGTTCCAGCCTTTCTCTCGAAGCTTATTCACCTGGCTTGGCTGTTTGTCGCATGCAGGATACTCGTATCTCTGAAGATACACTGTACGGAGAGCTCACTGCAGGATCCTGGCACACCGGGCGTTCACTGCTGCTATGTAGGGATTCAACTGATATCAGTGTGTCCGCCTGCAAAGAGACAGCTACAGATCGCTGTGCCTAGTGAAGGCTGTACGTGCAGGCATGGTCACTGCAGAAAAGAAAATCTCTGCTGTTGTTGACGAGATGAAAAAGAAAGCTGGAACAGCGATAATCTATCAACCTGCATGTGCGTCAGCTGTACCGAGGATTGCCACTCAAGAATCACCTTGTTCAACCACAGCTGATGCTGTTCACCATCGGACTCTTCAACCGGGTACATCCATTATCTAATCAGATGGATCCATCAATTTAAAAATTATTCTTGTGTTACTGTTCATGATGGTAGTAGTCTTGCTGACCATTCTAGAGGCGGGGATTCGAATCCAGACGGAGGACCGATTTCTATTAAGGTGGGGGGGGGGGGGGGGACTTAAGTTACAACAAGAGTGCATCAAACAGTTAGGACCCAGATGCTGTCCAGTCCCTTTAGATTGTAATGAATTCAGGGCCAAAACATTTGACAGGGGTTTTCTCCTCTGAGGACCTTCTGCTGCCCGGCTCTCCCCACAGTTTGATACTGACACGTAACTAGAATAGTTCAGAGGATGTCCGCTAAAGATGGGATGACACCGGGAAAAACTAGATTTATGGACTCTGTCGGATGACTCCCCACCTTGCCTTTCTTCAATTTGCCTCTTCTTCCAAAAATGAAATGCTCCCAGGCCTCACCGAAAGGGGAAGCGAATGGTGAATCTATTGGCGCCTACCCAGTACCGACTAGAAATCCACAATGGACCAGAAAGTAGAAGAAGAAAAGGGAACTCCCGTGTGGCGTGGAAGCAGATTCTCTACCAAGCGCGGCATGAGGATCCACAGGACGAAAAAGGGCCGTGATGGATGAACAGCAGCGCACTACACCTGCAGATACAATGTCGAAAACCCGGACCAAGAATCAAATCACAGTGCCAATGACATCCACGATGGTTGTTCAGACGAAACTGTACTGGTGATGCTACGCCAGAAACGCAATCTACCCGTCCATAAGTGCAAAAGAGGAATGGGAGAGGCTGGATAAAGACATCTACAAACTAAATGCGCTGATGTACATTGAAACTCAAACTAGAGACGTTCAGATACTCTGTATACGCAACATGCAGAGACGCATGTGGAGTAAAACAGCCAAAGGTGAAAACACCTCCTAAGAAATCCACACCTCCGCATTAGATGAGGATATACGCAGGAAAAAGGATTCTGAAGAAACAAATGAAAGCTGCTTCGTAATTTGAGAAACAAAAAATTGGAAAAAAAAACCAATGAAAGAGAAACAGTGCCACCAGCAAAGCAGAACACGCAAGGAGGAGCAGCAGCAAAAGGACGACCCAAAATTACTTCAGACACCCCTTCCAGTTTGGCAGGAAATTATGTCAGCCACCCAAATCAGGAACGATCACAATGGATAAAACAGCTTTGGAACAGTATCACAGGAAAGCATTCAAATCCTCAGGGCAAAGCATCACTTGAAATCGTCATTTGGCCGTAATGAAATAGTTTACCTGCTGCATGAGGAAATGTCCACGTATCCCAAGTGGCTCCAGAAACTTATGATCAGCATGCAGGAACTTGAATATTAGCAACATATGGATCGTAGCAGATGGAGTACACATTCCAAAAGAACAGAATTCGAGTGACATCAACTAGTTTAGACAACTGTCATTTCTGAACTCAAATGGAAAATCATCCTGTCAAGGCTGCATGGCTGACTAAACACCTTACGTAAAATGAATACCTGGCTTTGTAAGTCCAGAGAAGAGGCTTTCTGGACGTGTCTGGCTGTGGAGAGCACGCCATAACGATTTGGGAAGCAACCCAAAAAGATAAAACAGAGAAGAGAAACCTCGATGTGATGTACACCCCAAAGATGTCTAAGCTGGAGTGGTGGCCACTCTCAGGATCAGTCTCATTCTTGCCCTCGAATCTGGTGAAATGGGGGAAATCAGATGACCTTGCCTTCTTACGAGCCCGCTCTGCCAGGGCAAACAAACAGTGGAACATGTCTCGAGCTCGTGCAAGTAGCACTAACCCTACTACAGAGATGATTTAGGCCCTGGAGGAATTTGGTATTGAAAAAATATCATTCCTCCTAAATGAAATTTATGACACTGGAAAAATCCCCAATTGCCAAAGATGTCAAAATCAGTTTTCATTGCACTTCCAAAGAAGACAGGGGCTATAGAATGCGAACTCCATCGCACAATCAGTTTGATGAGTCATGTAACAAAAATCCTGTTAAGAATAATCATGATGAGGACAAGGAACAGAATCAAAAGAGAAATAGCAGAAGAACAGTGTGCATTTGTGGAAGGGAAAGTAACTGTTAATGCCATAAACATCCTATGAACTGTCACAGAGAGGTCAATCGAGATGAATAAGGATTTGTATTTATGTTTTGTTGATTATACGCAAGGCTTTCGATAGGGTACGACATGAAGAATTGATCAACCAACTAGAAAGATTCAGTATTGATGGAAAAGATCTCCGAATAATCAGAAATATGTATCGGGAACAAACAGCTGCAATAATAGAAAACGATATAAGCTCTTTCCAAAACATCAAAAGAGGAGTCAGATAAGGTTGTGTTTTGTCACCAGATCTGTTTTCATTTTTCAGCGAAAACATCAGAAACCTAGAGGAAGACCCAGGATGAAAGGTTGGAGGAAAAATGATAACACCTCGATACGCAGATGACACCGTGCTGCTGCAGAAAATGCAAAGGACCCACAAAACTTTGTGAATATACTAGAAATAGAAAGCAAAGGCAAGGGGTTGGAACGAAACGGCAAGAAGACTGAAGTCATGGTGATCAGTAAAAAACAAAAAATCCCTTCATGCAAAATAACAGCAAACGGCACAACTTGAGACTGGTTGATAAGTTTAAATACCTGGGAACGATCATTTCACCAGATGGCAGATGCACATCAGAAATAACCAGCAAAGTCGGCCAAGCCAAAACAGCATTCAAGAAGATGAAAAGCATTCTTTCCAAGAAATGCCTATCAATTAACATCAGGAAGAGAGTTCTTGAATGTTATATAGAACCAATATTGTTATACGGTTGTGAGGCGTGGACAGTCAACAAGCAAAGCCAGCCGAATTGTGGTTTCTAAGAAGAATGTCGAGAGTTCCATGGACAGCAAAGAAAACGAGACAGTCTTGATGGAAGCAAACACAAGAAGATCATAAGGAAAAGACAGGCAACATTTATAGGCCATTTTATGAGGAAAGGGGAATTGGAGCACCTGGTCACAACAGTAAATCTGGAGGGAAAGAGAGCACCAGGTAGACTCAGGGAGAAGATACTGGACGGACTTGCAGAGTGGCTGAAGACAAAGAGGACGGAAGAGGTGCTTGAGGCAACAAGGGATAGAAACAGATGGAAGGCCATGATCGCTAACACCATGTGGCAAGGCACCTGATGATACTTGTTCGTCTTGTTCTTGTCCATTCTCTTGTTCTTGCAATGTTAGTCCTTCGTTTTTGACTTCTTGTTGTCTGCTTTTATGGTCGTATTTCCATTCTATTGTTCTTGTTATCAATGCCATATTTTCTTCCTTTCAGTATCAGCATTTCTTTTCCTTTTCTCTGTTCTTGGTTTTGCTTTTTGTTTTTTCATGTTTTTTTTTTCTATTTCGTTGCTCGCTTTCTTAATGTTTCAGCTGTGTTTTTTCCCACTGTGTTGTTGCTTTTGATTTTGTTTCCTTGTGACATTCCTTCCGTCGTTTTTTTTTTTTCGATCTTGATCCTTTTTGTTGTTGTTTTTCTTCTTTTCGATGTACTTCTTGTTCTTGACATTGTTCCCTTTCAAGCGTTTTCTTTATACTTTTCTTGGTGACTTGAGGTTGATGTTTTTTTCTTTTTTGTTTTGCTTTGGGTTTGTTTTCAGTTCTAGTGGTTGTAGTAGTAATGTTGGTTGTTTTATTCTCCAGTTTTGCGGTTGTTTTTGCCTTGTTTCTGTTCTGCTCAGTACTTTTTCTTATTTGCGTTTTTTATGCTCTTAGTGTTGTGGTTCCGTTGTTAGTTGACATTATTCTCATGTTCTTGCTGTTGTTTTTTTCTCTTTGCATCTCGTTATTTTTGTCCTTGTTTCTTCGGGGTCTTGTTGACTTTCATGTTGCTATTCTTGTGTGCTTTTTTGATTTCCAATTGACTTTGTTGTTTGTTTTTCGTTTCGTTATTTGCATTTTTGTGAATCTGTTGTAGTGGTGCTCTTGATGATCTTGAGTTTTGAATTGTAGTTTTCGTTTTTGTTCTTGATTTTGCTCTCTTTGAATATTATACTGTTTTTGTTTCTTCTTCTTGTGTTCGCTCGTGTGTTCTTGTTTTTTTCCCCTTTGCTTTTAAAAAAAATTGCTTTGGTCTTTTTTTTTTTGGTTTGCATTAAGTTTTCTTTATCCCCGATATAACTGGTGATCATAATATTGTAGTTCTATTTGTTAATATTGTTCTTTTACTCTTGCTGTTGTGGGTTTTCATCTTCTAGTTCTTTTCCGTACATCGTTAATCTTGGTTTTTTTCTGAGTATGTTGCCGACTTTGTTCTTTTCGTTCGTTTGTTTTGTGTTTGACATGTTGTATTCAGATTCTGAAGTTTTCTCTATGTTTTTGATTTTGCTGTTCGTAATCTTGTTGCTCTTGTTTTTGTACTTTTTTCTTTTGTTTCTTTTCCTTTGTTTTTCGATTTATAACTTTCTTTTACTAGCTATTATTGGTGTTCTTTGTGTTGTAGTTCTAGCATGTGTTGACATTGTTCTCATGCATTTTCCGTGGGGCATTTTGTTTTCGTTTCTTTGTATGTTTTTATAGTATTATTACTTTTGTAGTTGTTCCTTTTGTAGCTGTTCTTTTTCTCCATCTTGCCGATTTTGGTGCCGTTCTTAATTTTGTTATTTTTCATTTTTGTGTTTTTCTTGTTCTTGCTGTTTTTGTTCTTGTTGCTCTTATTTTCCCTTTTGTCTTATTTTGTGTTTTGTTTGTTCTGTTCTAAAGATTTTGGTTTGTCGCTGTTCCTGGGTGCCTTTGGTGTTCCAGTTCTGTCAAGTGCTTATTCCTCTTTTTTTCGTCTTTACTTTGTTGCTGTGCTTTTGTTCGTTTCTTTGAGATTTTGCTGTATTTGCTTATTTTATTTTCTACGCATTGTTTTTGTCATTCTTGTCATTAATCCTTTTTCTCTTTCTCTTCAATTGTTTTGGTTTTGCAGGACTTTGATTTTTGTGTGTGTGTGCATTGTTTTCTTTTGTTTTCCCATAGTGTTTTATTTTGTTGCTTTTTTAATTGTTCTGCTTTTTCTGTTGCTCTCTTCATATTGTTTCAGCTATTTATATTTTTATTTTGTCTCTGCTTTTGTCACCTAGTCATTTTCTTTAGTCTTTTTTTTCATTCTTGTTCTTTGTCCTGTTGCTATTCGTCTTTTCGTTTACTTCTTGATTTTTTCTGTTCCAGTCTTCTTCGTCGTACTTTTCTTGGCGATTTGATAGTTTTTGCCGTTATTGTTATCACAGATTTTTTTCTTGTTGTTTTGCCGTTTGTCCGTTTTACTCTTCCATTTCTCCTGGTGTTATTGCTGTATTGATTTTCTTTTCATATCTGTTTATCCGTGTTGATACCGTTGTTATTGATAGCACAGTAATAATTATGGATATGCCATTTATCGTGTACTGTTCTTGCATATTGTTTTTTTCCCCTTCGTTTCTGATTTTTGTTTATATGTTGTATTTTCTTTAGGGGGGCGGGTACGTGGGTGGGTTCTCTTTCGTGCTGTTATGGTTATAGTAATTATAGTTATTTCATTCTCCCGTTGTGCGTTTCTTTCTTTGTCTTCTTGTTTTTGCTGTCTGCTGCACTTTGCAACTCGTGTTACTGTTAGTGACCTCGGTGTAGTCCTGTTCGTGCTGTTCTCGCTTTTGTTTTTTCTGTATTTTCTCTTCCGCATAATTTTTGTTTTGGTGTTGGTTTTGTTTTTGTTGTTCTTGCCGTTCTTGTAGTTCTTGTTGCTTTCCTTCTTTTTTCTCGTTCTTTTCTATCTTGTATTTGTTCTCTCTGAAGTTTATTTTGTTTGTTCCTGTTCTTTGGTGCCTTTGGTGTTCTGGTTCTGTCGTGTGTTGATATTGTGATCGTATTCTCACTGACGTATGTTTTGTTCTTCTACACTTATTCTTCCTGTACTTGTTCCTCATCCTGACTGTTTTGTTCTTTTGTTTCTTTGACTTCATGCAGTATTTGTGCATGTTCGTGTTTTGTTTTCTCTTGTTTCTGTTGTTCTTGTCATGAATGCTGTACATTTTTTATATCTTTCTTCAGTTTCACAGTTGCTGTTTTTGTTTTCGATTGTTTTCTTTGCTTTGTTTTCTTCTGTCTTATTTTGTTGCTCTTTTTCTTTATGTTTTCTTCTGTCTTATTTTGTTGCTCTTTTTCTTTATGTTTTCTTCTGTCTTATTTTGTTGGTCTTTTTCTTTATGTTTTCTTCTGTCTTATTGTGTTGCTCTTTTTCTTTATGTTTTCTTCTGTCTTATTTTGTTGCTCTTTTTCTTTATGTTTTCTTCTGTCTTATTTTGTTGCTCTTTTTCTTTATGTTTTCTTCTGTCTTATTGTGTTGCTCTTTTTCTTTATGTTTTCTTCTGTCTTATTTTGTTGCTCTTTTTCTTTATGTTTTCTTCTGTCTTATTGTGTTGCTCTTTTTCTTTATGTTTTCTTCTGTCTTATTTTGTTGCTCTTTTTCTTTATGTTTTCTTCTGTCTTATTTTGTTGCTCTTTTTCTTTATGTTTTCTTCTGTCTTATTTTGTTGCTCTTTTTCTTTATGTTTTCTTCTGTCTTATTGTGTTGGTCTTTTTCTTTATGTTTTCTTCTGTCTTATTGTGTTGCTCTTTTTCTTTATGTTTTCTTCTGTCTTATTTTGTTGCTCTTTTTCTTTATGTTTTCTTCTGTCTTATTTTGTTGCTCTTTTTCTTTATGTTTTCTTCTGTCTTATTTTGTTGCTCTTTTTCTTTATGTTTTCTTCTGTCTTATTGTGTTGGTCTTTTTCTTTATGTTTTCTTCTGTCTTATTTTGTTGCTCTTTTTCTTTATGTTTTCTTCTGTCTTATTGTGTTGCTCTTTTTCTTTATGTTTTCTTCTGTCTTATTTTGTTGCTCTTTTTCTTTATATCGTTTCAGGTGTTTTTAGTTTTTTAGTTGTTGCTTTTGATTTCCTCCACTAGTCATGTTTGTGTGGTACTTTTTTTCGTTATCATTCTTGGTCTTGTTGCTATTATGTCTGATTTTCTTTTTGTTCTTGGTTTTTCCAGTTCCACTGTTTTTCGTGATTTTGGTGATGACTCGTTGATATCTTTGCCGTTGTTGTTGTCATAAATGTTCTTTCCTGCTTCTTCTTGGTCTGCTGCTTGTCCCTTTTACTCTTCTATTTCTCCGGATTTTCTTGCTGGTATTGATTTTGATTTCAAATCCTTGCTCGTGTTGACACCGTTGTTATTGCTTGTGAAATAATAATAGTAATGGATTTGCCGTATTTCGAGTACTGTTCTTGCTTTGTTTCTGTTTTATTTTTCTTCGTTTGTGATTTTTTAAAATTCTTTTTTAGGGTTTCTCTTTCGTGTTGCTTTAGCCGTGATGCAGTATTTTAATTCTGTTCTGCGCTTGTTTATGTCCTTGTTTTTGGTCCGCTTAGATTTTTTTTAATTTGTGTTATCTTTGTGTTGTTTTTCAGCCTTTTGTTGATATTTTTATGTTTTTGGTGTTGTCGCTTTTGCTGTTTCCACCCATCTCTTTCAATATTTGTTTCTCTTCAGAATAATTTTGTTTTTGTTTTTATTTTTCTTGTTCTCGCTGCTTTTTAAAGTTCTTAGTGCTCATGTTCTTTTTTCTCGTGTTTTTCTGTCATATGTTTCTTTCTGATAAATTTTGTTTCTGTTCCTAGGTGGCTTTGGTGTTCTGGTTCTGCCATGTGTTATTATTACTGTATACTTGTTGGTGTGCGTTTTGCTTTTCTACACTTGGTTCTTCCTGTACTTGTCCTTGTTCTTGTTGACTTTGTTTTTCTTTTGCTCGTTTCTTTAACTTCTTGCCGTCTTTTGCTGTTTTTGTTGTTATTGCTCAACTTTTCTCTTTCCTTTTTTGTTTTGTTTTTGTTTGTCACTTTTCCCCAGGGTTCTTTCCTGTGTTGTTGTTGTTGTTGCTGTTGTCGATGTTGTTGTTGTTGTTGTTGTTGCTGTTGTCGTTGTTGTTGTTGTTGTTTGCGTTCTTTATGTGGTTTTAGCCGCTTTTCCTTTTCCGTTGTTTTAGATTTTGTCGCCAGGTTATACTCGTTCCATTGTTTTTCATTCTTGATCCTGTTCGTGTTGCTAGTCTTTTTGACGTGTTAATTTTTTCCCTGTCATTGTTCTTTATGCTTTTCTTGGCGATTTACTGGAGAAGTTTTTGCCGTTGCTGTCATCACATATGTTCTTTCTCTGTTCCTTTTGCTTTTCATTTATTCTGGTATTCTTTCCGTTATCGCCTTTGTTACAATTTCTGTGTACCCATGTTGATGCTCTCGTTATTGATTCGTTACAAGCATAGTCGTGGATTTGCCGTGCATTGTATATTGTTCCGTTTTGGTTTTTTTGTTGTTTTTTTTTTGGGGGGGGGGGAACTTTTTTGTTTTCGTTTTGTCATGTTTTCTTTGCTCTTGGTTTCTGTTCTGTGCTTTTGTTGCGGCAGTTTCTAGTGACAAATATTTGTTTTTTCTAAGATGTTTTGGTTGTTCTTGTCGTTCCTGCTGTTGTTGGTATCGATTTTTTTTCGTCTTCTCTCACGTTTTTGTTGTCCTTTTCCTGTCTGTTTTATTCGTGTTGCTTTGCATTTTCTGTTTCCTCTTCTGACCTTTCTTATTCCTTTTCTTTTTATCTTCTGTCTTTCTTGTTCGTGTTTTCTTTTTTTTTTTTCTTCTTTTTTTTGGTCTCCTCTTACGTTTTTCTTGTCCTTCTTTCTGTTGTGTTCATGTTGCCTTACATTTTCTCTGTTTCCTCTTCTGACCTTCCTTTCCTCTTATCGTCTTGTCCGTATCGATTTTTTCCTTTTTTAAAAATTTTGTTTCTTTGGTCTCCTCTTCAATTTTTGTTGTCCTTTTCCTTTCTGCTTTGTACATGTTGCTTTGCGTTTTCTCTTTCCTCTTCTGATCTTATTCCTTTCCTCTTGTCTTTCTTGTTCGTTTTGATTTTCATTACTTTTTTTTTCTTTGGTCTCCTCTTAAGACTTTGTTGTCCTTCTTTATGTTTTATTCATGTTGCCTTGCATTTTCCCTTTCCTCTTCTGACTTTTCTAATTCATTTCCTCTTATCGTCTTGTTCGTATTGATTTTCTTTTTATTTTGTCGTTTTTTGGTCTCCTCTTACGTTTGTTGTCCTTTTCCTTTCTTTTTTGTTCATGTTGCCTTGCATTTCCTCTTCTGATCGTTCTTATTTCTTTCCTCTTATCGTCTTTCTTCTTCGTTTCCTTTCCTCTTGGTTTCTGGCGTGTGTTTTTGTTGCAGCTGGGTTTGTTTTTTTTTCGACTTTCTGGTGACGAATATAAGTTTTTTCTCCAATGTTTTGGTTGTTCTTGTTGTACCTGCTGTTGTTCGTATTGATTTTTTTTTGGTCTTCTCTCACGTTTTTGTTGTCCTTTTCCTGTCTGTGTTATTTATGTTGCCTTGCATCTTCTCTGTTTCCTCTTCTGATCTTTCTTATTCCTTTCTTTTTGTCGTCTTTCTTGTTCGTGTTGATTTTGTTTTTGTTTTTTTTGTTTTTGGTCTCCTCTTCCGTCTTTGTTGTCCTTTGTGTTTTGTTCATGTTGCCTTACATTTTCTCTGGTTCCTCTTCTGACCTTTCTTATATTCCTTTCATCTTCTCGTCTTTTTTGTTTGCATTGATTTGATTTGATTTTTTCTTAAGTATTTGTTGTCCTTCTCCGTTCTGTTTCGTTCACGTTGCCTTACGCTTTCTCTGTTTCCTCTTCTGACCTTTCCTTTTCCTTTCCTCTGATCCTCTTGTTCGTATTGACTGTTTTTTTGTTTTTTGTTTTAGTCTCCTCTTCCGTTTTTCTTGTCCGTTTCCTTTCTGTTTTGTTCATGTTGCCTTACATTTTCTCTGTTTCCTCTTCTGACCTTTCTTATTTCTTTCCTTTTGTCATCTTTCTTGCTCGTATTGATTTTTGTTTTGTCTCCTCATACGTTTTTGTTGTCCTACTTTGTTTTGTTCATGTTGCCATGCATTTTTTTGTTTCCTCTTCTGATCTTTCTTATTCCTTTCATCGTCTTTCTTGTTCGTGTTGATTTTCTCGTTTCTTTTTTTCGATCTCCTCTTAAGTTTTTGTTGTTCTTCTCCTTTCTCTTTAGTTCATGTTCCTTTACATTTTCTGCGTTTCCTCTTCTGACATTTCTTATTCCTTTCCTCTTATCGTCTTGTTCGTATTGATTTTCTTTTTTGTTGTTGTTTTTGTTATTTTTGGTCTCCTCTTCCGTTTTTTGTCCTTTCTGTTTTGTTCATGTTCCTTTACATTTTCTGTGTTTCCTCTTCTGACTTTTATTCCTTTCCTCGTCTTTCTTGTTTGTATTCATTTTCTTTTTTTTCTTTTTTTTTGGGTCTCCATTTCCGTTTTTGTTGTCCTTTTTTGTCATTTTCTTGGTTTCCTCTTCTGACCTTTTTCAATCCTTTTGTCTTGTCTTTTTTGTTCGTATCAATTTTTTTTTTTTGGTCTCCTCTTCCGTTTTTTCCTGTCCTTCTCTTTTCTGTTTTGTTCATGTTGTCTTGCATTTTCTCTGGTTCCCCTTCTGACCTTCCTTATTCCTTTCCTCTTCTCGTCATTCTTGTTCGTATCGATTTTCATTTCTTTCTTTTGTTTTTTTCTTTGGTCTCCTCTTCCGTTTTTCTTGTCCTTCTTTCCGTTTTGTTCATGTTGCCTTGCATTTTCTGTGTTTCCTCTTCTGACCGTCCTTATTCCTTTCCTCTTATCATCTTGTTCGTACTGATTTTCTTTTTTTTTTATTTCTTTGGTCTCCTCTTGCGTTTTTATTATCCTTTTCATTTCTGTTTTGTTCATGCTGTCTTGCATCTTCTCTGTTTCCTCTTCTGACCTTTCCTATTCCTTTCGTCTTATCGTCTTTTTTATTCGTATTCAATTTCGTTTTTTTTTCCCTTTCTTTTTTTCGTCTCCTCTTACGTTTTTGTTGTTCTTTTCCTTTCTGTTGTGTTCATGTTGCCTTACATTTTTTCTGTTTCCTCTTCTGACCTTTCTTATTTCTTTCCTCTTATCGTCTTGTTCGTATTTATTCTTTTCTTTTTTGGGAGGGAGGGTGTCCTCTTACGTTTTCGTTGTCCTCCTTTCTGTGTTGCTCATGTTGTCTTGCATTTTCTGTTTCCTCTTCAGACTTTTCTTATTTCCTTTTATCACTTGTTAGTATTTTCATTTTTTTTTTTTTTTTTTTTTTTTTTTTTTTTTTTTTGGCCTCGTCTTCCGTTTTTGTTGTCCTTTTCCTTTCTGGTTTGTTCATGTTGACTTGCATTTTCTTTGTTTCCTCTTCTGATCGTTCTTATTGCCTCTTATCCTCTTTCTTCTTCGTTTCCTTTGCTCTTGGTTTCGGTCCTGTGTTTTTGCTGTGGCTTTTTTTTTTCTTTCGACTCTGGTGACGAATATTTGTTTTTTCTCCATTGTTTTGGTTGTTCTTATCGTTCCTGCTGTTGTTCGTATTGATTTTTTGTTTTGTTTTTTTTTTTGGTCTCCTCTTCAATTTTTGTTGTCCTTTTCCTTTCTGCTTTGTACATGTTGCCTTGCATTTTCTTTGTTTACTCTTCTGACCTTTGTTATTCCCTTTCATTTATCGTCTGGTTCGTATTGATTTTCTTTTCTTTTTTCCTTTTTTTTTTTTTTTCTCCTCTTCCGTTTTTGTTGTTCTTTTCTTTCCTTTTTTGTTCATGTTACCTTGCATTTGTTTTCTCTTCTGACCTTTCTTGTTCCTTTCATGCTATCTTCTTTCTTGTTCGTATTGATTTTCTTTTTTTTTTCTTCTTTTTTTGGTCTCCTCTTACATTTTTTTTGTCCTTTCTGTTTTGTTCATGTTGCCTTACATTTTTTCTGTTTCCTCTTTTGACCTTTCTTGTTCCTTTCCTCTTATCGTCTTTCTTGTTGGTATTATTTTCTTTCTTTTTTTTCCGTGTCCTCTTACGTTTTCGTTGTCCTTCTCCGTTCTTTGTTCGTGTTGCCTTGCATTTTCTGTTTCCTCTTCCGACCTTTCTCATTCCTTTCCTCTTATCGTCTTTCTTGTTCGTTTCCCCTTATTGTCTTGCTGCTTCGTTTCCTCGTTTTATCATTCTTCATATTGTGCATGCGTTTGCTATATTTGTATTTGTTTTTGCTCGTTTTATTTGTATTTATTCCTTTTTTTATATGTCCTTCGGGGTTTTTCTCCTGTTCTCTATAACATGTTTTAAAGAAGACTTACTTATTCTTGTTCTTCTTGTTCTGTTTTCAGTGCTGCTGCTGCTGCTGCTGCTCTTCTTTTCAGATGCAGTACGTAGTGTAACGCTTTTGCAGACACACTGAAACAAAGTGAATCCAAATTGTACGTACATAGACTAAAAATAAATACATCAGTAAACAGAAAAATCAGTAGTTCTCATTGAATTGTTATTGTTATTTTTGTTTAAAACCCAGACGACTGCGTACAGCCATATCAAGGCTAGAACAATTTCAATACGCATACAGTACTTCAACGGGGAAAAAAAAGAAAATTAAGTACATATTGTTATTTTTATTGTTTAAAGCCCAGCCGAGTGCGTAGAGCCATATCAGGGCTACAATCGCTTCAAAACATACAAAAATTCAAAAAGGAAAAAAATAATAAGTACATATAACAATGCATTCGCGCACATAAGCACATAACCTAAGGACATGCCACTGGCGTTGACCATTCCGTCCAGTTTATCGCATCGCGCACAGGGGATTTAAAAAAACATACCTGGATACAAAGTTAAGCATACTTAAGGACACCAAACATGTATAAAAACGGGCCTTAATTACCTAAAATTGCTACAGCATATCTCATCTCCCTAGAGCCAAAAATGCACTTAATACATGTACTCAATTATCAATCCTAAGAGAAAAGTACGTAAGGCTTTATCGAACACATTACAGGTGAATGGACCAGCAAGGCAGAAAACGATAGGAACAGATGACAGAAAGCAAAGGAGGAAGAAAAACAAAGAGAGTGACAGAAAAGAGGAAATTTCTAGCACAGTTTCCAGAAGGCGGGGATACTATTTATACTCAAAGAGCCCCCGGAATCCCCACGCGGGCAGTCTCATTGAATTGATAATTTAAACAAATCAATGGATATAGATGGATAGATGCACAGATAGATATATAAAAGCCCAACCGGCTGGATAGTCGTATCAGGGCTACAAGTATTTCAAAACATATACAATACTTCAACAGGACGAAAAAGGGAAGAAAATTAGGTACACGTATCAATGCATTAGCGCACATAATCCAAGGAGATGGCCCTGGCGTTAACTCTCCGTCCAATTTATTGCACAGTGAGTTTAAAAAACCAAACCTGAATCAAATTTAAGCATAACTTTGGACCCTACACCATACATAAAAACGGGCATAAATCACCTATGGAATTTCAACGAAGTATGCGCTTAAACACACTACTTAATTAGTTCGTGTTTTGTTGTATGACACACACAGACGGCAACTTAAACGCATTCACGCTTATGTGCGCGCGCCCCCTACACACACACACACACACACACACACACACACACACACACACACACACACACACACACACACACACACACACACACACACACACACACACACACACACACACACACACACACACACACACACACACACACACACACACACACACACACACACACACACACACACACACACACACACACACACACACACACACACACACACACACACACACAAAGCACGGAACACTCACCTTCGTCGACTACATTTTTGGACTGTTGGAAGTGTAGCTGTTTGGCTTGCCGACCACACTAACATGGCAGGGGTGATTTTTCTTTTTCTGGGAAGCAGATGGGTTCTGGGACCTCAGTGGCACCGTCCGTGTTGGGGATGTCTAAAATGATGTCCAGCTGAGACAGCTGCTCGTGACTTTTCTTCAGTCACCTGTAAATAACCAAGAGACAACTATATTACCATTGCATGTTGGTCTTTTTCCACCAATTTTTTTTTTATTTACATTCATGAATATAGAATTTTGCGTGTAACAGGATCAAGTCGGTTTTGTCTGTTATGTCTTTTGTACATATGCAGAGACTGTGTAGACATCTAGCGGTGCTACTGGCTATGTACGTGTTTGAAGAAGTGTGAAGCAGAACTTGAGAAAGAAGATACTGCAGGGGAATATTTAGCATCTTCATCTAAGGACGACACGATAGAGGAGCAAACAGTAACATCAAGAGCTGTCTCGCAAGGGCTGAAGATATCTTAAGAATGCTAGACAAGTGTAAAGTCCCGGTTGTTGTTTCTGTTTAAAGCCCAGCCGACTGCATAGAACCATATCAGGGCTATAACCGCTTCAAAACACAAAACGTCAACAGGAGGGAAAAAAAAGAACATTAAGTACACATATCAATGCATTTGCGCACATAATCTAAGGACATGCCTCTGCGTTGACCACTCTGTCCAATTTATCGCCCAGGGGATTTAAAAAAATAGGCCTACCTGAATACAAATTTAAGCATACCTAAGCATACCAAAACATACATAAAAACGGGCATGAATTACTGAAATTGCTTCCGCTTATCTCACCTCTCTAGAGCCAAACAAAGCACTGAATACATGTACCCAGTTATCAATCCTAAGAAAAAGTACGTATGACTTTGTCGAACACGTACAGGTGAATGGATCAGCAAGGCAGAAAATATGATGTAATGACAAAGCAAAAGAACAAGGCAGAAACAAAGAGCGACTGAAAAGAGAAAATTTCTAGCACAGAATTTCCAGAAGGTGGGGATACTATTTATATTGAAAGATCATCCAGCATCCCCACGGAGGGAGACACGATAGAGGAGCAGGCAGTAATCTCAAGACATCTCAAGTATGCTGGACAAGTTTAAAGGTCTCCATAACATAGCACCAACACCAGCATGAGGCTGTACTAATACTGTGGTCTTTCCACTCTCCTTTACCACTTACAATGCTAGAGGATAACGGACAGCGACCT
>CM060312.1:77655353-77660353 GCA_030674185.1 Monoplex corrugatus | reverse complement strand
CAAACGCTACAAGAAAAAATCCAACCAATCAAAAATGAATCAAACGCTACACGGAAAATAATCAATCAATCAAAATGAATCAAACGCTACACGGAAATAAATCAATCAACAAAAATGAATCAAACGCTACAAGGAAAAATAATCAACCAATCAAAAATGAATCAAACGCTACAAGGAAAATAATCAACCAATCAAAAATGAATCAAACGCTACAAGGAAAATAATCAACCAATCAGAAATGAATCAAAGCTACAAGAAATAATTTCGAACCAATCAAAAATGAATCAAACACTACAAGGAAAATAATCAACCAATCAAAAATGAATCAAACACTACAGGAAAATAATCAACCAATCAAAATGAATCAAACGCTACAAGAAATAGAATCAATCAATCAAAGTACCAGACACACTATCATCATCAGAGACATAAAACAAAGCAAAGCTGAATGATGTGTGTTTACAGTTACATTTTTTATTATGCTTACGAACTCATCACCTAACAAACACCAAAACTATCTTAAAGAATCGTGTCTCTCCACCAGTACTGTTTAGCTAAGGTTACCTCTCCACAAACATTCAAGTAATTTTGCCATTCCAAAAATATTTAGTTGATTTTGCCATTCCAAAAGTATTTAGTTAATGTTGCCATTCTAAAAGTATTTAGTTAATGTTGCCATTCCAAATCTTTAGTTAATTTTGCCTCTCCAAACGTATCCAATTATTTTTGCCTCTCCACAAGCATTCAGTTAATTTTTGCCTTTCCAAAATATTTTGTTAATTTTTTCTCCAAACGTATTCAGTATTTTTGCCTCTCCAAACGTATTTCAGTTAATTTTGCCTTTCCCAAAGTAGTTTATTTATCTCTTCCGGGAGTATTCATTTGATTTTGCATCAGTTCATTTTGCTTTTGCAAAAGTGTTGAGTTGATTTTGCCTCTCCATAACAGTTAATTTTGCCTCTCCATACTTAATTTCACTAATTTTTCCTCTCCATAGATATGGACTTAATTTTACTTCTCCAAAAGTATTCAGTTAATTTTGCTTCTATAAAAGTATTCATCTTAAAGTATCAGTACCCCCCAGTGATGGCCCATAGTCTGCGGTACCCTGATGTGCCTCAGACAGACTGGATCCTAGCCTTGAAGATTGTGTGTGTGTAAAATACTCAGGCTTTCAGCTTTACACTCTTCAGTAGTCATAACACAGAATCTCTTATTCTTTCTGGTCTAATTTGTTCAGCAGAACAAATGCTTGATGAACTGAGTGGGTTTTTTTTCATACGAATCTGGCATGGTATGATTGTGTCTAAAATAAAGCAAAATTCGTGTGTGTGTGTGTGTGTGTGTGTGTGTGTGTGTGTGTGTGTGTGTGTGTGTGTGTGTGTGTGTGTGTGTGTGTGTGTATGTGTGTGCGTGTGTGTTGTGTGTGTGTGTGTGTGTGTGTGTGTGTGTGTGTGTGTGTGTGTGTGTGTGTGTGTGTGTGTGGTGCGAATTTGTGTATATGTTTGTGTGTGTACATGTGTCTGTGTCTCTCTCTCTTTCTGTGTCTGTCTGTGTCTGTGCTCAGTAGAACATTAGTATACCAGACAACAAATGGTCGATGAACTGAATCTTTTTCATACGAATCTCACATAATGTGATGATTTTGTCTAAAATGAAACGAACGAAAAATTTTATATGGTAGAGTCCGCTTGAAGACACTTACTCCACCGACTGGACTTCGCGTTTGCTTTGATTGATTTGGTTCAGTTTTTACGTCGACACCCACCTCAAGTGATATGGCCGACGGGGATAACCATCCCAGGGAAATGGGGGAAGGGGGGACTTATCTAATCCTACACTGACACCATCAGAACAACGATGATGTTAATTTAAGATGGGACAGTGAGAAGGCCAGTTTTTTATGTAGCGTACCCCGGGATTCGAATCCACAACCATTAGCATGTGAATCCGACGCTCAAACCAACTGAGCTACTTGGACCCGCCTCGCGTTTGCTTGTACGAAGGACACACTTTCTAATGTAGCCTAGCAAATCTGTACATGTGTTGTTTCAGCATGAGCAGAGTGACAACATCTATGGAACGTGATCGTGTGTTGACGTTCGGTCTTAAGGCCTTTCGCTCTTGAAGTCAGAGCTAGGGTCGTAAGTGGAAGGTCTGTTTTCGGGCCATGTCTTTGTGCCTGTTTCTCTCCCTCTGGGAGCATACATGGCAAACGATGATAGTTGTTTCCCTAAGGGATTATTTTGTGTGTGTGTTGTGTGTGTGTGTGTGTGTGTGTGTGTGTGTGTGTGTGTGTGTGTGTGTGTGTGTGTGTGTGTGTGTTGTGTGTGTTGTGTGTGTGTGTGTGTTGTGTGTGTGTGTGTGTGTGTGTGTATGTGTGTGTGTGTGTATGTGTTTGTGTGTGTGTATGTGTTTGTGTGTGTGTGTGTGTGTGTGTGTGTATGTGCGTGTGTGTGTGTGTTTGTGTGTGTGTGTGTGTGCATGTGTGTGTGCATGTGTGTAAGTGTTGTGTTGTGTTTGTGTGTGGTGTGTGTGTGTGTGTGTGTGTGTGTGTGTTTGTGTGTGTTGTGTGTGTGTGTGTGTGTGTGTGTGTGTGTGTGATGTGTGTGTGTGTGTGTGTGTGTGTTGTGTTGTTGGTAAGTGTGTGTGTGTGTGTGGTCTTTGATTTAAAGTCTATTCTCTAAAGTGATTTTAGAAAAAAAAAAAAGAAGTGGAGATAGAGGAGGAGTGAAGAGAATGTTTGAAAGTAGTTAATATTGTGTGTATGTGTGTGTGTGTGTGTGTGTGTGTGTGTGTGTGTGTGTATGTCTGTGTGTGTGTGTGTGTGTATGTCTGTGTGTGTGTGTATGTCTGTGTGTGTGTGTATGTCTGTGTGTGTGTGTGTTATTTGTGTCTATCTGTGTGTTTGTGTTTGCGTATGTGTATGGTGTGTGTGTGTGAGGTTTGCGTGTGTGCGTGTGTGCGTACGTGCGTGCGTGTGTGTGTGTGCGTGTGTGTGTGAGTGTGTGTGTGAGTGTGTGTGTGTGTGTGTGTGTGTGTGTGTGTGTGTGTGTGTGTGTGTGTGTAGGTTTTTGGTGGCGGTGCTATTGCAACATGTGGCGGATTTGATTGGCTTTGTTGTACAGGGCTTTGGGTTAGGGTATGGCTGACAGACCATTGTGTTTCCTTTAGTTGTTATCTGTACCGATGTTTTGACTGGTTCATGTTCATGTTTGTGTTTTATGTATTTGCTTACAATGATCATTATCGTTTTGTTGACTGTACCTGTTGTACTCATAGTTGTAATAACAACAATAATAATGATGAAAATAATAATAATTATCATTATCAATATTATTATTATTGTTATCATCATCGTCATTATTGTTTTTCATTATCATTGTTGTTATCTATATTTGTTGTTGCCAAGCCAACATTATTGACAAACGAATGATAAATAAAAATGATAACTGAATAAATAAATGAATAGATGGATAGATAGATAGTGTCTGCATTGACTCTACCCTCTCCATGAACAACTTTGTTTCTCAAACTGCCAGATCTTGCTACTATCACCTCCATCGTATAAGCTTGATCAGGAAGTATCTCTCTGTGGAAACAACTGCAAAACTCGTTCTCTCCTTCATAATGTCTCGCATTGACTATTGCAATTCACTCCTGTCTGGTCTTCCTGCCTCCACCACTCACATCCCACAGCGCATTCAAAACAATGCTGCACGCCTTGTACTCAAAAAGAAAAAAGCTGACCACATATCTCCTCTCCTGGCACAACTTCACTGGCTCCCTGTATCAAAGCGCATACAGTACAAACTAGACACCATGTGCTACAAAAGCCTCAATAACGCAGCCCCCGATTACCTGTCAAGCCTACTTGAGATCTATGTTCCCTCACGTACCCTCCGCTCTGCCTCCGATCCTCTGACTTTTCGCTTTCCACGCACCAAGCTCAATACCTATGGTCCACGAGCCTTCTCTGTTTCTGGTCCACTTTCCTGGAACAAACTTCCTCTCTCTGTCCGTCAGCAACCTACTTTTGTCTCCTTCAAGTCCGCTCTCAAAACCCACCTTTTCTTCTCTGCATAAAATCCTGACCTCACTCATCCCCCCTCTGTAGCCTGTCTCCACTCGGAGGGGAATCACATTGTAATATATATTTGTATATAATATGCTCTCTATAATTTTCCATTGCTTTTATTCTTTTTCCCCATTTATAGCCATGTGTAAGTGTGTGTGTGCGCGCGTGCGTAAGTGTATGTTCAGCGCTTAGATTTGATTTTTATCGAGATTTTGCGCTATATAAATATTGTAATTATTTATTATTATTATAGATAGATAGATAGATAGATAGATAGATGGATGGATGGATGGATAGATAGATAAATAGATAGATAGATAGATAGATATATAGATAGGTAGATAGATAGATAGATAGATAGATAGGTACGTAGGTACGTAGGTACGTAGACTGACTGATTGATTGATTAATTTATTGATTGTTTGAATAATTGTTTGATTGATTAATAAATACTGTGAACGTACATATTCATAATCACATTCATACATTCCTCTGATACAAACATACAACATTGTCAAGACCATTGGCTTGCTAATGAATCCATTTATCACATATTTGCAAAGACTTGTTTTGTTCAGAATAGTCCCTTGTTTATTGTTATTGTTATTGTTATTGTTATTGTTATCAATATGTGAAACCCAGCCGATTGCTCCGAGCCATATCACATCCATAACCATCTAAAAAACACACACACACATGTAAACACACCGAAGACACTGGGGGAAAAAGAACACCTGGAAAAAAATTCAGCACACATATCACTGAATTCAGGCAAAGAATCTAAAGATATGCCCCTAACTCGGGTCATTTCGCCGATTGATTGGACCGAATGGATGAAAAGAAATGAACACAAATGCATCAAGATAGAAAAGTCCACAAAAATATACATAAAAACTGGCTTATAATACCTGAAACCGCAACT
>CM060312.1:77650353-77652853 GCA_030674185.1 Monoplex corrugatus | reverse complement strand
GTCAGTTGAGCACATCAGTTCATCGAGAAAATATTTATTGCTGAAATCATTTGCTGCAGGGCCTGGACAATGTTTACTGAAAAGAGAAGTAAACAGTTTATTTATTTATCTGTCAATCCATTTATCTGTCTATCTATCTATCAACGTTGTACTACCCCTCGTTAGGATGCCGGGGGCTCTTTCAGTATAGATAGGATCCCCGCCTTCTGGACATTCTGTGCCAGATATTTAGTCTTTTCTGTCACTCTCTTTGTTTCTGTCTTCTTCCTTTGCTTTCTGTCATTTCTTCCTATCGTTTTCTCCCTTGCTGGTCCGTTCACCTGTATGTGTTCGATAAAGTCTTACGTACTTTCTCTTGGAACTGATAATTGGGCACATTATTAAGTGCACTTCTGGCTCTAGTGAAAAGAGATATGCCAAAGCAATTTTTGGTAACTTAGGCTTGTTTTTATATATGCTTTAGTGTCCTTAGTTATGTTTAAATTTGTATTTACGTATGTGTTTTAAATCTTTTGTGGTGTGATAAATTGGACGGAGTGGTCAACGCCAGGGGCCATCTCCTTAGATTTTGCACGCGAATGCATTGATATGTGTACTTAATTTTCTTTCCCCTTTTTTACCCTGTTGAAGTATTGTGTATGTTTTGAAGCTGTTATAGGCCTGATATGGCTCTCCGTAGCTTGCTGGGCTTTAAACAAAAACTAACAATAATAAGAAGAATAACAAAAAAGAAACGTTGTACTGGGTCGTTAAGACGTATCGGGGTGTTTAGCTTCTGTAGCTTGTTAGTGTGTATTATCTACACTTTTCAGTTTCAATTTCTCAAGATGACGTTCTCCGCGCTCGGAATGAATTCCATATGCACTATCGTCACAGGTGCCATGTGATGGAGAAAATCCACAATGATCACGGTACAAGCCTTAAGCCTGCACATAAACCCACGAGCAGGCCAGGTCCTGAGGTCCTACGTAGATAGTACCATAACCCTGAGGTTGAAGGGGAGTGAGGTGGCAGAGACCTCAACTTTTTTCGGGGCCAGCACCACGAGGGAGGCGCCCATCCCTTCTCCCTCGCTTCAAATTCATACTCATATTCACATGTTTTTTTTACCAAGACTTCAGAAAGGCGAGAAGGCTAATTGGTCTTCGATAGGTGGGACCTGGGAAATCAGACCATCTCTCCAATGTTTTATACCAAGGCAGCCGGGCGATGCCCTGCTCTTCACGATTTTCAACTGCCGTGGGATCTTAAGCGTGCCCAGCCAGAAGGCACACGGGTCCCACTCGTTTTTCGTCCCCTTTCCAAGGACTAGACGTTCAGTTCGACTTTCCGGTCAAACTCAGGAGAAAAGTCGAGGCCTCTACGGAGTGGATTGATTGATTGATTGTTTGGTTTAAATTTTTACGTCGATACCCACTCATGTGATATGGCCGACGGGGATAGCCATCCCGGAAAGTGAGGGAAGGGGGAACTTTTCAAATCCTACACTGACACCACCAGAACAACGATAATGTTAGATGGGACAGTGAGAAGGCCAGTTTTTAATGTAGCGCACCCGGGATTCGAAAGCACAACATTAGCATTTGAATCCGACGCTCAAACCAACTGAGCTACTGGGGCCCACGGGAGAGCGAACCCTGGAAGCTGGAGTTAGTTATTGGCAGGCGAACGTCTTGAACCATTCTGCCACTGTTCTCCCTAAAACAACCACCCACATAAAGCTAGGACTCTGATGTACAACAAGTGCCTGCAACCACCCACGTCCAGTGTCACACAAAAGTAAACAAGCAAACAAGCACTGAAGCACAATCAGGCAAAACCCCGGCAACCATCCAACCAACGAGCATCTCGACGAACGAAAAACAAACACGTGCGCCTGACGAGGTTTGGCCAAACACAGACATTGTCTGGTCTACCGGTGGAAGCACCAGGTTCTTACCGGGGTTATTAAAACACACGTGTGTAGTGCGTGTCTGTGAGTCTGTGAGTGGGATGGGGTGGGGTGTGGTGTGGTGGGGTGAAGTGTGTGTGTGTGTGTGTGTGGTGGTGGTGTGGTGAGTGTGTGACAGAGAGAGAGAGACAGACAGACAGACACACAGGAGAGACAGACAGACAGGTACACAGTTCAATTCAGTTCATATAGAGAGAGACAGAGAGAAAGGGTGTGTGTGCGTGGTGTACGTGATGTGTGGCGTGTGTGTGTGATGTGTGTGTGGTGTGGTGTGTGTGTGTTGTTGGTGCGCGCGCGCGGTGGTGTGGTGATGTGTGTTGTAGTGTGTGTGGTTGTGGTGCGTGCGTATGTGTGCGTGTGTGTGACTCGTAGTGGTGGTGGTGCGTGTGTTGGTGTGTGTGTGTGTGTGTGTGTGTGTGTGTGTGTAGTGTGTGTTTTGTGTGTGTGTGTGTGTGTGTGTGTGTGTGTGTGTGTGTGTGTGTGTGTGAGTAGCATGCGAATGCATGTGTGTGTGTGTGTGGTGTTTGGGGTATGAGTGCGTGCTGGTGT
>CM060312.1:77610353-77645353 GCA_030674185.1 Monoplex corrugatus | reverse complement strand
TTTGTCTTCCTCTATGTGAGTCGGGGTTTTTTGGTAAGTAGCTTACAATGTCTGCGCCAGATGCTGACTCAAAACTCTTCAAGCGCCTAATGTCGGCTCTGTCCAGAATGACTTATCGCTAGTATGGCCTCCGTGGACGGTTGTGCTGACTGTAAACAACATGGCTTTGTACGTGAAGTGAATAGAGTCTTGTTAGATATCCGTGTTGTGCTTCACACCACAGTGTCTAAGTCTGAACCATGACTTTATGTATCTATTTCTCTGTTCATTCATTCATTCATTCATTCGTTCATTCATTCAATCATTCATTCATTCATTCATTCGTTCGTTCGTTCATTCATTCATTCATTATCCATTCATTCATTTATTTACTTTTTACATATTTATTTGTTAATTTCTTTCTTTATTTCTTTATTTATTTAATCTATTTTTTTGTTCGTTGGTTGGTTGGTTGGTTCGTCACTTTGTTTATTTGTTTGTTCATTTATTCATTCATTTTATATTCATTTCTTTTATTTCATTTGTGTACTTATTGTTTTATTTCCTTCAAGATGTCTCTTCTCCATGTTTGGTTTATACCTCCCGGTCCATTGAGGACCATTATACTGTCCTTTCTTTCTTTCTTCTTCTTTTTCTTTCTTCTTCTTTTTATTTATTTTTCTTTCTTTCTTTTGTCTTCGGTGAGTGAGTTGCTAGGTTACGAGTTGGTTAGTTAGAATGCTGACTGGTTAGCTAGTGTCAAACCGTTTGAACAAGAACAACAGCAAAAAAACAAACAAACAAAACAAACAAATAAACCAAAAACAAAAGATACACACACACACTCACACACACATACTCACTACACATCACACATACACACAACGTGTGCGCGCGCACACACACACACACACACACATTACACACACACACACACACACACACACACACACACAACAGACACACACACCTTCATCCTCCCCTAGATCTAATCCTGCACAGCTACCACACAGACACAGCAACTCACAACATCGAATCCCATGAAGACGAACTGAACAAATCTGGTCAGATTTTTTTTCTTCTTTCTTCATAGCAATACCACCCAACAAAAATGGGCACAAGATTCGGATCAAACCCAAACCCCATGTGCGTCTGTGACAGTTAGTTATTTAGTTAGTTAGTTGGTTGGTTAGTTAGTTAATTAGTTAGTTAGTTAGTTGGTTGGTTGGTTAGTTAGTTAGTTAGTTAGTCAGTTAGTTAGTTAGTTAGTAAGTGTGTATGGTTGTGTGTGTGCGTGCGTGTATATGTGCGTGAGTGTGTGTGCGTGTGCATGCGTTTGCATGTGCATGTGTGTGTATGTGTGTGTGTGCGTGTGTATGTATGTGCGTGCGTGTGTGTGTGTGTGCACACACGCGTGTGTGTGCGTGTGTGTGCATGTGCACGCGTGTATGTTTGTGTGTGTGTGCCTGTGCGTCTGTGTGTATGTGTGTGCGGGCGCGCGTGTGTGTGTGCGTGTGTGTGTATGTGTTGTGTGTTAAATACGGATATCTTACAAATTACGAGACATTCTATTTTGTTTTGATGGAATCGTTATTGTTCTTTGCTAATACATCATTATTCTCCCCCTCTCTGTGTCTGTCTGTCTGTCTGTCTGTCTGTCTCTCTTTCCCTTCTTCTTTTTTCTCCATCATATCAGAATGAATGCAAACATTACGAAAGGAAGAATAACGTAGTTGATAAAAAGGCACTTGTGGTGGACTGCAAATTGAATCATTCTACTGCCGAAGCGCCTTTTTCAACAACTGAAGACAACAGCTGGAACCAGTGGCAGGCAGGCAGGCAACCTAAAGCCCGCAGACTTCATTACCCACTGCTTGTCCGGCATTTCTTTCAAGTGTTCAGCATCGCAGGCAGCACTTCCATTATCTGCCAAGCTGAAATGTTCCACACCGTCCAATAATCATAAAACATGGCATACGTCGAGACCTTAGTGGCTTTGTTAGGCATTAAACCAATGTGATGGGGTTCCGGTGGATTATGGACAGGACGGAGAGGGGAGAGAGAGAGAGGGGGAGAGGAGAGAGAGAGAGAGAGAGATACGATACGATACGATACGATATCCATTTATTCAACAAAGGCCACGAGAGAGAGAGAGAAGAGAGAGAGAGAGAGAGAGACAGAGACAGACAGACAGAGACGAAGAGACACAGAGAGAAGAGAGAGACAGAGAGAGAACAGAGACAGACAGAGAGAGAGAGAGAGAGGGAGGGCAGAGGGAGAGAGAGAGGGGCGGAGGGGGGGAGGATGAGAGGAGGGGGAGGAAGACAGAAGACAGAGACAGAGACAGAGAGACAGAGACAGAGACAGAGAGGAGGGGCAGAGGGATTTCAGAACGATTTATTCTGCACTTGTTTATCTGGAAAATATAATTAAGTAAGGAAACAAATAATAAAAACCGAATTCATCAATAAAACAGATAGACAGGCAGATAGATAGATAGATTACACAGACAGATAGATAGACGGACAGACAGACAGACAGAGAGACAAGATTAGATTAGATAGATTAGATCGATAGTTAATAGAGAGATCGACGGACAGACAGACAGACAGATAGACAGAAAGAAAGAAAGAAAGAAAGATAGATAGATAGATAGATAGATAGATAGATAGACAGACAGATAGATAGACAGACAGATAGATAGATAGATAGATAGATAGATAGATAGATAGATAGATAGATATAGTCTGACAGATAAATAACTAACTAAATAAACAAATGAATAAATAGATAAATAAATAATTAAATAACAAATAAATAAATAAATAAATAAATGAATAAATATGTATGATTAAAAACAGATAAAAACTAAACAAACAAACAAAAAACCTGTAATTTAATTCAGTTTGCCTCGATGAGCTTATATCAGATATTTGATTATCAGCCTGCTCTTTAAACTTGATTAGATTTTTATTCAAAATGATTAGTTCCGTTAGCAGTTCTAGTATTACCCAAAAGGGAAGGTAAAATATAAACATTTTCTCATAACCCTGAGATCTGATGGAAACTGGATGATGGAAACTTCAATTTTTCTCGGAGTCAGCATTATGAAAGCAATGCCTATCTTCTCCCTCTTGCCGCGTTACCTTCCGTATCTGTAAGAAAGTCGGGAACCCATTCACGGAGATGCCGGGGGCTCTTTCAACATGAACGTATCCACACCTTCTGGAAATTCTGTGCCAGAAATGTCCGCTTTTCTGTCACTCTCTTTGTTTCTTTCTTCCCCCTTTGCTTTCTGTCATTTCTTCCTATCATTTTCTGTCTTGCTGTCCAATTACTTGTATGTGTTCGATAAAGTCTTACATACTTTCTCGTAGGATGATACTTGGGTACATGTATTAAGCGTATTTTTTGGCTCTATGGAGGTGAGATATGCGGAAGGAATTTTAGGTAACTTAGGTCCATTTCTATATGTTTCGGTGTCCTTAGTTATGTTTAAATTTATATTCAGGTATATTTTTAAATCCCCTGTGCGATAAATTAGATGGAGTGGTCAACACCAGGAGCATCTCCTTAGATAATGTATGCCAATGCATTGATATACGTACTTACTTTTCTTTTCTTTTCTTTCTTTTTATCCCTGTTGGTGTATTGTGTATGTTTCGAAACGGGTTATAGCCCTGATATGGCTCTGCGCAGTCGGCTGGACTTCAAACAAAAATAACAATGAAAATAACAAATCACGGCTGGGTAGACTGAAGGCCGCATGCACTTATAAAGTTCCCTGGGCTTGACTGGCACTCGTACAAGCTGGTGCAGGCAGATTCGGAAGGCGAGTACTCTACCTTTGCGTGCGGAAACAGCCAGGGCCGAGTGCTCTACCTTTTCGTGCACGCCAGTCAGGGGCAAGTGCTCTACCTTTGCCTACATACCAATCAGGGGCAAGTGATCTACCTTTGCTTACATGCCAATCGGGGGCGAGTGATCTACCTTTGCCTACATGCCAATCAGGGGCGAGTGATCTACCTTTTGTACACACGCCAGTAAGGGGAGAGTGCTTTACCTTTGCACACACGCCAGTCAAGGGCGAGTGTTCTACCTTTTCCTGCACGCCAGTCAGGGGCGAGTGCTCTTCCTTTGCCTGCACTCCAGTCAGGGGCGAGTGCTCTACCTTTTCCTGCACGCCAGTCAGGGGCGAGTGCTCTACCTTTGCCTGCACGCCAGTTAGGGCGAGCGCTCTACCTTTGTCTGCACGCCAGTCAGGGGCGAGTGCTCTACCTTTGCACACACGCCAGTCAGGGGCGAGTCCTCTACCTTTGCACAAACGCCAGTCAGAGCCGAGTGCTCTACCTTTGCGTGCACGCCAGTCAGGCCTTTGATTATTCAAAACGACCTTTCAAACTGGTCAGATTTAACGTTTTTATTGTCATCTCCCAAATCAACATGTGTGCAGACTTGTTAGTGTCCTGAACCCCCTGTGTGTGTACACGCACGAAAAACATCAAATACGCACGTTCAAGATCCTTCAAATCATGTTAATTAATGTCCGGTAGCTTATGGAAACAATAAAAACACCCAGAATGCACGCCCTACGAAGACAGAGAATGCAGGCTATGCGGCATCATATTCGCTGCACAATGTGGGAAGAAAACGTGCACACATCTGTCCGAAAAAAATCGGAAGCTCAAAAACAAACAAATAAACAAATCTGCAAGCAAGCAAGCAAGCAAGCAGACAAACAAACAAGCACGCAAAGAAGCAAGCAAGCAAAGAAGCAAGCAAGCGAGCAAACAAACACACACACAAGCAAACAAACAACAAGCAAACAAACACACAAGCAAGCAAGCGAACAAACACACAAACAACAGCAAACAAACAACACAAGCAAACAAACACACAAACAAACAAACAAACTTGTAATAAACTGTTGAGCTGTGCAGCAGAAAAATGAATAGAGTCTAATTGCACATAATTGCAGGCCTAAAACTGTCAGCCATTTGAGAAGAGAACACGGTTTTCTTTTCATTTACTTTTTTATTTTTTTTTTTTTTTTAACTTCTTGAAAAAAAAAAGGTTAGTCACAAATCAAAGTCTACTCTAGCAAATCTTCCACATTGCTGATGCAAATCGGCCACATTTATCGTGCCAACAATAATTTGTGGTTGCTATGAAAGGATTCCGTTTAGTTCCATCATTTAATGCATGTTTACCAGTCTCAAAACATTCATCAAGACTAGCTTGTGCACTTTGTTTTCAGAAGATGAATCCATTCGTTTACTTTCTTGATAGAGATCGATTGACTTAATCCATCTTCCCCCCCCCCCCCCCCAAAAAAAAAAAAAAAAAACACAAAAAACACAAAACACACACACAAAAAAACAAACAACAACAAAAACTGACATTCATTCCCCCCCCCCCCCCCCCCTAAACGATCATTCGACTCTCGGACAAAATTGGTTTGTGTTTTCTAAAAGTAATGAACACTGCTTAATTATGTAAAATTTATGATGACAAATGTGAAACTGAAAGGGGGCAGGCAGAACAGAATTCCTGTTTATCTTCAGTAGATCCGTTTTGATTCTTTCACTCCCGCACACTATCCATTCATTCCACTGCTATAAATCCACCCTTTCGATCCCACACGATATCCATTCCATCCATTTCTATAAACTTAACCCTTTCACACCCGCACAATATCCATCAGCTTCAAAACTTTAACCCTCTCTTTCCCGCACTCAATCCACCGGTGAAAAAAACTTAACACTTTTACTTGCCAGCCTATCCTTCAGCTGTAAAACAAACAAATAAAACAACAACACGACAAACCCCTTTCGCTCCCTCGCCCTATCTACCGCTTTTGCCCCTTAAAACCGTTTTTTTAAATTTGTTTTGTTTTGTTTTGTTTTTTTTTCAGCGGTACAACCAGTCAACAGGGCTTTGAAAACACGGCTCTATAAGCGTATGGCCCAATTTTGGGATCACAAAACACTGATCGTATATTAAAAAAGAAAGGTTCACCAAGGTTTTTTTTTCTTCATTGTTTGAGGATGTGTCTGTGCCTTACTATTTACTGACTACTTTATTCACGTATTCATTCGTTCATTTATTGTAAATTTTATAATATATATATATAAATATAAATACAACTTTGCCGTAATCGTGTAAGTGGGAGCGAAAATGGTCTTTTTTTCCT
The DNA here is from genome assembly GCA_030674185.1 of Monoplex corrugatus. NCBI lineage: Eukaryota > Metazoa > Mollusca > Gastropoda > Littorinimorpha > Ranellidae > Monoplex > Monoplex corrugatus. Next base: position 77,639,181 of record CM060312.1, on the reverse strand, counting down.
ATCACGATGACTAAATAAATAATGTGTATTCCATATAGAAAACGGAGATCAAAATTATGTGTTTACCATCTTAGTTTGTGTGTGTGTTGTGTGTGTTTGTGTGTGTGTGTGTGTGTGTGTGTGTGTGTGTGTGTGTGTGTGTGTGTGTGTGTGTGTGTGTGTGTGTGTGTGTGTTTGTTTGTCTCTTATTTTCCCTTCTTTTCTTTTTCTTAATTTCCGTCGTTTTCTTCTTCTTCATTCTTCTTCTTCTTCTTATTATTATTATTGAATTATATGATGATGATGTGGATGATAATATATTAATAATAATAATAGTAATGATGATGATGATGATGATAATTAATAATAATAATTATTATTATTATTATTATTATTGTTATTGTCATCCATTGATTTATTTCCTTATTTATCTATTGACGGGTGCGATAGCTGAGTGGGTAAGACAAAGATTTCCGGTTGGAAAGTTAGGGTTTGAACCTGCTGGCATACATATACATGTATGGACCTGCTAGTGTCCTGAATCTTTTTCCTGTGTTTACGCAGGTAGGATTTCGTTACTGGTAGTTTTGTTTAAAGCCCAGCCGACTGCCTACAGCCATATCAGGGCTATAACCATTTCAATACATACACAATACTTCAACACGAAAAAAGGCACACAACACATAAAAAAATTAAGTACACATTTCAATGCATTCGCGCACATAATCTAAGGAGATGCCCCTGACCTTGACCACTCCGTCTGATTTATCGCACAGGGGATTTAAAAGACATACCTGAAACATATTGAAACATAACTAAGGACTCTAAAGCATAGATAGAAAAGGACCTAAATTACCTACAATTTCTTCCGCATATCTGACTTCCCTAAACCAGAAATGCACTTAATACAAGTACCGAAAATATCAATCTGTTAGACTTTATCGAACACATACAGTGAATGGACCAGCAAGGCAGAAAATGATAGGAAAAATGACAAAAAGCAGAGGAAGAAGGCAGAAACAAAGAGAGTGACAGAATAGAGGAAATTTCTAGCACGGAATTTCCAGATGGTGTGGATACTATATTTATACTGAAAGAGCCCCCAGCATCCCCACGGGGGGAAGACAGAACATCAAATTTGCACGTTAAAGACCTGTAAGCCATTTCAGCGTTTGGTGGCTCATGGAAGAGTGAAAATACCCCGCATTCACACTCTAGACAAAAGAAAAAGAAAAAGAAAAACAGAAAAACCTACCTTATGGCAGGGAACAAACAAACAAACAAACAAAAAAGTCACACACGTAAAAGCCCACCTGTATAGCCTAGTGCATGTGGAAGCTACAGTCGACGAACGAACGAAAAAAATGTTTTAATTAAGTGTTCTTGTTCTTGTTTCAAGTGTTCATTCTCCCATTTTCAGTGTTCTTGTCTTTTCCTTTTTTGTCTTTTTTCAATGTTCTTTTTTTTTAAAAACTTTTATCTCCCAGGGATAAACAGAGGGTGGGAGGCGGGCTTTATTTTGTCTTCAAAACGACAACAGAAATAGAAGACGAACGGATGGGCTGTGCCGCTACGTTGACAAGTTTGAGTAGGAATAAAACAGAGAGAGCGAAAGACAGAGGAGTGGACAGGGAACGAGGATGATGCATGACTCATTCCACTCTCTCTCTCTCTCTCCCTCTCTCTCTCTCTTTGTGTTTTTGCTTCCATCTAAGTGAAATGCCGTCTGTCCGCCGTTGCGAACCGAGACAACACACCAGATGCACAGCAACTGATAGTTTAAAGTGAATTCCACAGGCAATCGCTCAACGCAGACAACACAGAGTGCAACAACAAGTGAACGATTCGCCAAAGTGTGAAGGTGTCAAGGTGTAGGCAAGTCCAGTCCCACCCTGGCAAACATTCGCCCCGGGCCTTTTCGGGCCGTCTAAGAGCGTTTCGTCAGTTTTCTTTCTTTTTTTTTCTTTTTTTTTTGAGCACCGAGCAGACAATGAAAAGGTCGCGCACGTGTCAAAAACCGACGAACAGACAAATAAACAAAAAGAAAGAAACAACAAAGGAAAAACTTTTTAGTTATTGTTTTTTTTGGTGTGATGGATTTCAGTTGCATGCAGGTGCATGGAGCATCTTTTGCTTTTGTTTTTCTCTTCTTTTAATCTTTAACAAAGGAACAAATAGTGAAAAAACAAAAACACAAAACACACACCCACACACACACACACACACACACACACACACACACAAAACAAACAAACAAAACAAAAACCGCATACACCTGTCAAACAAATAGCTGCATTAACGACCGACATAAATGATTTCCCTTCTCCGAATATACCAACCAAAGAGTCAAACTACATACAACAGGACTTGCAAAAACATTGTGCGGCTTAAAGAAGACTTACCACAAACTTGAAAGCCTAATGACAGGCACATTTTCGTTAAACATCATCACCTGATGTGACAAACGAAGAAGCAAGTTAAACAAAATAATCAAAACCATCAATTAGATTGTAAGCAGCACGTCGAATTGACAAAGATTAGACTACGTACGGGCTCATTAAGCACTACTGTTTCTTTCTTGTAAACATTAACGTATCATTTTAAACACTTTATTCGCCAAGGGAAAAAGGAAAATGACAGGCAGAGGGTGAATTTGGAAGATAGTAAAGTAGGAAGGAATCTTCTATTTAATGTCTGTTCACAAAAATGATTTTAGACACACACACACACACACACACACACACACACACACACACACACACACACACACACACACACACACACACACACACACATACACACACACACACACAAAGAAAAAATAAAAAGGAAAAAAAAAAAGGAAAAAAAGGGTGGGTGGGGGATGGGATGGGGAGGGGAGTAAAAGTTTGAACGTAAGAAGGGAAACAAATACAATTAATAATTCAGAACAATGAATTAACAGTGTCAAATAACAACATACAACAAGTAATTAACTCTTCATAACAATCTGCCAACAGGGGATCTGAGAATCAGCTAGACTACCGAAATAATATAATTATTTTTGTTGTAAAGGAGATCTCTAGAGTCAGTACATGAAACATTGAGATTGTTATTTCAGATAGTAAAGTACAGGACGAGAAAGAGTTGAATGTTGGATGTGAACAATTTGTGATGTCGGTGGGTAACGGTAATGGGATTCTGAGGACGGTGGATTGCTAGGAAGATGGAGAGAAGTTGTAAGCTGAAGGATTATGAAGACTGTGGAGTTCTGGAGTGCTTGTGTGAGAGGGTCGGTGACTTTTGTGTTGTGATGAAGAAGGGCAGTATGTGAAGTATGGATGGTGACTTGTGTGTTGTGATGAAGAAGGGCAGTATGTGAAGTAGGGATGGTGACTTGTGTGTTGTGATGAAGAAGGGCAGTATGTGAAGTAGGGATGGTGACGTGTGTTGTGATGAAGAAGGGCAGTATGTGAAGTAGGGATGGTGACTTGTGTGTTGTGATGAAGAAGGGCAGTATGTGAAGTAGGGACGGTGACTTTTGTGTTGTGATGAAGAAGGGCAGTATGTGAAGTAGGGACGGTGACTTGTGTGTTGTGATGAAGAAGGGCAGTATGTGAAGTAGGGATGGTGACTTGTGTGTTGTGATGAAGAAGGGCAGTATGTGAAGTAGGGACGGTGACTTTTGTGTTGTGATGAAGAAGGGCAGTATGTGAAGTATGGATGGTGACTTGTGTGTTGTGATGAAGAAGGGCAGTATGTGAAGTAGGGACGGTGACTTTTGTGTTGTGATGAAGAAGGGCAGTATGTGAAGTATGGATGGTGACTTGTGTGTTGTGATGAAGAAGGGCAGTATGTGAAGTAGGGACGGTGACTTTTGTGTTGTGATGAAGAAGGGCAGTATGTGAAGTAGGCATGGTGACTTTTGTGTTATGATGAAGAAGGGCAGTATGTGAAGTAGGGATGGTGACTTGTGTGTTGTGATGAAGAAGGGCAGTATGTGAAGTAGGGACGGTGACTTTTGTGTTGTGATGAAGAAGTGCAGTATGTGAAGTAGGGATGGTGACTTGTGTGTTGTGATGAAGAAGGGCAGTATGTGAAGTAGGGACGGTGACATTTATGTTGTGATGAAGAAGGGCAGTATGTGAAGTAGGGATGGTGACTTGTGTGTTGTGATGAAGAAGGGCAGTATGTGAAGTAGGGATGGTGACTTGTGTGTTGTGATGAAGAAGGGCAGTATGTGAAGTAGAGACGGTGACTTGTGTGTTGTGATGAAGAAGGGCAGTATGTGAAGTAGGGACGGTGACTTGTGTGTTGTGATGAAGAAGGGCAGTATGTGAAGTAGGAACGGTGACTTGTGTGTTGTGATGAAGAAGGGCAGTATGTGAAGTAGGGACGGTGACTTGTGTGTTGTGATGAAGAAGGGCAGTATGTGAAGTAGGGATGGTGACTTGTGTTGTGATGAAGAAAGGCAGTATGTGAAGTAGGGATGGTGACTTGTGTGTTGTGATGAATAAAGGCAGTATGTGAAGTACGGACGGTGACTTGTGTGTTGTGATGAAGAAGGGCAGTATGTGAAGTAGAGATGGTGACTTTTGTGTTGTGATGAGGAAGGGCAGTATGTGAAGTAGGGACGGTGACTTGTGTGTTGTGATGAAGAAGGGCAGTATGTGAAGTAGGGACGGTGACTTGTGTGTTGTGATGAAGAAGGGCAGTATGTGAAGTAGGGACGGTGACTTCTGTGTTGTGATGAAGAAGGGCAGTATGTGAAGTAGGGACGGTGACTTCTGTGTTGTGATGAAGAAGGGCAGTATATGAAGTAGGGACGGTGACTTCTGTGTTATGATGAAGAAGGGCAGTATATGAAGTAGGGACGGTGACTTGTGTGTTGTGATGAAGGGCAGTATATGAAGTAGGGACGGTGACTTGTGTGTTGTGATGAAGGGCAGTATATGAAGTAGGGACGGTGACTTGGGGTGTTGTGATGAAGAAGGGCAGTATGTGAAGTAGGGACGGTGACTTGTGTGTTGTGATGAAGAAGGGCAGTATGTGAAGTAGGGATGGTGACTTGTGTGTTGTGATGAAGAAGGGCAGTATGTGAAGTAGGGATGGTGACTTCTGTGTTGTGATGAAGGGCAGTATGTGAAGTAGGGATGGTGACTTGTGTGTTGTGATGAAGAAGGGCAGTATGTGAAGTAGGGACGGTGACTTGTGTGTTGTGATGAAGAAGGGCAGTATGTGAAGTAGGGATGGTGACTTGTGTGTTGTGATGAAGAAGGGCAGTATGTGAAGTAGGGACGGTGACTTGTGTGTTGTGATGAAGAAGGGCAGTATGTGAAGTAGGGACGGTGACTTGTGTGTTGTGATGAAGAAGGGCAGTATGTGAAGTATGGATGGTGACTTTTGTGTTATGATGAAGAAGGGCAGTATGTGAAGTAGGGATGGTGACTTGTGTGTTGTGATGAAGAAGGGCAGTATGTGCAGTAGGGACGGTGACTTGTGTGTTGTGATGAAGAAGGGCAGTATGTGAAGTATCATTTTATCGTTTTTGGAATGGTATCATTTCGTGGTGCGAGCAGTGACTGGGAATGGTGCTGATCGTGCTCGTAATCTCGATCACTTTCTTGATGCAGGTGATAAATCTACACATCCATTGACAAACGGACATAATATTCTCCATAAATTCCTGATTTACTGTGGGTTTTTTTTTTCTTAATTTGACATTGCTTGTTTTCGTGTATTATTTTGTATGAACACTGAGCTGTGTCTTAAAGGCAATGGCACGTCGGTTAACCTGACGCAGCTTAAAAGCAGATTTAAAAATCACCTGAGAGAGTTAGGAATTCGACTACACCAAAATGACTACGCCTGAAATGATATGGAGGTAAATCTGTACACGGGGGCACCTTCATCGTGTAACCAAACAGAAACCAGGTGTACAGAGATGGGTATAAAGGCGACACTCCCTAGTATGATCAGGACTGAGAGAGAGGGGGGGGGAGGGGAGAGAGAGAGAAGCTGGTAGGACAAAAGAGAGAGAGAATAAAGCCGGTCGGACAAGAGAGAGAGAGAGAGATGTTGGACAAGAGAGAGGAGAGACAGTTGGTCAGGACAAGAGAGAGAGAGAGAGAGAGAGAGAGAGAGAGAGAGGAGAGAGAGAGAGGAGAGAGAGAGAGAGAGAGAGAGAGAGAGAGAGAGAGAGAGAGAGAGAGAGAGAGCAGCTGTACGCACACAAACAACCTATTTTTCTTTTCGCGCGTCAACACTGCGAACAAAACCTTGGCTAGACACACAGTAAAGGTTTTCTTTTAACAAACTGCCTTCGCCGAAAGACTTCTAGCCGAGCGTCCGAGGCAAAATTACACGAGAGACTGACCGCCAAGCATTTTTGTCATGCTTCCCATTAATCGTATCCCATAGCCCACCGCACTTCAGTGACGTCACGCTGATGCGGCTTTGAAACTGCTCTGCCAAGCAGACGACAGAATAGTGCGAAGGGCTGGCCACTTCCATTGAGATCAACCTTATTTTCGTGGACACTTCACCTCTCCTCCCCCTGCCCGGGCATTCAACAGAGAGTATGACAAGCTGAAAAGAGACAACGAGCGAATGAAATGAGACAACGTCTGACTGGAATGATACTGTCTGAAGCGTAAGCTCGTCTTGTCAGTCGTGCAATCAGCTGGCTGGTCGTGCGTGTGACTAACGCATTAAACGGGGATGAGCTGCAGAACACCCCCCCAGCTTCAAAGAACATACGTTTTACTTAGGTGTGAACGGGCTGGTTAACGCCATTGTTTGCGTGAAGCAATCGAGGCAAAAGCGTTGACAAATTTCTTAATTGCGACTGCCCAGCTGTACCAGGAGAAATAAACGAGCTGTGTGTGTGTGTGTGTGTGTGTGTGTGTGTGTGTGTGTGTGTGTGTGTGTGTGTGTGTGTTTGTGTGTGTGTGTGTGTCGTGTGTGTGCGCGTGTGTGTGTGTGTGTTTGCAGGTGGTATCCTGTCTGTACCCTTTAGCTGTGGTATTCTCATCCTATTCACCAGCTTTCTGCACATCATCAGCAATCCTGCATCATCAGCAAAGATGGCAAATCAAAAGTTTAAGAGTTGACTCCCTCAGTCTATCCACCAGTCTCCTGCAGAAACAATGATAACAAGAAAAAAAAAATTTTCAACCCATCCGCCAGCTTCCTGCATCATCAGCAATGATAGCGTCTCCTAAGGGGATGTCGGGGGCTCTTTCAGTATAAATGGTATATCCACCTTCTGGAAATTCTGTGCTAGGAATTTCCTCTTTTCTGTCACTCTGTTTTTGCCTTGTTCCTTTGCTTTCTGTCATTTTTTCCTATCATTTTTTTGCCTTGTTGGTCCTTTCACCTGTTTGTGTTCGATAGTCTTGCATACTTTCTCTAAGGATTGACAATTGGGTACATGTATTAAGTGCATTTTTGGCTCTAGGGAAATCAGATATGCGAAAGCAACTTTAGATAATTTAGACCGCTTTTATATCCCATGTTGTTGAACTTCTCAAATCTAACATAGTTTGCGCTACCCATTCAGCTAGCATAGAAGCAGATACAAAGCACAAAAACCGTAAGCTCAGAACACTCCTCAAAAAAAGGAGCGCCCAAGCTTACCTTTATACTCTGCAACTACCCTACACACAACTATGAGAGAGGAGAGAAATAATACAATATATTGGTCTTATGTTCAAGATTAACATAGTCTTTTACTCTTGAACTGACTAAACACACACACATAGACAAGACAGAACATATACAGGGTTGCTTCCAAGGCATATAGGTAATACCAAAGAAATAAGAGGGAAGCAGGGAGAATTTTTATAATATCAACCAAAGGACACAACTCTTGAGAGTCACGTAGAAATTATCTCCCATGTTGTTGAACTTCTCAAATCTAACATAGTTTGCGCTACCCATTCAGCTAGCATAGAAGCAGATACAAAGCACAAAAACCGTAAGCTCAGAACACTCCTCAAAAAAAGGAGCGCCCAAGCTTACCTTTATACTCTGCAACTACCCTACACACAACTATGAGAGAGGAGAGAAATAATACAATATATTGGTCTTATGTTCAAGATTAACATAGTCTTTTACTCTTGAACTGACCAAATGCTAGCTGAATGGGTAGCGCAAACTATGTTAGATTTGAGAAGTTCAACAACATGGGAGATAATTTCTACGTGACTCTCAAGAGTTGTGTCCTTTGGTTGATATTATAAAAATTCTCCCTGCTTCCCTCTTATTTCTTCGCTTTTATATGTTAAGTTGTCCTTAGTTATGTTTAAATTTGTATTCAGGTTTGTTTTTTTAAATCCCCTGTGCGATAAATCGGACAGAGTGGTCAACGTCAGGGGCATCTCCTTAGATTACATGTATGTGCGCGAATGCATTGATGTGTACTTAATTTTCTTTTCCTTTTTTTCCCTGTTGAAATATTGTATGTTTTGAAACGGTTATAGCCCTGTTATGGCTACGCAGTCGGCTGGGTTTTCAACAAAAATGACAGCAAAATAACAGCAATAATAGCAAAGCAAAAACTAAATCCTTCGAGTCAAAAGAGTTAGTTTTTTTGCTGATGGTGAATAGGGTGAGGGAGTCAAAAAGGGTCAGGTTCTTGCTGATGGTGGATAGGGTGAGGGAGTCAAAACGTTTACAATTTTGTTGATGGTGGATAGGGTGAGGGAGTCTTTTTCTTTTTCTTTTATTGTTGTTTAAAGCCCAGTCGACTGCGCAGAGCCATATCAGGGCTATAACCGCTTGAAAACACACAAAACTTCAACAGGAAAAAAATGAAAATAAAATTAAGTACACATATCAATGCATTCTCACACACAATCCAAGAACATGCCCCCGGCGCAGGACCACTCTGTCTGATCTATCGCACAGGGGAGATAAAAAAAAAACACACCTGAATACAAATATCAGCATACATAAGAACACCAAAACATATACAAAAACAGGCATAAATTACCTGACATTCCTTCCGCGTATCTCACCTCCCCAGAGCCAAAAACGCACCCAATACATGTTCCCAATTATCAATCCGAAGAAAAAGTACGTAAGACTTTATCGAAAAAATACAGGTAAATGGACCATTAAGGCAGAAAATAAGTAGAAATGACAGAAAGCAAGGCAACAAGGCAGAAACAAAGAGAGTGACAGAAAAGAGGAAATTTCTAGCACAGAATGTCCAGAAGGTGGGGATACTATAGTATACTGAAAGAGCCCCCGCAACCCAACGGGGAAGGAGGGTGCAAAAGGTTGTTTGTGATGGTGGATAGGGTAGGGAGTCAAAAGGGTTAGATTTTTGCTGATGGTGGAAGGGGAGAAAGTCAAAATAAGTAGATTTATTGCTGATGGTGGAACAGGTGCAGAAATCAAAGAGTTAGTTTGCATGAATAGGATGAGGAAATTTCAAAAGAATGTATAGATATTTTAGCTGATGGAGGATAGGGTGAAGGGAGTTCAAAACGGTTAGATTTTTGCTGATGGTGGATAGGGTGAGGGAGTCAAAAGGGTTAGATTTTTGCTGATGGTGGATAGGGGAGGGAGTTAAACGAGTTAGGTACAATTTTTGCTGATGGTGGATAGGTGAGGGAGTAAAAAGTTAGATTTTGCTGATGGTGGATAGGGTGAGGGAGTTAAAACGGTTACAATTTTGCTGATGGTGGATAGGGTGAGGAGTCAAAACGGTTACAATTTTGCTGTGATAGGTGGATAGGGTGTAGGGTAGATTAAAACGGTTACAACTTTGCTGATGGTGGATAGGGTGAGGGAGTCAAAAGGTTAGGTTTTGCTAATGGTGGATAGGGTGAGGGAGTCAAAATGATTATAGTTTGCTGATGGTGGATAGGGTGAGGGAGTCAAAAGAGTTAGGTTTTTGCTAATGGTGGATAGGGTGAGGGAGTCAAAAGATTATGTTTTTGCTAATGGTGGATAGGGTGAGGGAGTCAAAATGATTATAAGTTTGCTGATGGTGGATAGGGTGAGGGAGTCAAAACGTACTATTTTTGCTGATGGTGGATAGGGTGAGGGAGTCAAAAGATTAGGTTATTTGCTGATGGTGGATAGGGTGAGGGAGTTTCTAATAAGGAGTACAAAATTATTTTGACTGATGGTGGATAGGGGGAGGGAGTTAAAACGGTTACAATTTTACTGATGGTGGATAGGGGGAGGGAGTTAAAACGGTTACAATTTTACTGATGGTGGATAGGGTGAGGGAGTTAAAACGGTTACAATTTTACTGATGGTGGATAGGGGAGGGAGTTAAAACGGTTACAATTTTGCTGATGGTGGATAGGGTGAGGGAGTTAAAACGGTTACAAATTATTTACTGATGGTGGATAGGGGGAGGGAGTTAAAACGGTTACAATTTTGCTGATGGTGGATAGGGTGAGGGAGTTAAAACGGTTACAATTTTGCTGATGGTGGAAAGGGTTAAGAAGTTAAAACGGTTACAATTTTGCTGATGGTGGATACGGTGAGGAAGTCAAAAGACTTAGGTTTTTGCTGATGGTGGATAGGGTGAGGGAGTTAAAATGGTTACAATTTTGCCGATGGTGGATAGGGTGAGGGAGTCAAGAGAGTCAGGTTTTTGCTGATGGTGGATAGGGTGAGGGAGTCAAGTACTTCAAATAGGGCTTCTACGATGTTGAGCAGAGGGGCTTGAACAGAAGTAAGAAGGTGGGAGGATGACGAACAGTTATTGTGTTTTTGGTTTTGTTTTTGTTTTTACACGAAGCTAATAATTGTACGTTTTCGCGTAGTGTTCAGAGCACTCGTTCCACAAAACCGAAGTTAAACACGATCGAGCGTGGTTGCAAAACAAAACCAACGACAACAACAAAAACTGACCAGAATCGTATCTAGGCTGGAACTCACCATGCACCTCTCAAATCCATCCAGCTGTAAATGGCTACCTCTCCTTAAGCACAGGAGTATGGACAAATACGGAACGGTTAAACAAACAAACAAACAAACAAACAAACAAAACCAAAACAAAAAATGAATAAGTACTTCGTAAGCCAGTGTGGGCAAAAAAAAATGTGTTTATTCCTACCCCAGGAAAACCGGGACTTAAACAAATAAATAAAATAATAAATAAATAAATGAAAAAATGAATAGATAAATGAATAATAAATAAATAAGTAAATAAATAAAAAAGGAATAAATAAACAAATAGATAAACAAGCAAACAAACAAATAAATAAACACATAACTAACTAAATAAGTAAGCGTTTCGTGTGCTTTTAACATCTGACCAGAGGAAGGAAGAAGCGATGCAATAAAAAACAAACATGCACACAAAAGAAACGGCGGCACGGAAGAAAGAGGTAAAGGGACAAATCTAAGTCACAACACATACTCTGGATAGTTAGGTATATGTATTTAACGCTCAGTAAATTAGAGCGAACCAATCATTTGTGAAAATTGGATGCTGTTCATGTTCATAATTGCTGGGGAAACGCCGAGGAGGTCAAGATCATTCGTAACATCAGCCTTCAGAGTCAGGGTTCTGCCTTGTCCACGTCGAAGGTTGACACGGTCGCTGAGGTTGGCAGACAATATGTCACCCAGGGGAGTGGGACACCTTGTCTGCATTCGAAGGCTGTGCCCGATCAGTCTCAGTCGGCGTCTTCGAAGCGTCTTGCTCAAGGGTGAGAGCTTAGTCCGAGAGTAGAGCGCCTTGGTGGAGATTTTCTCTGGCCAGTAGATGCCGAGTGCCGAGCGGATCATACGCCGATGAGAAGAGTCGATCAACTTCGAGAGAGTTTCGGTCAGAGGTATGGACTCGAGACCGTAGCATACGATGCTCTCTACTGCTGCCTTGAAAAGTCTAATCTTGATTTGGTCATCAGCCTTCGAGCTGAAAATCGGCTTCATTTTGTTCATCGCTGCCCATGCTTTGGCTTTCAGTGGATAGTTAGGTGGTCTGATAATGGGCACCTAGTCTGGATACTTAGGTGGTCTGATAATGGGCACCTAGTCTGGATACTTAGGTGGTCTGATAATGGGCACCTAGTCTGGATAGTTAGGTGGTCTGATAATGGGCACCTAGTCTGGATAGTCTAGTTGGTCTGATAATGGGCACCTACTCTAGTCTAGTTGGTGTGATAATGGGCACCTAGTCTGGATAGTTAGGTAGTCTGATAATGGGCACCTAGTCTGGATAGTTAGGTGGTCTGATAATGGGCACCTAGTCTGGATAGTTAGGTGGTCTGATAATGGGCACCTAGTCTGGATAGTTAGGTGGTCTGATAATGGGCACCTAGTCTGGATAGTTAGGTGATCTGATAATGGGCACCTAGTCTGGATAGTTAGGTGGTCTGATAATGGGCACCTAGTCTGGATAGTTAGGTAGTCTGATAATGGGCACCTAGTCTGGATAGTCTAGTTGGTCTGATAATGGGCACCTAGTCTGGATACTTAGGTGGTCTGATAATGGGCACCTAGTCTGGATAGTTAGGTGGTCTGATAATGGGCACCTAGTCTGGATAGTTAGGTGGTCTGATAATGGGCACCTAGTCTGGATAGTTAGGTGGTCTGATAATGGGCACCTAGTCTGGATAGTTAGGTGGTCTGATAATGGGCACCTAGTCTGGATAGTTAGGTGGTCTGATAATGGGCACCTAGTCTGGATAGTCTAGTTGGTCTGATAATGGGCACCTACTCTGGTCTAGTTGGTGTGATAATGGGCACCTAGTCTGGATACTTAGGTGGTGTGATAATGGGCACCTAGTCTGGATACTTAGGTGGACTGATAATGGGCACCTAGTCTGGATAGTTAGGTGGTCTGATAATGAACACCTAGTCTGGATAGTTAGGTGGTCTGATAATGGGCACCTAGTCTGGATAGTTAGGTGGTCTGATAATGGGCACCTAGTCTGGATAGTTAAGTGGTCTGATAATGAACACCTAGTCTGGATAGTTAGGTGGTCTGATAATGGGCACCTAGTCTGGATAGTTAGGTAGTCTGATAATGGGCACCTAGTCTGGATAGTCTAGTTGGTGTGATAATGGGCACCTTGTCTGGATAGTTAGTTGGTGTGATAATGGGCACCTAGTCTGGATAGTCTAGTTGGTGTGATAATGGGCACCTAGTCTGGTCTAGTTGGTGTGATAATGGGCACCTAGTCTGGATAGTCTAGTTGGTCTAATAATGGGCACCTGGTCTGAATGGTCTAATAATGGGCACCTAGTCTGGATAGTCTAATAATGGGCACCTAGTCTGGTTGGTCTAATAAGGGCACCTAGTCTGGATGGTCTAGTTGTCCTAATAATGGGCACCTGGTCTGGATGATCTGATAATGGGCACCTGGTCTGGATGGTCTAATAATGGGCACCTAGTCTAGATGGTCTAGTTGGTCTAACAATGGGCACCTGGTCTGGATTGTCTAGTTTTTTCTAATAATGGGCACCTACTCTATATGGTCTAATAATAAGCACCTAGTCTGGTCTAGTAATGGGCAACTAGTCTGGATGGTCTAATAATGGGTACCTAATCTGGATGGTCTAGTTGGTCTAATAATGGGCACCTAGTCTGGATGGTCTAGTTGGTCTAATAATGGGCACCTGATCTGGATGGTCTAATAATGGGCACCTAGTCCAGATGGTCTAGTTGGTCTAATAATAGGCACCGTCTGCGGTAAGGTATTTTGGTGTGTGGATTCTGAACTCGGAACATAATTTATAATGACTACCTGGCTGAACCTGTCTCTCAGTGACAAAAAAGCTACTTACTGCGGAACATAATTATTTGCCATAGATACCCCTGACACGGCTATGAGATACAGGTTGGCTGGTGTAAGTTGACTTTTATCATGTGTGCGAGTGGGTGTATGAACGTGTGTCTGTCTGTGTGTGTGTGTGTGTGTGTGTGAGCGTGTGTGTGTGAGCGTGTGTGGTGCGTGCGTGCGTGCGTGTGTGTGTGTGTGTGTGTGTGTGTGTGTGTGTTTTGTGTGTGTGTGTGTGTGTGTGTGTGTGTGTGTGTGTGTGTGTGTGTGTGTGTGTGTGTGTGTGTGTGTGTGTGTGTGTGTGTGTGTGTGTGTGTGTATGCCTCACTCAACGTAAATGTGTCTTCTGTGAGTTTTGACCAAAATCCTCTCAGCTGATTCCCAGTTTGAATCGAAAACACACTTTCTTGCAAATGTATACATATATACATCCACTTAATTCAAACATTCATACATGGCAGTACTGTGACGTACACAAGCACACCCGCATGACAGAGAGAGAGACAGAGAGAGAGAGAGAGAGAGAGACAGAGAGAGAGAGAGAAGAAGAGAGAGAGAGAGAGAGAGAGAGAGAGAGTGAGAGAGGAGAGAGAGAGAGGAGAGCAAGAGAGCGAGAGGAGAGAGAGAGAGGAGAGAGAGAGAGAGAGAGAGAGAGAGAGAGAGAGAGAGAGAGAGAGAGAGGAGAGAGAGAGAGAGAGAGAGAGAGAGAGAGAGCGTGAGAGATTGATTGATTCATACCCAAACAGAACAGAACACAAACACATGATATTAGATCTGAATAACATTCTTATCAAGGAAACGAATATAAAGAAGAGTCTGACTAAAATATGTATATTTCCCAACAAAACACACCGAAGTATTATTAAACAAAGCAAGTCCTCTGAAAAATACAAGATGGGCAGAATATGTGTTAGTTATGAAACAAGGTAAAATCTCTGAAAAAGGGAACATGAACAGAAAATGTATAGACTGTCATAACTTCGAATTTGGGTAATTAACAAAAAGTCAGTCCTTTAATATCACCACTAATTTGGATGACAAAAACAGCCTCCACTCAAAGCTTTATCATCAACACGAATATGGATAGCAAAAACAGCCTCCACCCAATGCTTTATTACCACAAATTTGGATAATAAACAAAAACAGTCTCCTCCACTCAATGCTTTGTTATCATCCCGAATGTGGATAACAAACAAAAACAGTCTCCACTCAATGCTTTATTATCACCATGAATGTGGATAACAAACAAAAACAGTCTCCACTCTACGCTTTGTTATCATCCCAAATGTGGATAACAAACAAAAACAGTCTCCACTCAATGCTTTGTTATCATCACGAATGTGAATAACAAACAAAAACAGTCTCCACTCTACGCTTTGTTATCACCACGAATGTGGATAACAAACAAAAACAGTCTCCACTCAATGCTTTGTTATCATCACGAATGTGAATAACAAACAAAAACAGTCTCCACTCAATACTTTGTTATCACCACGAATGTGGATAACAAACAAAAACAGTCTCCACTCAATACTTTGTTATCACCACGAATGTGGATAACAAACAAAAACAGTCTCCACTCAATACTTTATCACCACGAATGTGGATAATAAACAAAAACAGTCTCCACTCAATGCTTTATCATCACGAATGTGGATAATAAACAAAAACAGTCTCCACTCAAAACTTTGGTTTTGTTTATTATCCAAATTCATGTTGATAACAAAGTATTGAGTGGTGACTGTTTCTGTTGCTCATCCATATTCATGATGATAACAGTCTCCACTCAATACTTTTGTTATCAACATGAATCTGGATAATAAACAAAAACAGTCTCCACTCAATACTTTTGTTATCAACATGAATTTGGATAATAAACAAAAACAGCCTCCACTCAAATATGGATTTTTTGGGTTCCTCTTGCTTATTTGTTCGTTTCTGTTTAACGAAATGGCTAAAAAAAAAAAGGGGGGGGGGGGAATGTAAGCAAAAAGGAAGAAAGAAAGAAAAAAACCCACAATTCACGGCCGCCACGATGAAGAAAAATGACCCCAATTTTTGTTTTCCATACATTTTGAAT
The DNA here is from genome assembly GCA_030674185.1 of Monoplex corrugatus. Lineage (NCBI taxonomy): Eukaryota > Metazoa > Mollusca > Gastropoda > Littorinimorpha > Ranellidae > Monoplex > Monoplex corrugatus. The sequence goes on along the minus strand of CM060312.1, from coordinate 77,623,386 downwards.
TTTGTTGAGGTCTGGTTCACCATTTTTATCATCAAAACACCTAAAAAAATACAGAACAAAATATCCAAATATAAAAAAAAAGAAGAAAAACAATCCGTTTAGCATGATCCTGACTTCCCCTGGTCTTTATCGATCACAAGGTGTCATGGACATCATCCAGCGCAGTGGAAGGCAAAGCACTGAGGCTTATGAAGTTACAACTGCATCTATCATGGCAGGAATGATCGACTCGTAGATTTTAATGCCGTTCAGAAACACCTTCTCATTCAGGTACTCGTTGTGGTCGTGCAGGAGAATAGGAGTGTTGTTCATCGGTGAGAACCCGTACACCGGGATCCCCAACTATAGGTTAAAGACAGAAAGAACGGGAAGAGAATCAGAAGTGGTAAATTTGATTTTAACACTTTCAAATTATACAAAGCATCTCATAGCACGAACTCTGGACGATAATTATAACTTCCATACCAACTACTCATTTTTTTTTATCCTATCTGTATATCAATTATAACTTCCATACCAACTACTCATTCTTTAGATCCTATCTGTATATCAATTATAACTTCCATACCAACTACTCATTCTTTAGATCCTATCTGCATATCAATTATAACTTCCATACCAACTACTCATTCTTTAGATCCTATCTGCATATCAATTATAACTTCCATACCAACTACTCATTCTTTAGATCCTATCTGAATATCCTTGCGATCTGTGTGCTTGGTTAAGACCCTCCCACCGTTGATTACCATTCTGAATGATCATCTGTTTTTCCTTCTTTCCAATAGCGTTCATAGATGATGTTGCTAAGCCTCTTCTTTGAAAAAAAAAGTCCAATCTTGATTGCAACTACTCGAAAAAATATCACTCGATATCAAAGTTGATTAGCATTCTGAATGATCATCTGATTTCACTTCTTTCCAACATTGTTCACACATGCTGTTGTTAAATTTTCTTGAAAAAAGTCCGATCTTGATCGCAACAACTTGAAAAAAATATTGATCAATACCAAACTTGCTATTTTTTTCCATAGGTCATTGAGAAAATTACACTGCAACGACTTTTTGCTTATCTGGCAGCCAGTGATTTCGTTTACTATTCCTAGTCTGCCTATCGCCCATCTTTTAACAGATTTTGTAAATGAAGGGGAAAACACACCACAATGTCAAGCCATACAGGATACAGGTAACGGTGACAGGTGAGTGACAGAAACCTCTATACTTACCGCTCTCATAAAGCGACCATCGGTGCCAGCAGGGAAGATCTCTTTCTTTAACTTGATTCCTCTGCAAATTTAGATTAACAACCGTGACTATTCGTACGTGAGAAGTGGTCAGATAGTTTACACTTTCTTACAACAGCACAGTTGTTAACAAACAGGCATACACGTATGCATGCATCCATGCTGGTCAAGGCACATACCAAGATTAAAGCAGTCACACACACACACACACACACTGACACACACACACTGTCACACACACACACACACACACACACACACACACACACACACACACACACACACAGAATGTTCTGCATGCTTTTCTATTGCTCGTTAAATGTTAAACCGTATGATGATACCTTATAATTATTTAGTACAATGCTAATATGACGTCATAGATTCATCTATCCCATAGACACCTCTTAATATTATTTATCTATTTATTTATTTACTCATCTATTCATTTGTCCATTCATTTTTAATACTTTTTCGTCTAAAAGCACATACGTCAATAGATGTTAAAAGAAATAATGAACACACACACACACACACACACACACAGACACACACAGACACACACACACACACAAACACATACACACACACCCTCACACACACACACAAAAAGGCGTGCTCACATGCAAAAGCAGCATCTCTCTCTTTTTTCTAGACACAAAGTAACTTACAACTTGGCAGTGGTGTTTTCGATCGATGCCCAAAAGGGAGACAGGCAGTTTATGGGCGACTTCCCCGTTGTGTTGGATTTCTGACAGGGCAGGAAAAAGCGAAAGCAAGTATATATAAATATCTGTATACATCTCTCTCTCTTTCTCTCTCCAGACACACACACACACACACTGTATGTATATATACACTATATATACATATATATATATATATATAATATATATATATATATATATATATATACATATGCACACGCACACACACACGCATAACACACACACATACACACACACACACACACACACACACTCATACACATATGTAAATAAATAAATATATATATATATATATATATATATATATATATATATATATTATATATAGATAGATAGATAGATAGATAGATATAGATATAGATATATACACATACATATGGGTGTGTATGTGTGTGTGTGTGTGTGGTGTGTGTGTGTGTGTGTCGCGAGGGGGTGTGTGTGTGGTGTGTAGCTGTGTGTGTGTGGTGTGTGTGTGTGTGTGTGTGTTGGGGGTGTGTGCGTGCGTGCGTGCGTGCGTGGTGGTGGTGCATGTGAGTGTGCGTGTGTGTATGTGTGTGTGTGTGAGCAAACAGACAGCCTGAAAAGAAGGAGCGGTCTGTCAGGGTGATACTGAGGTTTTATCTGCAAGGTGCTCTTCGGGCTTCTCTTTGGGTGTAAGATTAATTTCACAGTGACACTCACCCATCAAAAAGAATCAACATTATATTATAATATTTATAATATATTTATAATATATTATAATATATTATGTTACTTACTTACATTACATTACATTACATACATTACATTATATTATTTATATTATTATTTATATTATATTTATTATATTAATTATATTAATTATATTATATTATATTATATTATATTATATTATATTATTTAATTATATATATTATATTATATTTATTATATTATTATATTATATTAATATATGACGTGATATATTGATATATGATATGTATATATAAGATGTGATATGATATATGATATATGATATGATATGATATACGATATGATATAATATATGATATGATATTGATATATGATATATGATATGATATATATATATTATAGGGTGATAACCTCTTGACAACCCATCACTGATATCACCTGAAACTGGCAGTTTTCACACCACCACTAAATTATTTTAATGTTATCATTATTTTTGTTTAAAGCCCAGCCAATGATTCAAAGAATGCACACTTCTGCAACAGGGGAAAAAAAAGAAAAGAAAATTAAGTACACATATCAATGCATTCGCGCACATAATCTAAGATGTCCCTGATGATGACCACTCCGTCCAACTTATCACACAGGGGATTTAAAAAACATACCTGAATACCAATTCAAACATAACTACAGACACTAAAACATATATAAAAACGGGCCTAAATTACCTACAATTGCTTTCGTGTATCTCATTTCCCTGAGTCAGAAATGTATTTAATATAATGTACCCACTTATAAATCCTAAGAGAAAGTATGTCAAACTTTATCGAACACATACAGGTGGATGGACCAGCAAGACAGAAAATGATAGGAAGAAATGGCAGAAAGCAAAGGAACAAGGCAGAAACAAAGAAAGTAACAGAAATGAGGAAATTTCTAGAACAGAATTTCCAGAAGGTGGGGATACTATTTATACTGAAAGAGTCCCCGGCATCCCCTCAGGGGGAAAATACTACTCAGAATTCTCAAATGAACAAATCTAATAGTTCCTAGAGTAAATCTTATGATGAATGTTCTCAACCTGTCCTCTCCGGTTTCTCGAAGCAAGGATTAAGCACGTAAGATATTTCAATTTCCAACAACTTCTACAAGTTCTGTCGAAGACACTTCATCTCTCTATATACTCTATATAACTCGACTCAGGTCTCTTTTTGTAGCAACGGGTTACACATGAAGGACAGGCACCATGAACTGAACTCTCAAATCAAACAAACGCATGCAAGAACAAATACAGACCGCCTTTCTTGGAGAAGCAGATCAACCGACCTACTTTTCAGAAAGCAATGCCGAATGAACTTGGATTTTTGTTACGATGTGATTCTATACATGCTTTTCTGTTTTGTTTTGCATCTGTCTGTATTGCTTATTTTCTCTCTCTCTCTCTCTCTCTCCGTCTCCCTTCCCCCCCACACACACATACGTATTTTAAATAGTGCGACAATTACTAAAATCACCGGCCGCCGCTTTAACAGCCCTCACCGATGCATTCAACCAAGCAAGCAAGCAACAACAGGCAAGGGCACATTTACAGGAAAACAAACATCTAAGCAGTAACAACCGCTACTGCTGCTGTAATAACAACTAAACCAGCTGCGCACACGAACACGATGACCTGTGTAGGGATACAGCTGACCCTGCCAACTATCTATTCAACCAACCACTAACCAATCAGCCAACTAACCAAACACACGGACACACCTACTTGCGTGCAAATGGCTGAATAAGAAGATGGTTGGATAGTCGGCAGCGCCTGTCATGTCTGTACGCATGTCATCATGTCTGTATGCTTGGTTGGTTTGAAAAAAAACCCTAGCTTAACTAGCAATCAACGCCCGAAGGGATAAAGGAAGGAAGGAACCAACCAACCAACTTTCCAACTAACCAACCATGCAAAATTACAAATAGACATACATACATGTTTAAAAACAAAAAACAAAAACAAAAACAAACAACCCCCCACCCCCCCCCCACCCCCACACAGCTTAACTAGCAATTAATGCCTAAAAGGATAAGGGAACGAAAAACCAACCAACCTACCAACCAACCAACCATGCATAATTACAAATAGACATTCATACATGTGTATACACAGACATATACTAACCAGCCATATCTGTTCTTATTCTTAGTGTTGTTTAAAGCCCATCCGACTGCATACAGCCATATCAGGGCTATAACCGTTTCAATACACACACACAGTACTTCAACACAAAAAGAAAAAAAAAAACAGGAACAGAAACTTAAGTACACATATTAATGCATTTGCGCGCATAATCTAAGGCGTTGACCACTGCGTCCAATTTATTGCACAGGGGATTTAAAATAAACATATCTGAATACAAATTTAAACATAACTAAGGACACCCAAACATATAAAAACAGGTTTAAATTACCTAAAATTTCTTTCACATCTCATTTCCTTAGAGCCAAAAAATGTATTTAATACATGTACTCAATTATCAATCCTAAGAGAAAGTACATAATACTTTATCGAACATATACAGATGAATCAGACGGCAGATGCACATCACAAGTAGCCAGCAGAATCGGCCAAGCCAAAACAACAGCATTCAAGAACATGAAAATTATTCTTACCAACAAATGCCTAACAATTAACATCAGGAAGAAAGTTCCTGAATGAATGTTATACAGAACCGATAATGTTATACAGGTTGTGACGCATGGACAGTCAACATGCAAATCCAGAACAAGATTAAGGCAGACTATATGTGGTTTCTAAGAAGAATGTTGACAGTTCCATGGACAGCAAAGAAAACAAAACAAGACAGTCTTGATGGAGGCAGACACAAGAAGATCACTGATAATGAAGATTAGGAAAAGACAAGCAACAATTATAGGACATTTTATGAGGAAAGGGGAATTAGAGAACCTGGTCACATAGGAAAACTGGAGAAAAAGAAAACACCAGGTAGACCCAGGGAGAAAATATTGGACGGACTTACAGGGTGGAAGATGTACTTTCAGCGACAAGGAACAGATTCGTATGAAAGGCCATGATCGCCAACACCATGCGGCCGGGCACATAATGATGATGATGATGATACAGGTGAATGGACCAGCAAGGCAGAAAATGATAGGAAGAAATGACAAAGCAAAGGAGGAAGAAAGGAACAAAGAGAATGACAAAAAAACCCCAAAAAACCCAGGAAATTTCAAGCACAGAATTTCGAGAAGGTGGGGATACTATTTTATACTGAAAGAGCCCCCCACATCCCCACGAGAAAACACTCTAAATTAAACTTGTTAAAGATCCATCCAAAACAAAAACGAACAACAAAACAGCTGAGAAAATCTTACTAAACACATTTTTTTGTCACAGACCGAGTGGCTGACAGACAGACACACAGGCGCACACTCTTTTCTCTGGCTGATATTAAACAACGTCTTTTTTTTTATATATATATGAAAAGGAGATTGATCGACCAAGAAGTCATCCAGTCAGTCACTTAATCATCAATATGCAGGAACCATAAAAAACACGAAAAAAAAAAAGAGAATAAGAACGCCTATTTAATACAACAAGAAAAGACAGGCGTAAATTTTCGGCCAATTGGCCTTTGTCAAGCGTAAGATCACAAACACACATACACCAGATACAAAAATTAGGACAGAAAGACTGAAACTTCCCTGTTGCTCTGTCCAGTGTGAGAAAATGAATCAAGTATGCAAGCAAGCAAGCAAGCAAGCAAGCACACACACACACACAGACACATACAAGCACACACACACATACAAGCACAAACACCACCACCACCACCACACACACACATACAAGCACACACACACACACACACACATACATACACACACACATACACCCACAGAGACACACACACACACACATACACACACACAGACACACACACACACAGACACATGCACACACACACACACACACAGACAAACACACACACACACACACACAGACATACATTCACACACACACACATACAAATACAAGCACACACATACACACACACATACGCACACAAACACCACCACCCCCACACATACACACACACACATACACCATCCAGCCAACAAGCCAAACGTAAAAGCAAGCAGACTACCAGTAAACCAACCTGTTGAAAAGTGATGGCGTAATTATCAGGATCCACATCTTTGCACCACTGGTGCACCATCTTCTCGAAATCCTCCAGGTTCTCAGTGATAGCGATACGAACGTCAAAGGCTGCACAACACACACACACACACACACACACACACACACACACACACACACACACACACACACAATCACACACTCGTTCCATTGTTAAAAACATCTCATATTTGAGTAACTATCTCTCTTCTAAAAACGTCCATGTCATGCTTCTACAGTCGCTGAATACCATCAAAACCAAATTACCTAAAATATCCGGTTTTTATTATCCACCAATATGTGACTCTGTAAATGACGGTGGCCGTATACAAACAGCTATATACATTCGGGAAGGACTGAACTATTGTGAACGAACATCGCCAGTACCTACATCTACCGCATTTATTTCATCATGTGCAATCATTATAAAATTTTCCTCATCGTTAGTTGTGAATATGGCCTCTGTATACTTACCAAGAGGCCCAGACTCTGTGAACACTGAATGGTTAAGACACTTTCAAGATCAGGATGACAAGTGGATAATTGGAGGTGATTTTAATGCACATGCCCCATTTTGGGAAAAGTATTGTACAAACATAACAAGCAACAGGTTGATCGAAAATATTGTAGATTCCAATTTATATTTACTTAACAACGGATACGTTACCCGGATCCCCGATATACCAACCCACAGACCCACAGCTATCGACCTCACTTTAATCTCACCATCCCTAGCCCCAAACGCCACGTGGCAAACAGAGGATGACTTGTTGGGATCAGATCACATCCCCATACGTCTTACCCTAAACCATACTACTAAAATAGACGCCATGCCACAAGATAGTTTACCCAAGTTTAATTATAAAAACGCAGACTGGATCAGTTTTAAGGCAATCCTTGAAAAGACAAGAACAGATCTATCTGAAGCAATGAACATAAACGACATATACGAAGTTTTCTGTAACTCACTGTTAAGAGCTGCTAACATTTCAATTCCAAAACTTACAGTGTCGAAAATAGGAAAACATCATGGAAATGTCTGGTGGAATGAGGATTGTCAAAAAGCAGTGAACGAAAAGAAAGAAAAATACAAAATCTATTTAGCAAACAGGTCACCTGAAAATCATACAGCGATGAAAAGTGCCAACATTAAGTGTAACAGAATCATAGAGCAAGCCAAAGAACAACACTGGATGTCTTTTTGTAAATGTGAAGTAAATGACCACAAAGACATGATAAAGATTTGGGAAAAACTAAAATTAATGAAAAACGGGATCAAGTTGCCATCAATTCCAGTAAAGCTAGAAAATAACCCTTTTCCTAGCTCACTGGAAAAAGCAGAAGCTTTTGCAGACGTGTTTGCTGAGACCTGTCGTGTAGAAGGACTTCCTGTCTCTAGTAGAGACTATAGGGAACGAGAAGAAAAGAAAGATGTATATAAGGATCCTGCCTCTGACAATACTCACTACATAAATGCATCACTCACACTTCAAGAATTAAAAGATGCCATTCAGTCCCTTCCAAGTAAAAAAACGTCAGTTGGACTAGATGCAATTTCCAATGAGATGCTGAAAAATTTACCAGAAAATTTTATAATTTTGCTACATGACATATTTCAAAAATGCTGGAATAGTGGGAAAATGCCCAACAACTGGAAAGAAACAATAGTGGTTCCTGTACTAAAATCAGGTAAATGTAATACCGATCTGAAAAACTACAGGCCAATTGCATTAACATCACACGTATGTAAACTAATGGAGAAAATAATCTTAAAGAGACTGATGCACTATTGTGAAAAGAATAAAATAATACCAGTAAATCAGGCAGGATTTCGAAAAGGCAGGTCACCAGTAGAAATCCTAACAAAGCTAACTACTAACATAAAACAACAATTTGCAAGACGTCAATGTGTTTTAGCTACATTTTTTGATATAACGAAAGCATACGATCAAGTGTGGCACTCCAGATTGTTATTTAAATTTAAAAGTATTGGGCTGACAGGTCACATTTTTGACTATGTTAAGTGTTTCTTAGAAAACAGAGTATTTCAAACGAGGATTGAAAATGTATATTCCACGAAACGAATTCTTCAAATGGGTATCCCTCAGGGATCCGTTATAGCTCCCCTTCTTTTCATGATATTAATGCACGACTTACCCAGTAAAGTATCTAAGCATGTAGTTTTAGCTCAATATGCTGACGATTTATGCACGTGGATGCAGGTAAATATGAAAAGGAAAACTCCTTTGCGCTGTATTAATTATACACGCAAATGCTACCAATTAGAACTTGATAAAATAGCACGATACATGGTAGAAAATGGGTTACATCTATCCCTGGAAAAATCGAAAATAGTTTTATTTAATAATGGAGCTAACCCAGTAAATATTCCCACTTTCAAACTGGGAGATAATCTTCTTCAGTTTAATGAGTCAATTAAATTCTTAGGAGTTTTTCTTACGGCAAAATTATCTTGGAATCAGCATATTGAATACTTATTAACCAAAGCTCAAAAAAGTTTAAATTTCTTAAAAATAGTTCGCAAACAGGCATGGGGTCAAGATTCATCAACACTTGTTCATCTTTGTAAATCGCTTGTTAGATCTAAATTAACCTATGCCCAAGAAATCTTCTTCAGTGCACCGAAACACTTACTGAAAAAACTGCAGAGCATAGATTGTAAAGGTTTCAAACTTGCACTGGGTCTTCCAATGCATGCTTCCTGTCTTCGCACATATAATGAAATCAAACTGTTGCCACTTGATGAGCAAAGGAAAGTCGCTTCTACTAAATTTTTGTTAAGACACACCACTGTAGAAAACATCTCTGAAACAGAAATTAAACTGAGATCAGATACCGACTTTCCAAAAAGAGCTAAATCAATATCTTCACAGGTCACTCTTGCAACATACACATCTGACGTCATGAAAGGTTCAGGAATTGATCTACACGTAGATCCTGTATCTATAAGACCTTCCTTTTCGCCAGTACCCAGTTGGGAACTCCAAAGAGCACAATTTGACGTACATCACACTAACTTAAAAAAAGGAGACAATGTAAACTTACTGGCAAGTCAGGTTAAATGTCATATTGACGACTTATATTCCGATCATTTGAAAATTTACACTGATGGATCAGTAATTGAAAGAAAAGCAGGCTCAGCGTTTTTAATACCTGCTCTCAAAATTGAAAAATCTTTCTACATAGGACTTGATAAATCTGTCTTTACAGCTGAATTTTTTGCAATATTAATGGCTTTAAACTTTATGATAAGTCTTCCTAGGACAATTTTTCAAACACTTTTTTGCGTTGATTCAAAATCAGTACTTCAGGCTCTTGAATTATCAAAATTACAAACAAGATCAGAAATGATTCTGGAAATTAGTCACTTGATTCATAATTTATCTTTAAGAGGCACTGATATTACTTTCTGCTGGATACCTTCTCATAGTTCTTTTCGTTATAATGATAAAGTTGACAGGGCTGCCAAACGGGGAGCTAATAACTCACCAGATTCAAACAATATCCAGCTTTCTCTCTCGTTGCACGAGAATTACACTTTAGTAGACAACTACGTCTGGAAGCAGTTCCAATTAAAACAGAAAAAGTATGATAACTGTCACATGAACTTTGAAGTTAGCAAAATACTTAAGCAGCTTCATGCCAGCAGAATTATACAATCCCTTATGTATAGATGGAAACTTGATGCATTCAAAACAAAATACACCAAGAACATAGTATGTCTGTGTGGAAAGAAGATAACACATAGTCATATTCTTTCTTGCGTTAAGGTAAAACGACACATTCCAACACTATCTATGAGTACAGTTTCTGATATATTTGCCTCATCATCATTACTGTATGAATTTTTTGTTAGCCTGTCAAAAAGTCCTATAGCGAATTACCTTTAAAATGTTATTTCACTTGTTCACTGTTATGGTTAGTCAATTATTAGTTTTATTTTTTTCTTCGTTTCTTCCAGATATTTTTCAATTTTGTTTGTTAGTTTGTTTGTTTAAATCGTTAATTATGATAACATTATTTGTTAGTTTTACCTTCCCCTCTTCAAAACAGTTGTTTTCTGGATCATCTTTTCTCAAGTTCAAAATTGACAATTTTCAAATATTCTCTTCACTCCTCTTATCATCCCCCCCCCCCCCCCCCATTTTTTTGTTTTGTTTTTGTTTTTTTTGTTTTTTTTGTCTAAAATCACTTTAGTGAATAGACATTAAATCAAAGACCACCACAATCACACACACACACACACACATCACACACACAAAATCACACACACACACACACACACAATACTTCGATTAAAAAAAAGATTCCTGAAAGGTACTGAAAATTTCCCAAGGGAGTTCGGTTAAATCTACTTTTTGCAACAAGAAATGAACAAGACAGACAGACAGACAGACAGACAGACACACAGACACACACACACAAAGCTGCATCAAAGATGGAAGTTTACTCGTAAGCATTCTAACAGACAGAATACATCTACGAATGAAATCAACACTGAGTTAAGATTTTCACATATTTTCATGTCACCGTCGGGATCGTTTGAATCAACATGATGTCACCACTCAAACATAATACAAACAGAATAGTTAATGGAGCTGGGAGTGAGGTAAGTTGCAATCTGAAATTCTGTTAAGCACCCCCTCCCCCTCTCTCTCTTAAAGGTGGACAAATAGAGAGAGAGAGAGAGAGAGAGAAGGGGAGAGAGAGAGAGAGAGAGAAACAGAGAGAGAGGACACAAAGAGAAAGAAAATGAACGGGAACCCAGTGGAGGGGATAGAGAAAGGGGGGGGGGGGGAGTGAGAGAGAATGGGAGAGAGGGGGAGGGAGAGAGAGGGAAGGAGGAAGAGAGAAAATGGGAGGGAGAGGGAGGGAGGGAAGGAGAGAGAGGGGGGAAGAGAGAGAAAGAGAGAAAGAGAGATGAGAGAGAGAGAGAGAGAGAGAGAGAGAGAGAGAGAGAGAGAGAGAGAGAGAGAGAGAGAGAGGTGGCTATGACATGGACACATGGAGATAGACACACACACGCACACAAGATAACTTGTAATACAAGAAATAGCAAACGTGCACACACACACACACACACACACACACACACACATACACACATATACACAACACACACACACACACACACAGACACACACTCACAGACACACACACAAACACACACACAACACACAGACACACACAGACACACACATACACAACACACACACACACAAACACATACACAACACACACACACACACACACACACACACACACACACACACACACAGATCAAAGTTTACTCACTGGCCGACACTTCACTGGGGACGACGTTGGTCTGAACACCACCCTGTAAACAATAACTTTTTTAAAGCTCAGCACTTGTATTCTACAACAAATTGTCCATGCAAACGTGTCATGCTAGCTAAAATTAATTCTATCACAAACCATAAAGAACCCAGTAACCAGTCGCCGTGCTGTAGTGGTTACCGCAACGGACTACTAATTTTTATTTAAACTACTACTAATTTTTATTTGTGTGGTGTGTCATGCAGTTTGATTAATTTGGTTCAGTGTTTACGTCGACACCCACCTCAGGTGATATGGCCGACGAGGATAATCAAAGAAAACTAAGAACAAGTAAAGTTTATACACGTGCGCACACGTACACACAGACACACACACATACACACACACACACAGACACACATACACACATAGACAAACAGACACACACACAGACACACACACATACATAACTGCTAATTTTATGAACAAATAAAAGAAAAGTAATTATGTTAAAACTGACAATGAACTCATACCTTCAACACGTTTATGTTCAAAGTTGTCACATCCCCAAGCGACAATTTGTCGCTCTCCAGTCTAAAAAAAAAATCAATCAATTAAGCAATCAATCAATCAGTTAATCAATCAATAATCAAGCAAGCAAGGAAGCAAGCAAGCAAGCAATCAATGTGGTGGTAGCCACAGGACTTATCGACCAATCACCGTCCGTACACCCCTATTTTGAGCAAAATGTATTTACTTGAACTAATTTACAGACTGACTCACCAACAACCAACCAATCATCCACCCATACGAAGAACTGAATATAACCGACTGACTGATTGATCATTCAACTGCTGAAAACAAAAAGAGACCGAAATTCTGTCCTTTGAATACCATCCTTGTTCCTTTCTCTCA
>CM060312.1:77590353-77600353 GCA_030674185.1 Monoplex corrugatus | reverse complement strand
AAATTTAAGCATTCCTAAGAACACCAAAACATACATATAAACGGGCCTAAATCACCTAAAATTGCTTCTGCATATCTCACCTCCCTAGAGCCAAAAATGCACTTAACACATGTACCCAATTATCAATCCTAAGAGAAAGTACGAAAGACTTTATTGAAAACATACAGGTGAATAGACCAGCAAGGTAGAAAATGATAGGAAGAAATGGCAGAAAGCAAAGGAACAAGGCAGAAACAAAGAGAGTGACAGAAAATAGGAAATTTCTAACACAGAATTTCCAGAAGGTGGGGATACTATTTATACTGAAAGAGCCCCCAGCATCCCCACAGTGGGAGGGGGGGGGGGAGGCAACAGACACTGGTCAAATATAGCATCGTACTTTAGTCTGATACACCTGCTCTGTCCTTTGTTGAGTGGAAACTTATTGCGCAAACATGACGCACAGACCACCGTTTCTTCACAGAGTAGTGCATTTTTCTATTTGTTTAAAGTTTTACTACTTGTCTATTTCTGTAGAAAGCTTAAGGCTTGCGCATTTTTGTACAACATTTATCAGTCAGAAAAAAGGCCAATGCACAGGAACTGCTTGTAGGCACTCTTGGACAACATTCGGAGCTAAAAAAAACCCATTAATGTATATATACATAGGACTGAATGCAGGAATTTGTCTCAATAACGACCAGACTATTTTCTTGAGATAACGTGAAAACTGGGACATTAGTAACCATTGATATCATTAGCTGCTGTATTCACTTACTACAACCAATCTGTGTCTGGGTTCTTATGACAAATAAATATACCCACTTCTGTTCACAACACATGTACTCACACAGAGGTACATACTCTCCACTGAAACAGAAGAAACAAGAAAAACAAAACGACTTTGACAGCCCTGTTCAGTAATGAAGTATACCTTCGTCCAAGGCAACGGCCACCTTGAGGTTGGTGAAGTCTGTTGTGTGGACGAACTTCTTTATGCCGTCTACTCCGCCGATCTCTTCATCTGAAAAAACGATGGCAACATGCGTTCATAGTCTTCCATAGTGGACGTACAAAACTTTCATGTGAAAATTATAGACAGAAGAGAATTCAATCAAGCTGCGTTAATATTCTTCCATAATGGGCAAGCAAACTTTTCATCTGAAAATTATACACAGACGAGAATTCAATGTTACGTTCATATTCTTCCATATTCGGCGTGCAAAGTTTTCATCTGAAAATTTACACAGACGAGAATTCAATCATGTTACGTTCATATTCTTCCATAATGAACGTACAAAACTTTCACCTGAAAATTATAGACAGACGAGAATTCAATCACGATTTTCTGCAAGGGATAGGGCACAGTTCTTTCTTCTGAAAATGACTGACTGACACGCGGTCCGGTTCTCCCATTAACCTTTTGACTCCTGCACCCTGTCCCCTAGCATCCTGCATCGTCAACCATGCTAACAAAGCAAAAACTTAACCCTTTGACTCACTCACCCTGCCCACCAGCTTCTTGAAGGAAGCTGGTGGATACGGTGAAGGAGTGAAACAGTTAAAGTTTCTGCAGTTCGTGGATAGGGTGCGGGAGTCAAAGGGTTAAGGGCTGGTATTGCTCAACTGAAAATGCCTGACAAGTACTGATTCATAATATTATCTTGCAAAACGTTGTTTCACCATTAAACAACTGAAAAGCATGCACTTATATTTCCCCATTTCCCCCAGCTCAACACCATGATAGGGAAGCTGTCTACCGTATTTCCCCTGCCAAGCGTTGTGCATTTATTCTTTGTGTTACTTTGTATACGCTCGACACAAGCCAGTTGGCCGAACATTTCCGCCTGTTCTGTTTTTATATTCAAACACGCGTTCTCATTCTGTGTGTGAATGTGTGTGTGAGTGTGTGTGGGGTGTGTGTGTGTGTGTGTGTGTGTGTGTGTGTGTGTGTGTGTGTGTGTGTGTGTGTGTGTGTGTGTGTGTGTGTGTGTGTGTGTATGTGTCAGTGTGTGTATGTGTGTGTCTTTCTGTCTGCTTGCGTGCGTGCGTGCGTGCGTGCGTGCGTGCGTGTGCGTGCGTGTGTGTGTGTGTGTGTGTGTTTCTGTTTGCTTGAATACTAGCGCTTTGATTTAGATTTCATATTCTTCCATTAGAGAATGACAGAGCCTAGATATATATGAAAGATACCAGTATATGACAGGCATAATTATGATATACTTGTGTATCCCTGTGGCAGGACTTCATGCCTGCTGGACTCGGTCAGAGGGAGCGTGGATGTAGACGTGTGTAAAAGTGTGTGTGTTGTGTGTGTGTGTAGGCGTGTGTAAAGGTGTGTGTGTGTGTGTGTGTGTGTGGTGTGTGTGTGTGTGTGTGTGTGTGTGTGTGTGTGTGTGTGTGTGTGTGTGTGTGTTGTGTTTTGAATGAGTGTGTGCGTGCTGTCCTGTCTGCGTCTTGTCTGTGTGTGTGTGTGTGGTGTGTGTGTGTGTGTCTGCATGCGTGTGTGGGGTGTGTGTGTGTGTGTGTGTATGTGTGTGTGCGCTTGAATGAATGTGTGCGTGTATCTGTCTGTGTCTTGTCTGTGTATGTGTCTGCGTGCGTGTGTTTGTGAGTGTATGTGTATGTGTTTGTATATGTATTCGTTCGTTATTTCTTTAAACGTCTATTCACATAAGTGCTTTTAGACAAATTGTATATGTGTGTGTACGTGTGTGTGTGCACACGTGCGCATGTGTATGTGTACGTGTGTGAGTGTGTGTGTACTTATATCATTCTTGTATTAAGAAAACAAAACAAAACAAATGGGCTCATAACAGAATCTTGTATGGAAAACGACAAGACTTAGGAGAATCCTGCATGAACAAAGAGAAAAGGCTTACTGAAGGTTCATGACTTGAACGAACCAGAGCTGGCATGTTTGGTGTTGGTTGACCATTCCATTCAATGACCTACACCATTCTGTTTGTTCTGTCCTGTTGACCATTACATTCAATGACCTACACCATTCTGCATGTTTTGTCCTGGTTGACCATTCCATTCAATGACCTACACCATTCTGTTTTGTTTTGTTTTGTCATGGTTGACCATTCAATGACCTACACCATTCTGTTTGTTTTGTCCTGGCTGACCATTCCATTCAATGACCTACACCATTCTGTTTTGTTTTGTCCTGGTTGACCATTCCATTCAATAATCTACGCCATTCTGTTTTGTTTTGTCCTGGTTGACCATTCTATTCAATGACCTACACCATTCTGCTTGTTTTGTCCTAGCTGACCATTCCATTCAATGACCTACACCATTCTGCTTTGTTTTGTCCTAGCTGACCATTCCATTCAATGACCTACACCATTCTGTTTTGTTTTGTCCTAGCTGACCATTCAATGACCTACACCATTCTGTTTGTTTTGTCCTGGTTGACCATTCAATGACCTACACCGTTCTGTTTTGTTTTGTCCTGGTTGACCATTCCATTCAATGACCTACACCATTCTGTTTTGTTTTGTCCTGGTTGACCATTCCATTCAATGACCTACACCATTCTGTTTTGTTTTGTCCTAGCTGACCATTCCATTCAATGACCTACACCATTCTGTTTTGTTTTGTCCTGGTTGACCATTCCATTCAATGACCTACACCATTCTGTTTCGTTTTGTTTTGTCCTGGTTGACCATTCCATTCAATGACCTACACCATTCTGTTTCGTTTTGTTTTGTCCTGGTTGACCATTCAATGACCTACGCCATTCTATTTTGTTTTGTCCTGGTTGACCGTTCCATTCAATGACCTACACCATTCTGCTTGTTTTGTCCCGGTTGACCATTCTATTCAATGACCTACACCATTCTGTTTTGTTTTGTCCTGGTTGACCATTCTATTCAATGACCTACACCATTCTGTTTTGTTTTGTCCTGGTTGACCATTCTATTCAATGACCTACACCATTCTGTTTTGTTTTGTCCTGGTTGACCATTCTATTCAATGACCTACACCATTCTTACAGAACATCTAAGTCGATGACCGTGGGTACAGGTTACCATGGCATGCCTGTTCACTCTCATGGTCTTCATGTCAAGCAGTTTTTGCGTATGTGCAGTGAGCGTGGTTGTCTCTTGACCTACTTGAGACCACCACCATCTTTGCGTTCTACAGCTTCCTGTGTAAGTCACTGCTGCTGTCTAGCAACAGTATGGTGACTGTAAAATATTCAGTGCCTCTTGCCTTCCCCCTTCCACACCACACACACACACACACACTTAACACACACACACACATATACATATATATATATATATACATATACATCTATCTATCTATCTATCTATCTATTATAATACATATATAGATATAGATATACATAGAATGATAAGATACATACATACATACATACACACACATACACACAGACATACACACACACACACAGACACACACACACACACACACATATGTGCGCATATAAACACTTTCGCTCAATTTCTGCAAATTGTCTTCTTTTGTCAGATTTCATATTATACACACATGATAAACCTATTCAAAATCAGTTTTTCTTGCACATCTCGCAATTTTCGAGAAAACTGAACTCTATTTTTAAAAACAGAGTTAAATTTTACTGAAAGAAAACCTTTGGCCAACTATTTGTTACTCACCACGACAAATGAAAATTTGGTACGAACTATAAACATAGGTTTCAGCTTACAGCTTACATCACAGCTTAAATTTCTTTCCACCTCCATATGCCATCTCCATCACAAAGATTCTTCTAGTTTTATTTCATTTGTTTGTTGTTTTGGTTTCTTTGTTCTGGAAATAAATGGTAATGGGGAAGAGACTGACAGGGTGGTGGTATACGTTTGAGACAGTGATATGTGAGAGATAGAGAGAGAGGGGGGGAGACAGAAAGAGAGAGAGAGAAAGAGAGAGAGGTGCGTGCGTGCGTGCCTGTGTGTGTGCGCGGCGCGCGCGTGTGTGCGTGCGTGCGTGCCTGTGTGCGCGCGCGCGCGCGCGAGACAGACAGACAGAGCGAGAGAGAGACAGCTAGAGGAGAGTCAGAGAGACAAGACACAGAGCGAGAGTCAAAGAGAGAAACAGCCTGTGTGCGTGCGTGTGTGAATGCGTGCATATGTGCCTACGTGCGAGAGTGTGTGTGTGTGTATGTGTGTGTGTGTGTGTATGTGTGTGTGTACCTCTGTGTGTGTTTGTGTGTGTTTGTGTGTGTGTGTGTGTGTGTGTGTGTGTGTGTGTGTGTGTGTGTGTGTGTGTGTGTGTGTGTGTGTGTGTGTGTGTGTGTGTGTGTGTGTGTGTGTGTGTGTGTGTAAGAGAGAGAGAGAGCATGAGAGTGAGAGACAAAGAGACAGGCAGACAGAAAGACAGACAAGACAGGAAACTAGTTATTCAGACCACAGAAACAAAAATGTAGTAGACAGACAAGACAAGAAACTAGTCATTCAGACCACAGAAACAAAAATGTATCCATGATCACACACGACCTATTTCACATGCGCCTGTTTGATTAAAGCGTTGTGGCCTAAACAAAACATCAAATAAACTCATATTTTTTTACTAGTTCAGCGTCACAACTCTAACTTGAAGACTTTTCATTTTTTTCTGGGATTATAAATGCTGTATGCAGAGACAGGTTTAATTATTTCCACTCGCTGATAAACCAGTGGTTTCAACAATACTTGCTGTACAGACAAGCGTAAATTGTGTGCAAAATCGACATCTGCTACATATACTGATGTAGCCATGCTGGTCGAGCAAAATGGCGAAGTGGTTAGCGCAAACAGATTACTGACAAGGAAGATTGTGGATTTGAACCCCCATCAGTCAAGAACATGTGTTTTTGTTGTTGTTGTTGTTTTATTAGAGATTTTCAGTCCTGGCTGGCTCTTAATAGTCTTATCCACTGATCCAGGTCTAGGTGTGCTATGAGCTCGTTCGGAAGACTAGGACCACACACAATCCCAATCTCATCAACTTTACAGATTCATTATTGGAGGTGATGCTCAAATTTCCGGACCGACATCTGCTTGGATTTACATGCCGTCAGGATGTTTTATGAAAGTGGGCGTAGAGTACGGCCTTGTCACACATGTCTAAATGTGAAATAGTACACCAATGCATAAACACAATCATCTCCATTCTCATCAATACAGTATTGTGAAAAAATGTGTCCCAGACACTTCATGTCTTGCTCTCATGGTGATGACCCGAGTTTCAGTGGTTCTGAAGTTTCAGTTCCAGTTTCTCAAAACGATATTGCAAACAGCACGCAGGTGAGCATACTTAATATTGCAAACAGCATGCAGGTGAGCATACTTAATATTGCAAGCAGCATGCAGGTGAGCATACTTAATATTGCAAACAGCATGCAGGTGAGCATACTTAATGTTGCAAACAGCACGCAGATGAGCTATTAACATTGCAAACAGCATGCAGGTGAGCATACTTGATATTGCAAACAGCATGCAGGTGAGCATACTTAATATTGCAAACAGCACGCAGGTGAGCATACTTAATATTGCAAACAGCATGCAGGTGAGCATACTTAACGTTGCAAACAGCATGCAGATGAGCATACTTAATATTGCAAACAGCACGCAGGTGAGCATACTTAATATTGCAAACAGCATGCAGGTGAGCATACTTAATATTGCAAACAGCACGCAGGTGAGCATACTTAAAGTTGCAAACAGCATGCAGATGAGCATACTTAATATTGCCAAACAGCATGCAGGTGAGAATACTTAACGTTGCAAACAGCGTGCAGGTGAGCATACTTAACATTGCAAACAGCATGCAGGTGAGCATACTTGATATTACAAACAGCGTGCAGGTGAGCATACTTAATTTGCAAACAGCATGCAGGTGAGCATACTTAATGTTGCAAACAGCGTGCAGGTGAGCATACTTAATGTTGCAAACAGCGTGCAGGTGAGCATACTTGATGTTGCAAACAGCATGCAGGTGAGCATACTTAATGTTGCAAACAGCACGCAGGTGAGCATACTTGATATTGCAAATAGCACGCAGATGAGCATACTTAATGTTGCAAACAGCACGCAGGTGAGCATACTTAATGTTGCAAACAGCATGCAGGTGAGCATACTTAATGTTGCAAACAGCACGCAGGTGAGCATACTTAATGTTGCAAACAGCATGCAGGTGAGCATACTTAATGTTGCAAACAGCATGCAGGTGAGCATACTTAATATTGCAAACGGCATGCAGGTGAGCATACTTAACATTGCAAACAGCATGCAGGTGAGCATACTTAATATTGCAAACAGCATGCAGGTGGAGCATACTTAATGTTGCAAACAGCATGCAGGTGAGCATACTTAACATTGCAAACAGCATGCAGGTGAGCATACTTAATATTGCAAACAGCATGCAGGTGAGCATACTTAATGTTGCAAACAGCATGCAGGTGAGCATACTTAATGTTGCAAACAGCATGCAGGTGAGCATACTTAATGTTGCAAACAGCATGCAGGTGAGCATACTTGATATTACAAACAGCGTGCAGGTGAGCATACTTAATGTTGCAATCAGCATGCAGGTGAGCATACTCAATTTTGCAAACAGCATGCAGATGAGCATACTTAATATTGCAAACAGCATGCAGGTGAGCATACTTAATATTGCAAACAGCATGCAGGTGAGCATACTTAATATTGCAAACAGCATGCAGGTGAGCATACTTAATATTGCAAACAGCATGCAGGTGAGCATACTTAATATTGCAAGCAGCATGCAGGTGAGCATACTTAATATTGCAAACAGCATGCAGGTGAGCATACTTAATGTCGCAAACAGCACGCAGATGAGCATACTTAACATTGCAAACAGCATGCAGGTGAGCATACTTGATATTGCAAACAGCATGCAGGTGAGCATACTTAATATTGCAAACAGCATGCAGGTGAGCATACTTGATATTACAAACAGCGTGCAGGTGAGCATACTTAATGTTGCAATCAGCATGCAGGTGAGCATACTCAATTTTGCAAACAGCATGCAGATGAGCATACTTAATATTGCAAACAGCATGCAGGTGAGCATACTTAATATTGCAAACAGCATGCAGGTGAGCATACTTAATATTGCAAACAGCATGCAGGTGAGCATACTTAATATTGCAAACAGCATGCAGGTGAGCATACTTAATATTGCAAACAGCATGCAGGTGAGCATACTTGATATTACAAACAGCGTGCAGGTGAGCATACTTAATATTGCCAATAGCAGTCAGATAACAACCTTCATACTTTCAGAGGCTGTCTATGGTACAATTCCATGCATGATCCACTTGAATAGTAAACAAGCAAGCAAACAAACACACACAGAGAAAAGATGACATAATTTCCGTGTGTGACACCCCAAAAAATAACAAGACGGCAAAGCCGTTTTAATAATCTCCCTTCTTTTTTTTATAAAGACACAAGCCATTCTAACTCGTAACCTCCCTTTTTAAAGACATAATTACACAAAATCTGTACTTCTCGAGATCGCTGTGATCCTGAACATTTCTCAGTGGAAAGAAAACTTGAATAAAGCGAAGGCAATGGCAGACTATCACAACTGCGGAAAAAAATTAAAACATTGCCAGAAATTTTCAAGAAAGTGCTCTCCACACACATTCCACAACAAATGCTAGTTTCAGGCATCGTTTTCTTCATCTAAATGACTTTGACTAACAGCTGTATCTTCCCAACTTTAGCATTCGTAACTCCTAAACAGTCTACAGCTCTGAGCAAAATATGGTAAGGACCTATCGATAATGAGCTGAGATAATCCTGTTCACACGTTTCTGTCTTGGAGCAGTAAGACAGAGACACTAACACACACACGTACTGCGGTCCAGCCTATATGAATAAAATCTCTTCCCTTTTTTAAAAATACAATCCAGTTAGATTCCAATCATGTAGAAACATTTTTCCTTTCCCGTATAAAAATACAATCCAGTTTGATTCTAATCATATATAAAAAAAAATTCCCCCTATCCCTTTTAATAATACAATCCAGTTAGATTCTAATCATATAGAAAGTCTCCCTTTCCCTTTTAAACATAAAATCCAGTTACATTCTAAACATCAATCTTAACATACACCAGCCGCTATAACAGTATTATCATTTCACTTGTTGTGTGGGAATGACGGACACCTGCTGTGTTCATCATCAGTCGGTGCACTACGAGCCACAGATAACATTTCCCAACAGTGAAAGAAATTAACAGTATCTTCACAGCCTTCCATTTTCATCCACAGCCATATAATCTGGAATCACACCGGTACTGAGAATAAACACACACACACACATACACAAACACACACACAAACACACACACACACACACACACATACACAAACACACACACACACACAAACACACACACTCACACACACTTACACAAAAGTTTACACACACACACACACTCTCTCTCTCCCCCCTCTCTCTCTCGCGCTTACTCACATCAAAGAAAAAGAAAGGAGGAGGAAGAAGAGTACAACGATGGCAATGACTATAATGAAGACAAAAATAAATTATAAAGCAGAATCAACATCAACAATAACAACGACAATGATAAAATATCACATACACACACAAAAAAACAGTAACAAAACAACAACCACAACCATAATCAGCATAGCTACAGTAAAGAACAGTAAATGTCACACATACCCGGCCCAAAAACGACGTGCACAGGACACACGGGTTTGAACTGCTTCTCCTTCAAGCGTCTGATTGCCTCCAAGTATCTGACATGGATCAGGGTAAGAAGAATTAGTCATAATAACTGCTGCAACTACACAGTATAAATAGACTCACTCTTAATTCATATGATAATGGCAGTACAGAGGGAAAGACAGATTTCAAAGTTCCTACCATTTGGAAGGTGGTACTTAATCACCACAGCAACAGAAATACAACAGAGAAACAGATCCTAAATTCTTATGATTAAGAAGACATTATCTTTTTGCCAAAATAATGTTATTGTTGCTTGAAGCCCAGCCGA
>CM060312.1:77577853-77585353 GCA_030674185.1 Monoplex corrugatus | reverse complement strand
CTTAACTGGCATATCATATGGGTTTTATGTCAGTCTTTGTATCAATCTGTCACCGGAACAACTTAGGCCACATTATAGTGACAAGCATAAATATAGTTCACAGAGAGATTTTGCAAACGGCAATACACACAGCAGATGGCCGTTCGGTTTGCAAACGACTTCCTGGTCAACAAAGAGCCAATGAAAAAGCCTAACAAGGAATAACGCTTTCTAATAAACAAGCAACAACGAGAATGGCAGGCCAGCCGAAACGTTTGTTCTGTGACTATTAAGGGAAAGCGTGATCCTTTGAACGAGGAAATAGCTACTGGTCAAAACCTTACATTATCGTGGATTCAGAATTTCCATCTTATCTGGGCATGTCAGCAAAGTCTTAAAAGGATCTGAACCTTCTGTTTTATTACACATAACACTGTATTTCACCATTCATGCCAACAAATCCCTCCTGGTGTGTCTGTGGTGGGGGAAAGAGGAGGACCAACACACTTTGCTTTCAAGCACTTGTACATTTCCAATTGAACAGCTGCACAGAAAGAGATATGGCTGTCTTATAGTCTCTCAAGTTACCAGAAAGTTAAGAAGGAACATCTGAGGGTGCTGGATGGGAGCCAGAGCAACAATGCCTTACCACTGACTGAACGATCACTTCTCTGCTCCCAATTCTACACGTTAACCATCTTGCCAAGCGACACGGGCTATCCATGTGCCGCATGAACCATTTGGACCTATCATCAGTTACTTGTTTACAAACCACGCTATTCAGGGACAGTCTGCACAAGTGACTACCCACTCCTTTCCTTTTGGGGGTGGGGGTGGGGATGGGTTTTCATCCATTTTTTATGGATTTTTGATGGTGGTAGGTTTGTTTTTTGTTGTTTTTTGTTTTGTTTTGTTTTGTTTTGTTTGTTTTGTTTTTTTGTTTTTTTTGGGGGGGGTTTCATTCATAGGACATAACGACTAGACAGAAGTATTTCCATATAAACTGTAGCCTACATTGTTCTATTGGTAGACTGAGACAAGGACATGTTTGTCTAACCTAACTTGTTATCCTGTTGATTGTGTGGAACCATATCACATATGAGTGGGAATGTGAGCATGAATGCTTGTGTACGAGTGCATGCATGCACATGTGTAATGGAGAAAGAGGGAAAAAGATCAGAGAGTGCGTTATCAATATGAACATGAACTCCCAGGCAACGATCAGAAAGAAAAGACAAAAAAAGGCAGATTACAGAAAGAGAAACGGTAAAAATAACAAAACTGCCAACCTCACACAATATAAAAAGAGAAAAGGTAAATATAACAAAAAGGTAAATATAACAAACTGTCAACCTCACACAATATAAAAAAAGAAAAGGTAAAAATAACAAAACTGCCAACCTCACACAATATAAAAAACAGACATGGTAAATATAACAAAAAGGTAAATATAACAAACTGCCAACCTCACACAATATAAAAAAAGAAAAGGTAAAAATAACAAAACTGCCAACCTCACACAATATAAAAACAGAAAAGGTAAATATAACAAAAAAGTAAATATAACAAACTGCCAACCTCACACAATATAAAAAGAGAAAAGGTAAATATAACAAAAAGGTAAATATAACAAACTGCCAACCTCACACAATATAAAAAAAGAAAAGGTAAAAATAACAAAACTGCCAACCTCACACAATATAAAAAGAGAAAAGGTAAATATAACAAAAAGGCAAATATAACAAACTGCCAACCACACACAATATAAAAAATAGACATGGCAAATATAACAAACTGCCAACCTCACACAATATAAAAAATAGACAGGTAAATATAACAAACTGCCAACCTCACACAATATAAAAAATAGACATGGTAAATATAACAAATTGCCAACCACACACAATATAAAAAATAGACATGGTAAATATAACAAACTGCCAACCACACACAATATAAAAAATAGACATGGTAAATATAACAAACTGCCAACCACACACAATATAAAAAAATAGACAGGTAAATATAACAAATTGCCAACCACACACAATATAAAAAATAGACATGGTAAATATAACAAATGCCAACCTCACACAATATAAAAAATAGACAGGTAAATATAACAAACTGCCAACCACACACAATATAAAAAATAGACATGGTAAATATAACAAACTGCCAACCACACACAATATAAAAAATAGACATGGTAAATATAACAAACTGCCAACCTACACACAATATAAAAAATAGACATGGTAAATATAACAAATTGCCAACCACACACAATATAAAAAATAGACATGGTAAATATAACAAACTGCCAACCTCACACAATATAAAAAATAGACATGGTAAATATAACAAACTGCCAACCACACACAATATAAAAAATGCAAAGGTAAATATAACAAACTGCCAACCTCACACAATATAAAAAGAGAAAGGTAAATATAACAAACTGCCAACCCACACAATATAAAAAGAGCAAAGGTAAATATAACAAACTGCCAACCTCACACAATATAAAAAGAGCAAAGGTAAATATAACAAACTGCCAACCACACACAATATAAAAAGAGAAAAGGTAAATATAACAAACTGCCAACCACACACACAATATAAAAAGAGAAAAGGTAAATATAACAAACTGCCAACCTCACACAATATAAAAAGAGCAAAGGTAAATATAACAAACTGCCAACCTCACACAATATAAAAAATAGACATGGTAAATATAACAAACTGCCAACCACACACAATATAAAAAGAGAAAAGGTAAATATAACAAACTGCCAACCACACACAATATAAAAAGAGAAAAGGTAAATATAACAAACTGCCAACCTCACACAATATAAAAAGAGCAAAGGTAAATATAACAAACTGCCAACCTCACACAATATAAAAAGAGAAAAAGTATATATAACAAACCGCCAACCACACACAATATAAAAAATAGACATGGTTAATATAACAAATTGCCAACCTCATACAATATAAAAAATAGACATGGTTAATATAACAAACCGCCAACCACACACAATATAAAAATAGACATGGTAAATATAACAAACTGCCAACCTCCACACAATATAAACAGTACTGACACAGCACTCTGCGAGGGTCTTCTGGACTGATATTTACCTGGGCAGTCTTTCTTCTTTCTCCTTTTTCTGTGCGTTTTCTTCAAATGCTTTCACTCTGTTTCGTTTGTATCTTAAACCAGACAGTATGTTCTGTCAAGTAAAAGGTCTGTTTCGTCTTTTTTTTTTTTTTTTTTTGTCTCCTAGTTATCTTTTCTCACTTTTGCAATGCAGACAACCCTTCTTTCCCTCTCTCGGGGATATGATTAACTAAATTTACCTTACCAAAGTGATAAAAAGCAAGATAGAAGCAAGCAGAAATCAACCATTGTACATGATCATATACATTCTCTTTCACTGAAGACATGCAATCAGGATCTGAAAAGAGGAAGGGCGGTGCAATATCCTTTAATTGAGTAATTATAGGAAACTGAGGTGGTAGAGACCTCGCTTGTCATCTGTTACTTTAAGTGTGGTTCCCACTTCTACCCTCGCTATTTTACATTCACCAACCCTGAAAAAGATTAGATACCCCAAATATTCAAACATGTATGTGTTCTCTGTATACATAATTATGTTTATATAACCTAAAGCAGAGAAATAAAATTCTTTCATTTTTGGAGCGAAAATTTTGAAAATATCACTACCCATTCACAAGTAGTACTGTAATTTAACCCTTCGACTCCCGCACCTTACGCACCAATGCAAAAACCTTTTGACTCCTTATCCTATCCACCAGCTTCCTCCTGCAGGAAGCTGGTGGATAGGGTGAGGGAGTCAAAGGGTTAAGCTTTTTCTCTGCTTGCATAGTTGACAATGCAAGATCTTGGTGGACAGAGTGCAGGAGCCAAAGGGTTAAATGCTGTTCCATTGCAAGCATACTCACTGGAAAAACTGGAACTACATCAGTGTGTGAGTACAGCAAAAGTGATCGAGAGTCTTTCTTCGCTCCCGGCCATGTCAGCACAGCTATGGGTTTTTGGGGGGTAACCTGAAACATCATCAAAAATTCATGGAATGCAAGGAGAAAAGAAGGTAGGCGACGTGGACAGATGATGGTACTTCATGGCATAGAGATTAAGATCTGCCTCGACTGGTCACTCTGATTATTTATTATTTTATAAAGAAAATAAATAAATAAATGGGGGTGTAGAGGGTGATAAGTGTGAGAGTGAGGCATATTGGAGGTTAATAGCTACGGGTCTGTGTGCTGTATACATATTTTAAGATAACACAGAGATAAGAAAAAGGCTGTGACTGTGAGAGTGACAATGAATCTAGAATCCCCATCACTGCAAAATAGTATCACTTGGTACCTTTGACTTAGCACATTTTTAACACTGACCAGCTCACAAAGCTATGGGCTCAACTGCTAAGACAGGGACCACATACTGTCAAGAGTCATTCGTTTCACAGACTAACTTGGTATCCTACAGTGGGTGGGATCCACTGAAAAACTACTCTTCTGGTTCTTCTGATTTGCTGAAAAGCTGTGGTTAGCTGGGGGAGTCTGTCATTCTCGAAGGCCTAGAGAACAGAGAGGGCATCTGAGAGGAAGACCATTTGGTAGCATGTGTCATTTGTTGCCTATACCATGGGGGCTGCCTGCATGGGTGTCTCTGTTTCTGTTCGGTAGCTGGTGCAGTGCTTGCCTGCTGAAACACTGGCAGTTGAGATTTGAGCCCTGTGAAGCTGACAGGATTGTGGCTCCTCCACTGGTCACAGAACTGGTGACTATCAGTGTACACATGTTTACGCTTAGTGTGATAATGCTCCTCTATCATGGCCGACATGACAGCCTGACTTGCCTGTCATCTTATACTTTCAGTGAGGTGACACGGAGACATTAGTGCCAACTTCAATGTTCCACTTATAGAAGCATAGAGTGTGGTTCTGTTATGCAGTCTCAATTGTAATGAAATTTCACATCATCGTCGAGTCATTTTCACCTTGGCCTCTATTGATCAAAACAGAATTCTGCAAAACTGTTGCAGAACACTAAATTATTTTCCCCCGCATGCCATTTTGTCCAGCTAGCTAGGGCTTCTTTGCTATAAAATTGAAGTGGTAGTTTCCACTAAAATGGGGATGGGATGGTGATCTTTCTTTCTGGCCCATTATTAAGCAATTATCAACAGCAGAAGGTAAATAATGCATGTGGTGCCCTGCATACTTAAAGATAAGAAAATGAATATGACAGAAAGAATCCAAAAACAATGCAGAGGTGGCCTCATGATGACTTGAATAACAGTTCCTGTGTATTTCCTGAAACTAGAACTGCAATGGACTGTACTTGGAATCTATGATATGTTCAGATCAAAATGTGAGACAGAGTAATGCCAGACAAATGATGCGGAAGATGACATCTGACAACAGAAAAAGATACAAATCATTCCATTGTGTGTTAAGCTCTCAAAGTCAACAATGACGTACATAATTATGTTACATACAACGATATACATTATTATGATTACGAAATATGTCCAGAAATGAGTTTGTCAGTTTTGTCTTCCTCAGTGCCCTACGACCTTACAGTTAACAGTATTAGTTTAAAATGTAAATGTTACACTGTGGAATAAATTTCATGCTTGTAATAATAATAATAATAATAATTACAATATTTATATAGCGCAAAATCTCGATAAAAATCAAATCTAAGCGCTGAACATACACTTACGCACGCATGCACACACACACTTACACATGGCTATAAATGGGGAAAAAGAATAAAAGCAATGGAAAATTATAGAGAGCATATTATATACAAATATATATTACAATGTGATTCCCCTCCGAGTGGAGACAGGCTACAGAGGGGGGATGAGTGAGGTCAGGATTTTATGCAGAGGAGAAAAGGTGAGTTTTGAGAGCGGACTTGAAGGAGACAAAAGTAGGTTGCTGACGGACAGAGAGAGGAAGTTTGTTCCAGGAAAGTGGACCAGAAACAGAGAAGGCTCATGGACCATACATGCTTGTGCATGTATATTACTTATTAGTCAGAACTGACTGCTTCCCAGGCATTTCTAATGCATTAACGCATTAAACATTGCTATCACACTAAACCAAAAGTCAGTCGAGTACAAGTTACTTAAATGGAAAGTATATATGAAGCACCTTCCCTTGTGCTGGCATAATAATAATTTTGTTTTTGTCTGTTTGTCTTTTGTACTTTTGTTATCCACATTAAGTAAAAACTACACTGAGAGGCCTGGATGGCACAGACATGATTGAGTCAGAGTTTTCTTTTAATCCAAACTGACTGTATAGAATCAAGCCTGACCCAAGAACTGCTCTATGTATGCGTCTACCTAAGCTGTTAATGTTACCCAACCTTGTTCAAGTTGAGAAAGATAAAGCAGTGAGGGAGGTGAGATAGGCATGGCTGACCCCTAGAAAAGTTGATGGCTCCATCACCTCACTCCCTTATATCTCAGGGTTATGGGTCAACGATTATCTCTGCATACTGAGATTGAATACTCATGTACGACTGTCGTTAGTCAAGACTTCATATTCATGGTCACAGCCTTCCAAACACTGCAATTATGTCAATTGCTTTATAAGAGCATGGGACCCACTATCTCAGTAAATGTCTCACAAAATGATCACCAGTACTCTAAATTGTCTAATCGTGCTCATTTCTTGCTATCACAAGATCAGAGATCATCAGTGCAGTGTGTGTGTGTGTGTGTGTGTGTGTGCATGTGTGTGTGTGTGCATGTGTGTGCATGTGTGCGTGTGCGTGTGCGTGTGTGTGTGTGTGTGCGTGTCGCGCGCGCGCGCGTATGTATCAATGTAAACTAGTGGCAGTGTTATGTGTGCACAGATTTATGTGTGCGCAACTGTATGTGCATCCACATAATGTAATTCAAATCAGATAATGGAAGAAAGCAAAGTTAGAGGAAAAAAGAACAGCCAAACTGATCAAGCTTTATTGGAGGTCAGTGTAAATGGCAGGTGTATAAAGAGGAAATGAGACAGAGAATGTGGGAGGAAAACATACTTCATATGATGTGTATTGTAGTCCAAGCTCACGTGCCATTTGCTGGTAGAACTCATCAGCCTCTCCTGCAGAATAAAGAAGACAAACAATATTTTAACTTTTTTCTCTCCATATAAGTTTCTATTGCTCAGAGTCCAACCCACTACTATGGCCATATCAGGGCTAACACCAAGTTAAAAACAAGTTTAAAAGACAACAGTCAAAAAACAAGCACATAATTATCAAGTCTGAAATGCATTCGAAGTCTTTCCCATACATATGATTCTGGTTCAAAGGACACTTTTAACCCTTTTGACTCCTGCACCCTGTCCACCAGCACTCTGAATTATCAAACACGTCAGCAAACGAAATGCTTAACCTTTGCCTACCTCACTCTATCTACCGGCTTCCTGCAGAAAGCTGGAGGATAGGATGATGGAATCAAAGAGTTAAGTT
>CM060312.1:77567853-77575353 GCA_030674185.1 Monoplex corrugatus | reverse complement strand
GATAGATAGATAGATAGATAGATAGATAGATAGATAGATAGATAGATAGATAGATAGATAGATAGACTCAGCAAGAATATATAACAATTACAATCAAAAGTACACTGTCCTTCACAGACTAGCTCAGATCATTAATAATAATAATAGAAATTATCTTTCATTCTTTGCCAACCCAAGTTTATCTGTGATACTGTAGAGTTATCTTAACAATAACATCATAAACATGTCTACTTGTGTCTTGAATATCTATCATTTGCCAACCCAAGTTTATCTGTGAGACTGTAGTGTTATCTTAACATGTCTACTTGTGTCTTGAATATCTATCAATGTATCATGTATCAAAAGAAGAACAGGTACATGTACAACTCCACACACATACATGGACCCTCAGGAATGGTTATACTATTGTTTCAAACTCTCCGCTTTTTCCTGCATGAATGAATTTTGAAACTCAATAATCTTTACAGCTACAACGATAATGGCCCTAGGTCTGACAAGAATAGCAATAACAACAGTAACAATAAAAGCAACAAAATCATGCAAAACTCTATCAGTTTATCAATAAACCAATCAGTCAATCAATCTATAAAAAAAAAAAAAATGAGCCCAATACACGAAAGCAACAAAAATTGTACAAAAATCTATCATTCAGTTTATCAATAAACCAATGAATCAATCAATCTATCAAAAACATGAGTCTTGTACAACCGTGCATCATCACTATTGCCCTGTAATGGTAACACCCAGCATTTTCTTGTGGGGTTTTTTTTCTTAACATTTTTTTAACATATATTTCCAGAAAAAAATAACCATTTAACATGTTTCTCACTGAACTTTGTCCTAGTTCAAACTGGTTATTCAAGAAAGTGTACACCTATATGACTCATCCTCTAAATTAAGAGCATACACTCCTGACTGATTTATATCAATATTTCTGACAGTGTCACTCCATTTACGGTTATAATTTATCATGAGGATGATAAAGCAGTCTGTCAGAGGAAACACACAATGCAGTGGCCTCTTCCAAGTGATGTGAAAAAAAACACTTTAAAAAGGCAGTTACACAGATAGTCATTTTATTCAAAAGCTTGGAGGGTGGGTGTTTTTGTTTTTGTGTATGAGTTTGAATTAGGTCTGCACAATTTCAAGCTGTGTGTACACAGTACAAGTAATTTAATACTTATATCTACTATGACTTGAGCTGCAATATAACACATAATTCACAAAGAGAATTGACAATTCTCTCAAGCTAGATCCAATTTAATGCAACTTTTTTTTTTTTTTTGGGGGGGGGGGGGGTTTGAACTCACAACCTTTCATTTATTAATCCACAGTGCTGACCACTGCACCAACAATTTTACTATTCCTGATGATAACGGTATTTACTATTCCTGACGATAATGATATCGACTATTCCTGATAATGATATTAACTATTCCTAATGATAATGACATCAACTATTCCTGATGATAATGGTATTAACTATTCTTGACGATAATGATATTAACTATCATCAACTATTCCTGATGATAATGATATCAACAGATTAACCCCTCCCCCCTTTCCACATCCTATCTCTATGGGTCAGCAAGCTAAGTTGATGGAGTGGACTTACACGCCAGTGGTTGTGGATTCAAATCTTTTTTTATTTTATTTTATTTTCTGTTTAAGGCCCAGCTCACTGTGTAGGGCCATATCAGGTCTATAACCATTTCAAAACACACACAATACTTCAACAGGGAAAAAAGGAAGTACACGTATTAATGTATTAATTAAAACAGCACACATAATCTAAGGAGATACACCTGGCGTTGACCACTCCATCCAATTTATCACACAGGGGAGTTAAAAAACATACCTGAATACAAATTTAAACACAACTAAGAATACTAAAACATATAAAAACGAACCTAAGTTTTATCTTAAATTGAATCCACACGTCACATTTCCCTAGAGCCAAAAATGCACTTCATACATGTACACAATTATCACTCCTAAGAGAAAGTACACAAGACTTTTTTTAACACGTACAGATGAATGGACCAGCACGGCAGAAAATGACAGGAAGACATGACAAAAAGCAAAGGAGGAAGAAAGAAACAAACACAATGACAGAATAGAGTAAACTTCCAGCACAGAATTTCCAGGTGAGGATACTACTTACACTGAAAAATTCAAATCTGGGGTGTGCTAAATTAAACTAGGCTTCATCTCAGGTTCTCATTACCAATCTGAACATCATTGCTATGGTGATATTATGGGTAGGATTAGGTATGCCCCCTTCTCCCACTTCCCTACAATGAATATCCCCGTTGGCCATAAATTTCAGGTGGGTGCTGCCTTAGAAATGTACCAAAGCAAAGCAAACGTTTAAGGTCTTTATTGTATTTTTTACCTAATACTTAAACCAGAAGAACAAGAAAATCAATGTAAGCGCATCTCCAACAAGACAACACAAAACAAAACAAGCGCAAATTTTCGGCCAACTAGCCTTTGTCAAGCGCGAACGCACGGTCACAGACAAATCACAGACACCAAACAATGGATAATAAAAACGGGACTAAAAACTTCCCTGCCGCCTCGTCCAGTGGGTAAGAGATGGAATGCCCATGTCATCATGAGCAGTAGTAAGAAAAGGGGAGAGGGGAGGCAACTGTGATGTCAAAAGGGAAGTGAGATAAGTTCTGCAATTTTGAGAAGTGGCCATGCTATATCGGTATAGCCCTGTTCTGAAGAAGGCACAGGGCAAGAGCCAAGAGATAAGGGAGTAGATTGTGCCAGGTGCCAAGAATCTGGTAGGCGTGGGAACAGGAAGAGACATGAAACAGCATGTCTGAATTTTGTTACTCATGGTTTGTCGTTAAGACCATGTGGTTTGCGTGTTCCAAGTTTATTTATGAGGTGGGATTCTCTGTCTTTCCTGTCTATGGTGCTGTTATTGTGTAGAAGCCACAGACCTTTCACTCGGATGTCACTGATTGAGTGGTCTGATTGGTTGAAGTGATTGGGGATAGTTTTATCCCTTTGGTGGCGGATATCAGCCAAGTGTTCTTTGAAACGTGTGTCAAGAGTGCGTCCAGTTTCACCAATATACAATTGGGAACATTTAGAGCAGCTGATCAAGTAGACAATGTTATAAGTTTGACAGTTGAAATGTTTTGTAATTCTCATATGAGATTTGGGATCTTGTAATATACCCTAATACTTAAAGAAATACTGAAAGAAATACAAATACAGTCATTAGTAACATGATTTTAATACAATTATCAACAAATCTTTTTAAATGCATGCATGCATGCATGCACACACACACACACACACAAACACAAACACACAGAGAGAGACACACACACACACTCTCTCTCTCTCTCTCTCCGACAGGAAATTCACACCTTTCCTACATTTACTTGTAAGAAGTTCTATCCTCTCATTTCCGTGATATTCTACCAATGTAATACTCTGTAGATTTGGGAAACTATCACTTTCGTGTCCTGTAATTCCGAGGCATAATGAACAATACAAACAACTAGAAAAAAATATGGAAAACCTGATTCAAGCTGCAAGCAGCATTCGTTTTTTTGTTTTGTTTTGTTTTCTTATTCAAATCACAACACAAAGATTGACTTGATCAACTATGTGCAATTTATAATGTGAGTGTATGTGTGTGTGTGTGTGTGTGTGTGTTGTGTGTGTGTGTGTGTGTGTGTGTTGTGTGTGTGTGTGTGTGTGTGTGTGTGTGTGTGTGTGTGTGTGTGTGTGTGTGTGTGTGTGTGTGTGTGTGTGTGTGAATGAAGTTGAAAGACAATGTCACAAATTGCGATAAAAATATAAACAGAAAAAAGTTGAAAAAGCCAATCAGGACATGATGAAAAACAAAATCCAGGACAAAGTACTTCAATGCCTAGAAGTAGAACAATCTGACTTAAGTTAATGTGTGTGTGCGTGTGCGTGTGTGTGTGTGTGTGTGTATGTGTACATGTGTGCGTGTGTATGTATGTGTGGGTGCACTCACGCACATATATTATAAGTGCATGTGTGTGCGCATGCACATGTGTGCTGTGGTGTAATGTGTTCTGTTTGTCAGTAAATTATCTGACAGACTCTGAGCCTGTCATAACTGCAATATTGTATTTCTCTGTTGTGACAACAGAATTATTATATGCACATCAGGCTGTTCTTTGCCCCTTGAGGAAGGCACATCACTGAAATACAGCACCACTTTTTTTTTCCTGTTAGTGTTATTATTATATGTTAATATATTTCTGCTATCTCTGAATTTTTCTTTTTTAATGGGATTTTGACAGGGAATACATCTAGACCACTATTTCACTTTTCAGATCTAGCAAAAACGGAGCAGGGTGGGGGTGGAGGAGTCCTGACTTGAATATGATCGAACCTGGGCATGCCTTGGCAATCATTTAACTGCCAGACCACACTCTCTGCTGTGCCTATAACATGAAACCAGAAGAAGGTTCTGAAACCTATGAACCCTTAAGTTGACATCACCAGAATGACTGGAGCATTAAAGTGAGCACAAAACAGACCAGTTTTTAATGTTGCGATCTTCAGACATGAGACGTTGATTCTACAGCTTTATCAAAATAACCAACCAGTAAAAGATGTAAAGAAGCAGATACTGGGGTAGCATTATCAACCTGGCTATGTAAAATTATTATAACCATCATCCCAGCATCCATTTTTTTCCTCAAATATCCTTTCAGATGCAAAACCACATGCATACGCATAAGACACATATACTACACGTCATTATTGAAGGGCCAGGAACGTTTTTGAGTCAATTTTTGAAAGGAGAAATAACCTATTTTTTCTTACTCTTTTCTCCAATTCGTTGCCGTAACTGAATGGATAAGAGCTCAGACAACATTGCAGTTTCCTTTTGGCACGTGTTTGGGGATTTGCCGATTTGCAATGGGCGGCCCAAGGAAGACAATTTCCACACGAAATTGTCGAATCTTCAGCAGGGTCTCTCTGACGATGCAGGCAAGGTAGCGACAAAATTCGCTTTGCACGTGCAAGGCAAGCCCTTTTTGAACACTACTCCAGCCAAAGTTGCCCGCAGACGAGGATAAAAAGGACCCGTTCTTGGTTCATTTTAACCATGCTTGCAAGACGACGGATGACGGATGAGCAGCGGGGGAGAGCCCTCGCTCTGCTTGATGAAGGCCTAGCGCAGCGGGAAGTTGCTAGACGACTTGAAGTGTCGCATTCCACAATCCAGAGACTGCTGGAGCGCTTCAATGAGACTGGAGCAGTCCAGGAAAGGCGTCACACGGGTCGACCCAGAGTAACGACAAGACAGCAAGACCGCTACCTTGCCCTCTCCGTCCTGAGGGAAAGGGCATCCACTGCGGAGACCTTGAGGGGTCAGCTGAGGGACGCAACAGGTGCTAACATCAGCTGCAGCACGGTGAGAAGACGGCTACATGAGGCAAACTTGAGGTTACGGAGACCGGCCGTCCGACCCGTGCTGTCACCGGTCAACAGAGTGCGCCGCATGACCTGGGCCAGGGAGCACGTGACCTGGACAAGGCAACAGTGGGCCCGGGTCTTGTTTTCGGATGAGTCCAGGTTCACCCTGACCTTTAACGATGGCCGGGCTCGGGGTGTGGCGACGTCAAGGGGAGAGGTTCGCTGACGCCACTGTCCAAGAGCATAACCGGTACGGCGGCGGGTCGGTGATGGTGTGGGGTGGCATGAGCCGTGGTACCCGGACCCCCCTGCTCCCCATTGACGGCATCCTGAACGGGGTCCGGTACCGGGACGAGGTTCTGGCGGCCGTGGCACTGCCTGCGCTTGTGGACCTTGGTCAAGGCGCCATCTTCCAGGACGACAATGCACCTGCGCATCGAGCACGCCTTGTGACCGACTTCCTGGAGCAGCATGAAGTCGTCCGTATGGCCTGGCCAGCGTGCTCACCTGACCTGAACCCAATTGAACACCTCTGGGATGTGCTCGGGAGGCGCATCAGGGACAACCACCCCCCACCGGGCACCCTGGCCAGGCTGGTCGACATCCTGCAGATCGAGTGGGCGGCCATCCCTCAGGACACACTCCGTACCCTTGTGGGGTCGATGCATCGGCGCTGTGAAGCATGCATCCAGGCTCGGGGCGGACACACGCGATATTGAAAACAGATTGGCCAAATCTGACACTTTCTGTTTTTTGAAAAGGGGGGGATGTTCC
Organism: Monoplex corrugatus; assembly: GCA_030674185.1. Lineage (NCBI taxonomy): Eukaryota > Metazoa > Mollusca > Gastropoda > Littorinimorpha > Ranellidae > Monoplex > Monoplex corrugatus. The sequence goes on along the minus strand of CM060312.1, from coordinate 77,569,149 downwards.
TTTAAATGCATGTGCTGTTCACTAATGGGTCATTGTGCTAATTTCTTTTTCCAAAACAGGTGTGGAAATGATGAAATAAAACATAGAATCAATTCTAAACATTGTCAATTATTTCAACTTAAAATTAGAGAGGAAGGAAGAAGTGGCCCTTAAATTATGATTAGGAGTATATGCATCATTATGTGGACAGTGACACAAACACATGCATAACTAACCTATACATATATGTATATATCAATGTAATTTTCACGTATACATAGACACTTCATAATTTTTTTTTACAGCAGTTGAATATGCAGTGCAGAGTATGCATGTTTATTCAACATTATGATTGTGTATTGTTACATCCCCATGTGAACATACACATGCACACACGCATACACAGTGTCACACACACACAGTGACACACACACACGCGCACACAAACACACACACACACACACACACACACACACACACACACACACACACACTTGCGTCATTTGGTTAAGAAAAAAAACGTTTAGACCTATTTTTCTTCGTCTATTCTAAACGAACTCAACAAGTTCAACAATGACAAACTTCCACAAAACATTACCGTTACCGGGTAGTTACATCGTGCTGACTTTTGCTAAAGGCGGCGGGGAGTAATCGAAAGTAGGTCAGTCCTGACCAGGCCTTACAAAATACAGCAAACTATCACTATGAATTTTTAATGTGTCTAAACACTTTTCGTTCGAATAGACATGCAGACTATTCAAGATAGCTTTGTCGGACATAGCTTAACGACAGTAAAATATTATCCTAACCGACTAGTTATCTTGTCTCCGGATTAGGCCGGTTGCTGTATTTCAACTAGACTATTTGAGTTCAGTTCAGAAGTGTGTCAGGTCCGACTACTAAACAACATTTGAAGAAAAAATGTTTCCAGTTTCGGTATCATATCTTACCATAGTTAGGGTTTGGCTGAGCAGTATTGATTCGCAGATACTTTCTGAAATTTGTCACGGCCAGTTCGTCACTTTCGTCGTTGGCAGACATGCTGTCGAAGGAAAAACGCTACTGAAAGGAATGAACAAGCCACGAACTTCTCGGTCTGGGTGCAGACGACACTGTGAAAAATACTTTTTCAGTTTCAGTAACTCTGTCGCAGGAGAGTTGTTTGCCCATAGAGTTGCGTCTCTTCCTGTCATGTCATTGGACACGCGGGAGAGAAGGGGTTTCCAGCTTGCAAGCTGTTTCTGTTTGTTCTCACGATCGGAAATTATCTACATGTCATTTTCAAACCCTATTTTGGGAAAAAATACCAGAAACTTA
>CM060312.1:77557853-77560353 GCA_030674185.1 Monoplex corrugatus | reverse complement strand
ACGCCTCCTGGTGCAGACTATCATCTCCTGAGATGTAAAGAGGCCGACGATATCAGTGAAAAGAGGTAATGCATAGAGGAAAGAGGGTGGGTGTAATGAAGTTTGGACAACATGTTCGGTGCAAAGAGGAAGGAGGTAATGATATTTGGACAACTCGATCATTGAATAAAGGAAGGAAAATAATGATGTTTGGTCAGATTACCAGTGCATAGAGGAAGGAAGGTCATGAGGTTCAGACACTCCGATCAGCGCATAGAGGAAGGGAGGTAATGATGGTTGTACATTCCGATCAATGCATGGAGGAAGGGAAATAATGAAGTTCGAACAATAATGATGTCTGTACATTCCGATCAATGCATGGAGGAAGGGAGATAATGAAGTTCGAACAGTAACGATGTTTGTACATTCCGATCAGTGCATGGAGGAAGGGAGATAATGAAGTTCGAACAGTAACGATGTTCGTACATTCCGATCAGTGCATGGAGGAAGGGAGATAATGAAGTTCGAACAGTAACGATGTTTGTACATTCCGATCAGTGCATGGAGGAAGGGAGATAATGAAGTTCGAACAGTAACGATGTTTGTGCATTCCGATCAGTGCATGGAGGAAGGGAGATAATGAAGTTTGAACAATCTGATCAGTGTATAGAGGACGGGAAGCAATGACATCGGGGACTACATTTTGATAAGTAAATTTAAGTATGGTAACAAACGTAAAAAGTTTCAGTTTTCAGTTTCGGTTTCTCAAGACGTCGTCTCCACGATCGGAATGAATCCCATATACACTAACCTCACATGTGCCATGGGAGAAAAAAGAAAAACCTGTGGCCCATCTGAGGGTCAAACCCACGGCCCCTGCGTTATCAGTATGGTGCTGTAACTAACTGAGTTGATGCTGCCATTGATAAAGTAAAGCTTGTTATTTTATTTGTTATTTTCGTTTAAAGCCCAGCCGACTGCGTTGAGCCATATCAGGGTTATAACCATTTGAAAATATATACAACAATTCAACAGGAAAAAAAGAGAAAGAAAAGAAGAACACATATGAATGTATTCGTGCATATGATCTAAGGACATGCCCCTGACGTTGACTGCTCCGTCTAATTTATCGCACAGAGGATTTAAAAATCACACCCGAATACAAATTTCAGCATACTTAGGGACACCAAAACATGTACAAAAACAGGCATAATATATCTAAAATTGCTTTCGCATATCTCACCTGCCTAGAGCCAAAAATGCACTTACTACATGTACCCAATTAATTATCAGTCCTAAGAAAAAGTGCATGAGACTTTATCAAACACATACAGCTGCATGGACCGGCAAGGCAGAAAATGATAGGAAGAAATAACAGAAGGTAAAGGAACAAGGTAGAAAAAAAGACAGTGACAGAAAAGAGTTAGTTTCTAGCACAGAATTTCCAGAAGGTGGGAATACTATTTATACTGATAGAGCCCCCAGCATCTCCACGGGGGTAAAGTAAAGCTGTGCTGAGTATTGTCAAAGCAAACAGAAAACTAAATAGAATGACCGTCACCATTGTCATCTCATTGTAGCGCTGCGGATAGTGTGCCACGGTGCTGGTCTGGTGGAGATATCGCATATGTTGTGGTTCTCCATGTCCTGTTTTCATGTTGGTCTCAGTTTTTTGGCTGTGTGTATGTGTGTGTGTGTGTGTGTGTGTGTGTGTGTGTGTGTGTGTGTGTGTGTGTGTGTAGTGTATGTTTGTGTATATATATATATATATATATATGTGTGTGTGTGTGTGTGTGTGTATGTATGTGTGTGTGTGTGTGCGCGTGAGCGGGCGCGTGTGTGTGTATGTATGTATACGTGAATGAGTGTGTGTGTGTGTGTGTGTGTGTGTGTGTGTACCTGTGCGCGCACACGTGTGTGAGCGTATGTGCGTGCGTGCATATACGCAGGCACGCACATGCTTTCATACATCTATGTTTACATGTAACTAGGGCAAAGTTTGTTTGGAACGAAAGCTTGGCAATAAGACGTCTACGATGGGCGTCCCAAAAACTCTGACCAGCTCTTCGACCGACAAACACGACTGATAAGGAGACACCACTTTCGTGCTGCCCTCTGTCGTCCTCGCTGTGGGATAGAGCAGCGGCAGTAACTCATGGCAAAGTGCTGTCAGAAAGATGTTGACCCAGCACTTAATCCTGGGCTTGCCACGCCATGTGTCACTCCCAAGTTAGTGTCAGACGATAACGCAACGGGCCAGACAGCGTTGAAACGGTTGTGTTTTGCAATCGACAATTTCTGTGTGAAATTGGTGTCGAGTTCTTTTCTGCGAAGAAGCAAAATACAACAGATCATCATCAGCATTAGATTCTTTTTCATCATAAGACCGCTGTTGTTGCACTCACTGTCATGTTTTAAATGAGGTAGCTTTCGTTGAGGTTGTCTATTGTTGCCATTCACGACTAGGTTTTAACTCACGAGAAAGCTCTTTCAGTATAAATAGTATCCCCACCTTCTGGAA
>CM060312.1:77535353-77540353 GCA_030674185.1 Monoplex corrugatus | reverse complement strand
AATTCTCAAGTTCGTGCTGGAGATCAACAAGTTTATCTTTTATGATCGTATACGCTTGGGGAAAGAGTTTTAAATGCATTGTAGGTTTGAAAGGACAACTTTTTTTAGCTTGGTTTTTATATGCTTTCTTTTTAACAAAACTTGGAGTTGTTTTTAACGTGATGTTAGCCTTGATATGGCCCGGCCCTCATGGTCGGCTGGGCTAACAGAAACATGAACTCGAACTCGAAATTTGTTGCTCTGGCTTTCTCTGTCAAAATCCGTTTCAATAACATGCCAATAAGGTAACGTCTGCACACACTCCGTCAGACAGTGACGATCAGACATGCTAGTGATAATCAGACATGCAATTTCTGACACCTGGAACCATGTCTGATTGACCCTCCACCTCTACCCCGTTGTCCCCTGCATCCCTTATGCTCACTGTTATCGTCTGCTCCATTCCCCTCGACTTTGTTATTTGTGTTTTAAGCCCAGTGGACTGCGTAGATCCATATCAGGGCTAATTCAAATTGACCCGTTTATAATGTAAATATTATCAATTGATCCAGATTATTTATCTTATGAAAACAATGAGCTAATTCGTTTCTTTTCTGCATTGAATGTTAAATAAATCTTATATGAAAGACGAAAAATGAACCACCAGCACTCAAGCAAATAAATAAATAGATAAATAAAAATAAATAAATGAATAAATAAATAGATAAATAAAAATAAATAAATGAATAAATAAATAGATAAATAAATAAATAAGTAAATAAATAGATATGTAATAAATAAATACATCCCCACTAGAAACAACAACCACAAACAAACAAAAGTCAAAACAAAAACAAAAACCATAAAACAACAATCAACCAAAACAAACACCCATCAGAATATTTTTTATTATCCAATGGCTCAAAATCATCCAGGAAAAGGATCATGTTTCATAATTTTGAAAAAGTGTGTTATGGCGGAAATAATATGATCAAGCCAGTCTAATTTTCTTCTTTTTTGTGTGGTGTTTTTAAATACATCAGATTTGGACATAAATGGAACCTTGAGGGCAAAGTTGCTGAAAAACTAACAGAGCAGACAGACATTATTTTTTTTTGTAGACAGTGAGTACTCGTATCATTTGCAAAGAAGCTGAGGGCCTGTGCGATCTCATCTCGTACCTTATGTTACACACACACGCACATACACACACACACACACACACACACACACACACACACACACACACACACACACACACACACACAACACAACACACACACACACACTCACATACAGACAGACACACACACACACATACACACACACCTACGTACACACACACACACACATGCACACACACACACACACACACACACACACACACACATGCATGATGTCCAAGGATGACCCAATACAAGCAATCATCCAGACCTTGCAAATCTAAATCCCTGTGACTGGCATTGTCAGCCATGTTGGATGACGTCAGTGCTGGCGTCGCAGAGCAAACGGTCAGCTTTGACAACGGTGATGGAGAAGTGGTGTTGCATCAATTGATTCTGTGATCGCGGTAATGACACATAAAATGTTTAATTGTCACCCTCATCTATCGAAAAACTTACCAGTCTCTCGCCCAATGGGAAACAAATTACTTAACCAGTCGCCCTTGATTCAGAGATTCGAACAACGAACGTAATGGGTGGTAGGCTGTAGATTCGAATCCCATTATCACCATCATGTGCCCTGCCGCATGGCGTTGGACATACGAATATACGAATCTATACGAATCTATCTTTTGTCACTGCATGTACATCTCCCACCCTCTCTGTCTTCATCCAATCCACAGGTCCGTTCATCATTTTCTCCTGGGGTCTACCAGGTGCTCTTTTCCCCTCCAGCTTTCCTGTTGTGACTAGGTGCTCTAATTTCTCTGGCCTCGTAAAGTGTCCCGTAACTATTGCTTATCTTTTCCTAATCTTCCCCCTCTAGCTTTCCTGTTGCAACTAGGTGCTCTAATTTCTCTTGTCTCATAAAGTGTCCTATAAATGTTGCTTGTCTTTTTCTAATCTTCTTCATTAATGGTTTTGTGTGTGTGTGTGTGTGTGTGTGTGTGTGTGTGTGTGTGTGTGTGTGTGTGTGTGTGTGTGTGTGTGTGTGTGTGTGTGTGTGTGTGTGTGTGTGTGTGCCTGCCTCCTTCACGAGGTCCCATGTGTCTTCTTTTCGAATGCCATCAGTCCTGTCGAATTGAATGTTTTGGCCCCTACTGACTCCTGCTCGGTGTAGAGCGTGCTATGGGATCATTGGAAAGCCTGGGACCACACACTGGAGTTTTCATCAATTTGACAGACGCATCACTGAAGATATCACTCAAATTTCCTGACCAGCACTGCAGGTGTCTGTATCTCTTGGTCTAGTTGACGCCAGGAAACATAATGACAGGAAGTATAGAGCAGAAACCTGTCAAGCAGTCTCAATCCAGGGTGGAACTCTATACCATCACGATTATATCCTCATTGTCATGCATCATCAAAAGAATTGTGAAAATTTGTCACAAGATCTGTGACGAAAGGAATGGCGTAGAAACGGGACAACAAGGCAAACAAACAAACAGACAACCAACCAACCAACTAACTAACTAACCAACCAACCAACCAACCAATCAACCAACCAACCAACCAACCAACCAACCAACACCAACCAACCAACCAACCAACCAACCAACTGACTAACCAACGAACGAACCAACCAACCAACAACCAACCAACCAACCAACCTACCAACCAACCAACCTACCTACCAACCAACCAACCAACCAACCAACCAACCAACCAACACAACCAACCAACCAAACAACCAACCAAACAACCAACCAACCTACCAACCAACCAACCTACCAACCAACCAACCAACCAACCAACCAACCAACCAACCAACCAACCAACCAACCAACCAACCAACCAACCAACCAACCAACCAACCTACCAACCTACCAACCAACCAACCAACCAACTAACCAACCTACCAACCAACTAACCAACTAACCAACCAACCAACTGACTAACCAACGAACGAACGAACCAACCAACCAACCAACCAAACAACCAACCAACCAATCAACCAACCAACCAACCAACCAACCAACCAACCAACCAACCAACCAACCGACCGACCGACCAACCAACCAACCAACCAACCAACCGTCGGACCGACGACCAACCAACCAACCAACCAACCAACCAACCAACCAACCAACCAACCAACCAACCAACCAACCAACCAACCAACCTACCAACCAACCAACCGAACGTACGAACGAACGAACGAATACACAAAAATCACTCGCAAAATAGGATGACTGTGGAGGTCTGCCTTCACATGAAATGGCGGCTCAATGGTCAGACTTTTGATTGCATACTTTGCAAACAAGACATCCCAGGTTTGGGGTGGCGAATTTTCTCTTCTACCACACATCCTTCCCCTGTTCTCAAGACTTAAACACACACACAACACACACACACACACACACACACACACACACACACACACACACACACACACACACACACACACACACACAGACACACACAAACACACAAACACACACACACTCACACACACACACATACAAAGCCTGACGGTTTTACAAATGTCAAATAACTAAATTGATCTAACACCTCTCTCGTTTTCTAGCTGTCTCTGTCTGTCTCTATCTCTTTTTCTCATGTTATGTCTTTCTTTCTTTCTTTCTTTCTTTCTTTCTCTTTCTTTCTTTCCTTCTTTCTTTCCTTCTTTCTTTCTTTCTTTTTTCTTTCTTTCTTTCTTTCGTTCTTTCATTTTTTCTTTCTTTCTTTCTGTGTGTGTGTGTGTGTGTGTGTGTGTATATCTTTGTGTCTGTCTGTATGTCTGTCCATCTCTCTCTGTCTCTGTCTGTCTATCTGTCTGTCTCTCTTTCTCTCTTTCCCCCCCTCTCTCTATCTCTTTCTCTCTCTCTTTCTTCCCTTTTTTTTTTTTACAGATTTCGATGACGTCCATATTTTTGGAGACAGGTGGAAAGTTTGAAAAAACAAAACAGCTCAGGTGATCATGTTGGAGCACTGATCCAGGTAGCCTGGTGAGGGGACGGGGTGTTGGCTCAAGGTCTCAGGTGGCCTGTGTCATCCCAGAGGAATGGAAGATGATCTGGAAAGGCCATTAGACAGAAAGCATTGCAAATACGTCCCTTGAAAGTGTGTTTGAAAATGCAGATTGAAAACGCGTCAGATGCAATGTTGGCAGTTTCGGTTTCGCGTATCGACATGAATAATGCTTGGTCAACGGTTTTGGTTCGTTTCGGTTTTGGTTTGGGTGGTATTGGGTTTAATTGTATTGGTATGGGTTTAGATGAGCTTAGTTTGTTTCTTTGATTGGCTATTTGTTTTGGCCAAGTCTTGGTTTGATTATTTAGCTTGGTCTACTGTCCTGGATCTTATCCTTTGATGGCTACCTCTTTAACAAACACACACAGACACACATACACATGCACACACACAAACACATATACACGCAGATACACACATACACACACACACACACACACACACACACACACACACACACACACACACACACACACACACACATTCACACATTCACACATTCACACATTCACGAGGGGGTGGGGGTGCAGAGAAAGAGAGAGAGGCAGAGCCAGGAACAGAGACAGACAAACGAACAGCTTGACAGACAGATTGACAAAATAAATAGACAGATGGACACACAGACCGTCCTCCAGACAGATAATCTATCTTTTTGAAATGTACAGTGGGAATACACAGGTGTGAAAATGAACACCGAGGACATGGAAATACCGCCTCAGATCTCTCTCTCTCTCTCTCTCTCTCTCTCTCTCTCTCTTTCTCTCTGTCTCTCTCTCTCTCTCTTTATCTCTCTCCCTCTCTCCCTCTCTTTATCTCTCTCTCGCTCTTTTTCTCTTTCTCTCTCTGTCTGTCTCTCTCTTTCTCTCTCTCTCTCTTTATCTCTCT
>CM060312.1:77530353-77532853 GCA_030674185.1 Monoplex corrugatus | reverse complement strand
GTGTGTCTGTTTGTGTGTGTGTAATGAAACAGTAAAAGGGGAATATCCCGTCTGCCTCTGTCTGTCTCTCTCTGTATCTCTCTGTCTCTCTCCGTCGCTCTCTCTCTCTCTACCTCTCTCTCTCTCTCTCTCTCTCTCTCTCTCTCTCTCTCTCTCTCTCTCTCTCTCTGTGTCATTTTCTTGACGTATGTGGTAGGCTTGTCAAGTGGGTAGTCTAGACAGAAAGTCCTGGGTTGAAATCACTGTAAGTTAAGGATGGAGGATTTTGTTCCCAATCCCTCTGGCCAACTGTGTGTGACAACCCAAGTATCTGTTTCTGTGTCTGTGTCTGTCTGTCTGTTTGTCTGACTGTCTGTGTGTCTGTCTGACTGTCTGTGTGTCTCTATTCTCTCTCTCCCCTTCTCTTTCTCTCTGTCTCTCTGTCTCTGTCTCTCTGTCTCTGTCTCTGTCTGTCTGTCTCTGTCTGTCTCTGTCTGTCTGTCTGTCTGTCTGTCTCTCTCTCTCTCTCTCATCTCTCCAATTTTTGATAGAAATTGACATAGAAAGAAAAATAAGGCAAAAGAAACACTAACAGCAGACAAGCAGACAAAGTGAACAAGCACGCACACTAAACACCACAACCCTCAAACCCAAGCGAAGTATAGACTAGACAGTAAAGATCATCATCATCATCAACATTATCATCAGGGTGCCTTGCCGCATGGCGTTGGCGATCATGGACTTCTATCTGTCTCTATCTCTTGTTGCCCCAAGCATCTCCTCCACCCTCCTCGTTTTCAGCCGCTCCGCAAGTCCGTCTAGCATTTTCTCCCTGGGTCTACCTGGTGCTCTCTTTCCCTCCAGCTTTTCCGTTGTGACCAGGTGCTCCAAATCCCCTTCCTCATAAAATGGCCTATAAATGTTGCCTGTCTTTTCCTAATCTTCCTTATGAGCGATCTACTTGTGTCTGCCTCTATCAAGACTGTCTTGTTTGTTTCTTTGCTGTCCATGGAACTCTCAACATTCTTCTTAGAAACCACATCTCGGCTGCCTCAATCTTGCTCTGGCTTTGCTTGCTGACTGTCCACGCCTCACATCCGTACAACAGTATTGGTTCTATATAACATTCAAGGACTCTCTTCCTGATATTAATTGATAGGCATTTGTTGGTAAGAATGCTTGTCATCTTCTTGAATGCTGTTTTGGCTTGGCCGATTCTGCCGGCTATTTCTGATGTGCATCTGCCGTCTGATGAAATGACCGTTCCCAGGTATTTGAACTTATTATTTGTTTTGTTGTTGTTCTTTACTTTTGTGTTCAACAATCATGGACAAAAGAAAGATGAAGACAGTGAAGAAGAACAGCAAAACAAATCCTTGAAGATGGTCCAGGCTTTCTGACAATCTCCATTTTTGTACACATTATTACATGAAGCCAGATTTTGTCTCTTTCAAGGCTGCTGTGGCCTTGAAGAAGCTTCAGATGAAATACATCTTTACATGCATCGAGAATAATGGAAGACTGTCAGAACACTGAAACAGATTTTGAATACTGTCACTTCACACATCTTCAATAAACAGTTCTGTCCATCGCACCTTTTCTACCTATCCCCACTCCCCCATATCCCCAATCAGTCCCTTTCCCTCCATGTGTCCCTTGTCGTCTATCTGCCCCTTCCAGTGTTCCGTCCGTTTACCTACTCTTCTTTATCTCCATTTACCTGCCCCATCTATTTTATCTATCCAACACAAACAAATACAGGTTCAAGAAGAAAAAGAAGAAGACAAATAACAAGGAGGGGGAGGAGGAGAAGAAGAAGAAGAAGAAAAGAACAAGAAGAAGAAGAACAAGAAGAAGAACAAGAAGAAGAACAAGAACAAGAAGAACAAGAACAAGAAGAACAAGAACAAGAAGAACAAGAACAAGAAGAACAAGAGCAAGAAAAACAAAAATAAGAACAAGAAGAAGAAGAAGAAGAACAAGAACAAGAAGAGGAAGAAGAAGAAGAAGAAAAAGAAGAAGAAGAAGAACAAGAAGAACAAGAACAATAAGGACAAGAACAAGAAGAACAAAAATAAGGACAAGAACAAGAAGCAGAACAAGAACAAGAAGAAGGGAAGGAGGAGGAGGAGGAAGAAGAAGAACAAGAAGAAGAACAAGAAGAAGAACAAGACAAGAACAAGAACAAGAACAAGACCAAGAACAAGAACAAGAACAAGACCAAGAACAGAAACAAGACCAAGACCAAGAACAAGAACAAGGACAAGAAGAAGAAAAAGAAGAAGAACAAGAAGAACAAGAACGAGAATAAGAAGAAGAAGAAGAAGAAGAGGAACAAGAACAAGAACAACAACAACAACAACAACAACAACAACAACAACAACAACAAGAACAAGAAGGACAAGAAGAACAAGAAGAAGAACAAGAAGAACAAGTACAAGAAGAACAAGTACAAGAAGAACAAGAACAACAAGAACAACAACAACAAGAACAACAACAACAAGAACAACAACAACAAGAA
>CM060312.1:77497853-77507853 GCA_030674185.1 Monoplex corrugatus | reverse complement strand
CACCTGCACTTTCTTCCAGTCTCATGGTCAGGTCTTGTAGTTCTTCGTTGCTGCCTCCCATCAGGTCGATGTCATCTGCGAACCTCAGGTTGTTGATGGTTCTTCCTCCGATGGAGACAGTGGAGTGGAAGTCATGGAGGGCTTCACGCATGATGTTCTCCAGGAAGAGATTGAACAGCACGGGAGAGAGTAGGCAGCCTTGACGGACTCCAACTGTGGTCTTGAAGTAGTCCCCTATCTGGTTGTTGAGGAGAACTGCGCTGCTGGCAGTGTTATACAGCGCCTGGATGGTTTGGACGAGACCTTCCTCTATGCCAAACTTTCTTAGCACCTGCCACAAACCCTTATGCCACACCCTGTCGAATGCTTTTTTAAAGTCTATGAAGTTGTGGAACAGGTCTCTCTGATGCTGCAGATGTTTCTCCATCATTATCCGGCAGGTGAAGATCTGTTCTACTGTGCTTCTGCCCGCCCTAAATCCAGCTTGTTCTTCCGCAAGGTGTTCTTCCGCTTCTTTCTTCAGTCGATTCAATATGACTCTGAGCATGATCTTGCTGGTGTGGCTAATGAGACTTATTGTTCTGTAGTTCTGGCATTGGCGCATATTTCCCTTTTTGGGCAGGGGGATGATGAGTGATTGAGTCCATTCTGTGGGCCACTGTTTTGTCTCCCAGATCTTCTGACAAATCGACGTTACACGAGTGACCAAATCATTCCCTCCATGTTTGAGCAGCTCTGCTGGGATATTGTCTGCTCCAGGTGATTTCCCTGCTGGTAGGCTGCGGATGGCTTCTTCCACTTCTTCTCTCATCACTGGTAGCGGTGAGGATTCCCTCAATGGTGTTGAGTCCCCCTGAAACAAACTGTCATCTGGCTGTATTGGGTAGTTGTATAGTTCTTGGCAGTACTGCGTCCATCTGTTCAGAACAGCGGAGCTTTCTGTCAGCAGCTCGCCTGAGGTATCCTCGATGACTGACGATCTGTTTTGCTGCGTCTTGGTAAGGTTTTTCAGTGTGGTGAAGGCATGTTTGCTGTTTCCTTTTTTCATGCCTTTCTCGATGTTCTCACACTGGTTGTTGATCCATTGTTCTTTGGCTTCAATCATTTTCTTCTTTACAAGGTTGTTGGTTTTACGATACTGTGCGGCTTCTTCAGGGCTGGAGTTTTTCGTCTTCTTCAGTGATCTTCTGTTGTCGCAGAGGTCAAGGATGTCATTTGAGATCCATGCTTGGTGTTTCTTCCTCTGTCGCCCCAGTACCTCCTCTGCTGTTTCGCGGACTGCCTCACCAAAGTTGTTTGTGAGGTCGTTGATGTCGCTGTCCAGGAAGTTGAGTGCCGCGAACCGCCCCCCGAGCTGTGCCTGGAATGCCTCTTCTATCTCTGGATCTTTTAGCTTTTCCAGGTCAAACTTGATGCGTGGCTGCGCAGCTTGGTACTTCTTTTTCAATTTGATCTTCATTGTGAGCAGCACGAGGTCGTGGTCGCTGCCTATATCAGCTCCAGGGTATGTCCTCGTCTTTGCTTTATTAATGCTTGATTTGAAGCGCCGCGGTGTGAGGACAAAGTCGATCTGGTTGTGAGTCTTTCCGTTCGGCGCATGCCAGGTTGTTCTTCTTGACAGTTTGTGGGGGTAGAGGGTGTTGGCAATGGTGAGCCGTTGGGTGCAGGCAAACTCCAGAAGGCGAAGTCCCCTGTCATTAGTTTCCCCTGTGCCAAATTGACCCACTGTTCCAGCCCAGTTTTTGTAGGCATCTGGGCCAACTTTGGCGTTGAAGTCCCCCTGAACTATGATGATGTCTTTCCTGGGGGCTTTTCCGATGGTGTCTTCTATTTTCTCATAGAATTCTTCAACCACCTGGTCTTCGTGGCTGGTAGTTGGAGCATACACTTGTATGATGGTGATGTTCTTTGGTTTGGCTGACACCCGAATGCTGATGATTCTGCTGTTGACAGGCGTGCAGCTCATGATGCATCCAATGACTTCTTTGCGTACGATGAAAGCTACGCCATTTTCATGTAGTGACTCTTCGCCACTGTACCACATCTTGTGTCCTTCCTCTGTGATTGCTTCTCCGAAGCCTGTCCATCTTACTTCCGATATACCCACAATGTCCCATTGGTAGCGTCTCAGCTCGTGTTCTAGTTCTTTTACTTTGCCGCACTGATAGAGTGTACGGACATTCCAGGTTCCAATGGTAGCTTTTTCCGTTGGCAGTTTGAATGATGTCTTTGCCCCAGTAGCTGACTTTTCACTTCCACCCTGGTGCTTGTCAGTGGTAAGCGCGGTCGTTTGTAACCCGGGCCCCGACCGATCCGGTATGTTGTTGGCTATAGTGTCTCTCATATCTTTTCTGTGGGCTTAGGTTAATCCTTGGTGGCGCCAATCCCCTCTCCAAGTCTCCTGCTGTGACAGGTAGTACTGGGCTACAGCTTGCCAGTAGCAGACCTATTTGTCTGACCTGACCTGATATGTATATACATATACATATATAAAGAAATAAACAGACAGACAGACAGACAGATAGATAGATAGATAGATAGATAGATAGATAGACAGACAGATAGATAGATAGATCGATAGATAGATAGATAGATAGATGGATGGATGGATGGATGGATGGATAGATAGATAGACAGACAGATAGATAGATTGATAGATAGATAGATAGACGAATAGATAGATAGATATATAGATATACTGGTAGATAGATTGATAGATAGATAGACAGAGAGAGGGAGAGAGAGAGAGAGAGAGAGAGAGAGAGACATTGATATATATATATGTACATATATATATATATATATATGTGTGTGTGTGTGTGTGTGTGTGTGTGTGTGTGTGTGTGTGTGTATGTGTGTGTGTGTGTGTGTTATATGTACACACAAACAAAAGCTTGTATACATACATGTACACAAACACGCACATACACACACGTTTGCACACACACACACGTTTGCACACACACACACACACACACACACACACACACACACACACACACACACACACACACACACACACACACACACACACACATTCCAAAACAGTGAGGAAGCTGATATAACAGCTAAAATAGGGACACAACAACATGCACAAGCTACATGTTTAGAGGTCCCTTTATCACTACCTACAAGAATGTGACATGTATGATTTCAGTTAGTGGCAAAAGATGTCTGGCTGCTTGTCTTTATATGACGATATCACGAATATTTGTAACATAACCAGGGGGTTAAAAATGATTACTCGAGGCAAATAATCACCCTGCTGTGTGATGAATGCTTAACGCTTTTAAGGCCAACAATGTTCACAATTTTTTCTTTGCTGGACAGCAAAGAAAACAAACGAGACAGTCTTGATGGAGGCAGACACAAATAGATCACTCATAAGGAAGATTAGGAAAAGACAAGCAACATTTATAGGCCATTTTATGAGGAACGGGGATTTGGAGCACCTGGTCACAACGGGAAAGCTGGAGGGAAAGAGAGCACCAGGTAGACCCAGGGAGAGAATGCTGGAGGGACTTGCAGAGTGGCTGGGGATGAAGAGGGTGGGAGAGATGTTGGGGGCAACGAGAGATAGAGATGGTTGGAAGTCCATGGTCGCCAACGCCATGCGGCAGGACACCTGATGATGATGATGAATGTTCAAAATGTTATTTGTATATGTAATGACTCTTCTGTAGTGTAGATGACAGCTGTTTTTAAGACCAACTGTGTTCAAAATGTTATTTGTATATATAGTGACCCCCCTGTTCTGTAGATGAAAGCTTAACGCTTTTAAGACCAACTATGTTCAAAATGTTAATTTCATATACATGTATAGTGACCCCATGCTGTGTAAATGAAAGCTCAACACTTTTAAGACCAATTATGTTGAACATTTTATGTTTGCATATATAGTGACATCCTGCTGTGTAGATGAAAGCTTAACGCTTTTAAGACAAATTGTGTTGAAAATGGTATTTGCATACACATGTATAATGAATACCCTGTTGCGTGGATGACAGTTTAACGCTTTTAACTTCAATTATATTGAAAATGTTATTTGCATATGCAGTTACCATCGGTTGATCACATTTTGATCTGTTCGGAGTTAAAAATCTGGCATATTGTTGTAACTGATTTGGGTATACCGTTATCTTTTTCCTGTATATGTATATATTTTTCCCTGCTTCACCCCACTTTCACCTTGCCCTTAACCAATCCCGGAGTCTTGAAGACCCTTAGGGCGCCATCGAAGACTTTGCAACTGGCTTTCTCCATTCCTCCCGGCACAGCCAGTCCGTTTCTTTCTCCAGATCAGTCCATTCACTGAAGTTGTCCTCTCATTTCTTTATCCAAAACAAGTGTAACTGCCCGCGTTGAAGCAAACAGGAACCAGAAAAAAAAAAAACACGAAAAAAGAATAAGAACGCGTATTTAATACAACAAGACAAGACAGGCGCAAATTTTCGGCCAACTGGCCTTTGTCAAGCGTAAGATCACAAACAAACAAACACCAGATACAAAAATTAGAGAAGAAAAAGACTGAAACTTCCCTTGCTGCTCCGTCCCGTGTGAGAAAAGGAATAAACTGACTGAAATGATATAAGGTGTTTTTGAGTAAATATTCACTCAAGAAAATTGGTCCTGTCTTGTCTTGTGTTGAATACGCGTTCTTATTCTTTTTTTTTTTTTTTCCTTTTTTAAAATTTTTATCTGGTTCCTCTCATTTTTTTTACCTGCTAACTGCTACTAATACCTAGTAGCATTTGTTCCCTTCGTTTTGGGCTTGTGCAATTTCATTAACACCACCAGTAAATATGACAGAGACGATGATGTTGGAAACGGTGGTAATGAAGTATGCAGAAATAGGTGAGTGCTAACAGTAGATGTATCGTATACATCGGTGTAGTTTGTGGTTGTGACGTGGTGCAGCAACACTATGTTGTTGTTTGTTTGTTGCAGCAAGCTTTTTTTCAGATTTTTGTTATTTGGTTGTTGTTGTTGGTTTTTTTGTTTTTGTTTGTTTTTTGTATCGTTATTAGATAACGTACCGTAAACAGACGCATGCACGCCACACACACACACAACAACACACACACACACCCCACACACACACACACACACACACACGCACACACCACACACACACACAACACCACACACACACCACACACACACACACACACACACACACACACATACTCACAGCACACACACACACACACACACACAACACACACACACAACTCACCCATTTCACACAACACACACCTCACACACACACACACACACACACACTCTCCACCACACCCCACACACACACACACACACATACTCACGCACACGCACTACACACACACACACACACACACACACGTCATACACACACACACACACCACACACCGTCAACACACACACACACACACGCTACACACACACACACGCACACACCACACAACTACACACACACACACACACACACACACTAAAACTAACACACACACACACACACACACACACACACAACACACCACACACACACACACACACACACACACACACACACATTAACACACACACTATCTACGCAAGCTTGCTTAATTCTGTGAAAGCATGGCACCTTTTATCTCACAATCGATGGTTCATTTAACTTGCATTTTGTTTGTCTCCATTTTCACAGCAGCAAGCCGTTGAAAGCATCCTAACTCAATGAGATAATGAAAGCTGTGACCGGCCCTGGCCCTGGCCCACCCAAACTTGTTGATGTGGTGGTGGTGTTGTTCAGGACGCTCACAGCTAACATCCATGTTGGCAACAGTAATTACAGCTTCGTTTTCTGCTAATGACAATCCTTTACAGCACAGAACTAATGGTCCATTTTGTGCAATAAATCGAAATCTATCGCTTTAGCTTTCGTGGGTCAGAAATAGACTGAAATTCAGCCCCTTGTGTAATGGCATTGGTATATCTTTAAATGGCAAGAATGAATAAAATTTTCCAGGCTCTTTATTCCATCTAGCTTTGTTTGAAAGGGTAAAAACTGAACTATGAGTAGGAGTCTATGTTGCTGTGCTGTTAACTCAAGTTCATATCACTTATAGCCTAACCGACTACTAGAGCCATATCAGGGCTAAAGTCACGTCCAAAAACGACAACCCGGTTAAGATAGAAGACAACAGTGAAAAAAAACACGCTCACCGTTAACTTTGCAAGTCTAAAATGCAATTCAAGGTGCTGTTAAGTAGACTACAGAGTGTTGTAAACTAGACAATAGATTATATACAATTCTAATCTCAGACACACAGTCAAGTTCTATTTTATTTGAGTAACGCATAATTTCAGATGCACTTGTGGTCCATTTATAATATTGCAGAGAAAAGAGAGGTCCAGAGTCGTGTTGACTCTGTTGCTTATGTCTACGTGAAGTGAAATCTGATTCAGGGTGGAGAATAATTCAATCAACATCGTTACGCTGTATCTTCAGGCCCAACCAGTCGCCACAGTGCAGTGGTTAGCGCAACGGACTACAGACTGACAGGTTTAAGGGTTCAGGTACAAGCTAGCTGTGTTGTGATTCAGACCTTTAATTATTTATTTACTTATTTGATGTGAATGTTCCTTTTTTTGTAATAAGATACACAGAGACACATGTCATTTACATGTAACCAAGATTATTCCAGTGACAGGCTGATACAATACCAGTACAACATATCCACCAGGTAAAACATAGGCTAGGTAGGGCCTCAGGACCTGGCCAGCTCATGGGTTTATGTGCAAGCTTAAGGTTTGTGCCATGATCACCATACGCATGACACCTGTGACGTTAGTGCATATGGAAATCGGAGACGTCGTCTTGAGAAACTGAAACTGGGATTTGTCCACCCCAACCAGCTCCTACCCTGAAGGTGAGCGTGGTATGGGATCATTGGGTAGACTGGGACCACACAGTCGAGTCTCATCCACTTTACGGACGCGTTATTGAGCGTGTTGCTCAAATCTCCTGACCAGCACCGCAGGTTCTGTGTTTCTTGAGCCTGGTCGATGCAATGATAGATAATGATGGGAAGCATAGAGCACAGCCCTGTCATACAGTCTCAATGCTGGATGGAACTCCACAGCATCATGATTATCATGCTCGGCGTCACCATCATCATAGCACTGTAAACACTTCCCAGCTTCTGTGGCCATTAAGGCGGCGTAAGAAAATGGGACAAAGAAGAGAAAAAAAAAGTTGAGCCTAAAAGTGCGATGATCCATAAAAAGAGTATCTTCAAGCATAGACAGAAATATATTTGCCAACAGCGCTCGCGTGTACTGTTTGTTATGACTAACCCTTCTTGTATAAACAACCAATGACCAAACAGCTGAGCAAACCCATAAGTATGTTAGAAAGCACAGAACTAAACAACCCATGTGCATACTGTTCTTCAGTGTATTTACCTGCAATATCAAAGCATCACTTTAAGCATATATACGCAGTTGAATACATGCTGTTCTTAACCCTTTGACTCCCTTTGTCCACCGGCATCCTGCATTGCCAATCATGTTAGCAAAACAAAAACGTAACCCTTTGACTCCCTTTGTCCACCGGCATTCTGCATTGCCAATCATGTTAGCAAAACAAAAACGTAACCCTTTGACTCCCTTTGTCCACCGGCATTCTGCATTGCCAATCATGTTAGCAAAACAAAAACGTAACCCTTTGACTCCCTTTGTCCACCGGCATTCTGCATTGCCAATCATGTTAGCAAAACAAAAACGTAACCCTTTGACTCCCTTTGTCCACCGGCATTCTGCATTGCCAATCATGTTAGCAAAACAAAAACGTAACCCTTTGACTCCCTTTGTCCACCGGCATTCTGCATTGCCAATCATGTTAGCAAAACAAAAACGTAACCCTTTGACTCCCTTTGTCCACCGGCATTCTGCATTGCCAATCATGTTAGCAAAACAAAAACGTAACACTTTGACTCCCTTTGTCCACCGGCATTCTGCATTGCCAATCATGTTAGCAAAACAAAAACGTAACCCTTTGACTCCCTTTGTCCACCGGCATTCTGCATTGCCAATCATGTTAGCAAAACAAAAACGTAACACTTTGACTCCCTTTGTTTACCGGCATTCTGCATTGCCAATCATGCTAGCAAAACAAAAACGTAACACTTTGACTCCCTTTGTCTACCGGCATCCTGCATTGCCAATCATGCTAGCAAAACAAAAACGTAACCCTTTGACTCCCTCACCACTATCCACCAGCTTCCTGCAGGAAGCTGGCGGTTAGTGTGAGGGAGTCAAAGGGTTAATTTTTTTGCAGCTGATGGATAGGGTGCGGGAGTCAAAGGGTTAATCATCTCGTACAGCCACATGTTTTCACAGTGATTGTTTTCATCAAATTGTATACTTTATTCCCATCATACTGTCGGTGAACGGCAAGGGCAGGTAGAGATGTGTGATGAATATGTAGACTGGACAAATCATTGGGTAAGGTATTTTATCAAGCTGGTTTACACTTCTGATCTCCATAGCGTTAACTTAAAATTGTAGTAACACTTTTAACATGTAGTTCAATATTTTTAGACGAGATCAAATATACAGTTATTGGTTATGCCATTCACAAAAACACAATGTTTTCGTCCAAAGATATAGCGTCACTGGATACTCTCTCTCTGTGTCTCTCTCTGTCTCTCTCTCTCTCCCTTTCCATCCCTCTCTCTTTCTGTCTTTTTTCCTTTTCTCTCTCTCACTCTCTTTCTTTGTTTCTCTCCCGTTTCTCTTTCTCTTACACACATACACGCGCGCGCGCACACACACACACACACAAACACACACACACAATCAAACACACAGACAGACAGGCAGACACACACACACGCAGAGAAATAGACACACACATACACACACACAGACATACACACCCACACAGACAGAGAGGCAGACAGACACATACACACACACACACACAGACACACACACACACGTACACACTCACACACAGACACACACACGCACAGACACACATACACACACACACACACACACGCACGCACGCACACACACACACACACACACACACACACACACACAGCAGGTATATGAGTTAATACCGTGTGTTGTGGACGATGAAGGCTGACCGCTGACACAAATACGTACATGTGTGAGTGTTTTTGTGAAAACGTTTCAATGAAAATAACAATCATAAATAATCACCTAACCACAATTAGACACACTCAATCCAGCAAAAAGGTTTGCTAAAAGCCGGTAGTAGCACTGGGGCATTATCCACTCAAATCCCACGCAAACCAACAATCATCAGCCCAGCCAGCCCAGAGTCCATTACCAACCTTGCCATGTTTGAAAAACTAATTAGTCCTGCACACCAATATCGCCTCCCGAAAACCTGGCCCAAGTTTGTGGACGGGTTTCCTCTCATGTCGAACCGTGTTGTCAACCTTGTCACCAGGCAATGTGCACAGAGACAGAGAGAAACACGGACAGGGGAGATAATCACCTAGAGCAATGAACAAGAGCGAGCTTCCGGTGAACATCTGTCATCATGATGGCGGCCGGCCACAGGAAGCGAAGTTAAAGGGCTCGTTGTTTGAGTCTAACAGACGACAGTGAATAAACACTGGCCTGGCCTGGCCTGCCATCATATCTTGAGGCCAGATGCCTTGACCTTTATTTATTTGCTGTAGCCGGAGAGAATCCTGAGTATCGTGCAAACCCAAACGTTGAAGGGTTGAGTGGGTGTTAAAGATTGATTTCCTCATCCACACGACGACTGTTTGGCTTGACCCGTGTTGGAAAACAAAACAAGCCTTATGACAATGTTTGTTATATTTTTTTCTTGTACATTTCGAGCAGTTAATAAGTTTCAGAGAAGATAAAGCGAATGATCCACGTTAATCTGTGAAGTGTTTGTGAATCAGCAGCAATACTAACACGTTTTTTTTTAGTATAATCTTTTAAGAAAAGGTGGGATCGTACAAGTGTAGATTAAGTAGTAGCGTGTAC
>CM060312.1:77482853-77490353 GCA_030674185.1 Monoplex corrugatus | reverse complement strand
TCTGATTCTGTTTACTTACTACTTACTTACTTACTTACTTACTTACTTACTTACTTGTTTGCATGCTTGCTTGCTCTCTTGCTTGCTTGCTTCCTTTCTTCCTTCCTTCCTCCGTCCTTCCTTCCTTCCTTCATTCCTTCCTCCTTCCTTCTTCCTTCTTCCTTCTGTACTTTACATTATTTATTATTTCTTATTCTTACTTATCTTATTTACTTGCTTACTTACTTACTAACTCCTCACTTACTCACTGCTATTTTTTACTGACTTATTATTACTTACTTACTCTTACTTTATATTACTTTGTTTATCCAAAACAAGTGCGACTGCCCGCGTCCACGCAAACAGGAACCAGAAAAAAAAACACGAAAAAAAAAAATCAGAACGCGTATATACTACAACAAGACAAGACAGACGTAAATTTTCGGCAATTGGCCTTTGTCAAACGTAAGATCAAAAACAAACAAGACACCAGATACAAAAAATTAGGAGAAAAAGTCTAGAAACTTCCCTTCTGCTCCGTTCCGTGTGAATAATGGAATGACACATGGGTCACCAAAGTGTTCTCTTCACTATTTTATTCATTCATTTATTTACTTTCTTTCTTTCTTTCTTCTTTCTATTCTTTTTTTTTTTTTTTTTCTTTTATTTTTTAATTTGTATTTATTTATTTTATTTATTTATTATTTTTATTCTTTATTTATTTATTTATTATTTATCTTTATTTATTCATTTATTTATTATTTATTTATTCATTCATTTATTTAATATTTATTTAATTGTTTGTTTGTTTGTTTGTTTGTTGTTTGTTTGCTTGTTTGTTTTACCCTATCAACTTTTGCCCCATCTCAGTGACGTTGACCACACGCCAGCATTCCAGTTCCACATCACAACATCAACCCTAAGTTCATTTATTCAAACACCCTGTCTCATGAAGCCCACGAGAACCGGAGAAGTCAAGGTGCCATAGAGCCACCCACCAAAGGAGACCCAGCACTGCTATTCGGTCACTTTGATGGAATTCAACAGCACTCTTGTGATCCAGCTTACAAAGCAATCTTCCTACTAAGTCTCCTATTAGCGACAGTCAGAGCTCAGTGGCTGAGCAGAACGAGTAAAACATTCACGTTCCTACAATGTTAATGAAGTCAGAGCGAGTACAAATTCACGTTTCCTACAATATTAAGTGAAGCCAAAACGAGTAAAAGATTCACGTTCTATATAAGTGAAGCCAGAAGAGTACAAGATTCACGTTTCGTACAATATTAAATAAACCAGAACAATAAAAGCTTCACGTTTTCCTACAATATTAAGTAAAGCCTTAGCCCTGATATGGCTCTAGTGGTCGGCTGGGCTATAAGCAATATGAAAAGTAAAGCCAGAACGAGCAAAAGATTCACGTTTTCCTACAATATTAAATAAAGCCAGAACGAGCAAAAGATTCACGTTTTCCTACAATATTAAGTAAATGCTCCGTTTTCCTTCAATATTAAGTAAATGCACGTTTTCTACAATATTAAGTAAATGCTCGTTTTCCTTCAATATTAAGTAAAAGCTCGTTTTCCTCAATATTAAGTAAATCTCGTTTCCTTCAATATTAAGTAAAATGCTCGTTTTCCTACAATATTAAGTAAATGCTCTTCCTACAATATTAATAAATGCCGTTTTCCTACAATATTAAGTAAATGCTCGTTCCTCAATATTAAGTAAATGCTCGTTTTCCTACAATATTAAGTAAATGCTCGTTTCCTACAATATTAAGTAAATGCTCGTTTTCCTACAATATTAAGTAAATGCTCGTTTTCCTTCAATATTAAGTAAAGCCACGAGTACAAAATTCGCGTTTTCCTACAATATTAGTTAAGCCAAAACGAGTAAAATGTGAATAAGTAATGATTTTCGTCACATACATACATATAGGGACATTTCTCTGTTTAATCAGACTGTGCAGCATGTTTCTATTGTTAATCGTTTTATGAACTTGCAGTGTATGATACAGTTTTGATACCAGTGGAAGCTAGAGGGTGGGAGAAACTAGCTATGTTGCACAAGGAGAAGGCTGAATTGCTTTCCCGTGTATATATATATATATTTTATTATATTATATTATATATTTTATATATATATATTATTATTATATATATTTTTTTTTACCAACAGGCATTATTTGAAAAAAATACAAAAGAGATTTACCGTTTACAGTCCTTAAATCAGATCAGGCAATCTTTCGTCGTATCACTATAAGAACACATAATTATGTCTAATGATGCAGTGCAACTAGCTCTGTCTGTCTGTCTCTGTCTCTGTCTGTCTGTCTGTCTGTCTGTCTCTTGTCTCTCTGTCTGTTTCTCTCTCTATGTCTATCTTTGTCTGTCTCTGTCTATCTTTGTCTGTCTCTGTCTCTGTCTCGTGTCTGTCTCTGTCTCTGCTCTCTCTTTCTCTCTTTCCTTCCTTGTTTTTTTTCTGTCTGTCTGTTTGTCTCTCCCCCTCTTTGCCTCTGTCTGACTTGTAAATGGCGTACTGTGAGTGTTGGAGATACATTGTTTACACATGCATATACGTGTATGTCTTTGTTGTAGACAGACAATGAAAATCCAATTAAACTGATCGCTTAACTACACTGCGCACACTCAACCCAGCAAACAGTTAAAAACCACAGCCCTCGTATATATCATCCAATCAATTCAAAGCAACTATCATCAGCCAATGTTGAGTGTCCATTGCAGACTTGACCGAGTGTGAAAAACTAATCAGTGCTACATGCCAGCGCCAATTACATCCTCCAAAACCAGCGAGAAGTTTGTAGACAGAGCCAACGGCACCGATTTCCTCTCCCCCATGTCATATCGTGTTGTCAGCTTTGTCACCAGGCATGTCCACAGAGAGAGAAACATTGACGGGAGATATCACCAAGGGCAATAAGTTGGAACAAGCTTCCGGTGAACATCTGTCAAAGTGTTGGTGGTCCGAGGAAGCTGGAGTGAAGGGGCTGTGTTCCTGGTTCTGGCAGACGATTTGTGGCTATGATTGTAAGCTGGTCAGCCATGTCTTGAGGACAGCTGTCGTGACCGTCGCTTTTTGGTGCCAGATTGAAAATCTTGAGTATGATGCAAATCCTTGGAGCTGAAGAGTTTGGTCGTGTTTGTTACTGATTTGATCATCGATGTGACAAATGTCTAGCCCTAGCCCACCAATTCTTTCCGAAAATGAAACCAACCTTATCAATATCAGCAATATATTAGTTATATTGGTTTTCTTCTTTGGAAGTAAACCGCTGGACAGGAGGTTGATTCATACGAACTTGCTGTGAATGTGTAAGTTATGGTGTCATCAACTATATGTACATGATTTTCAAACTCATATTTTGAAAGAAAAAATAGGCAAACGAGTACGATTAACTCATCGTGGACGTGTCAAATGTATTGTAGCCATTGCTTTCATCAAAATACAAAATATATACTGTTTTATCCAAACTATCAAGCAGATGCTGTGTCTGCCTTCTCAGTCTGTCTGTATATAAATGAAATATGTCAACCATAAGTTCTTGCCTTTTAGTTAAAGGATATTTTCAAAATTCAGTAGTTGATCTGTTCAAAGGATAGTCAACTATGTATTAATTTCAGTGTGCCTGACCCAGTTGGCCTACTTCTCATCACACTAATAAAAAGGTCAAGAATACCAGACCTTCATGGAGAGCTGGAGGCTTAGCGGGCTGTAGACTGCTGTTTCCAGCTGCAGGGGATATTGTGTGAAACTGTAGCAATGAGTGTATTGCATATTGGAACCCACGGTGCTATTTGCCACAGTTACAAGATTTCCACATCTGTCGTCAATGGTTTACACATCACGCACGTTACCATAGTGCTGATTATTGAAGATTTAGATTCTTTGCTGGCAGGTGGACATTCTCTAGCTGTAGCTGAGTACATTCAGTTATTACATAAAAAATAGTACTCTATTCTACTGAGAAGAATGGCAGAATGGTTCAGACGTTAGCCTGCCAATAACTTAATTCCAGTCTCCAGAGTTCGCTCCCCACAGAGGCCTCGACATTTCTTCTCCGTTTGTCCGGAAAATCGAACTTAATGTCTAGTCCAGTCCTTCGGAAGGGGACGTAAAACGAGTTGGACCCGTGTTCCTTCTGGCCTCGCAGGCTAAAGATCCCACGGCAGTCGAAAATCGTGAAGAGGAGGGCATTGCCTGGCTGCCTTGGTGTAAAACAGTGGAGAGACAGGTTGATTTCCCAGGTCCCGCCCCTTGAAGACCAATTAGCCTTCTTGCCTTTCTGAAGTCTTGGTAAAAAAAAAGTGAATATGAACATGAATTTGAAGCGAGGGAGAAGGGGATGGGCACCGCCCTTGTGGTTCTGGTCCCGGGAAAAGTTGAAGTCTCTGCCACCTCAACTCCCCCACGACCCCAGGATTATGGAACTATCTAGGTAGGACCCCAGGACATGGCCAGCTCATGGTTTATGTGCAGGCTTCAGGCTTGTGCGCTGATCATTCTGGATCTTCTCCATCACATGGCACCTGTGACGTTAGTGCATATGGAAATCATTCTGACCGCGGAGACGTCATCTTGAGAAACTGAAACTGAAACTGAAACTGAAAACTGTACTGTCTTTGTAAACACAGAGCATTTATTGTGAGGGACACCACGGGAACAGTTTGTAGTCAAATGGGTACACGACAGAACGTCCTTGGTTTGATTCAGCCAGAACCTCCCCTGGTGCTTAACCCTTCGACTCCTGCACCATGTCCACCAGCATCCTGCATACTCAACCATGCTAGTAAGGCAAATCCTTAACCCTTTGACTCTTTCGCCTTGTCAACCACCTTCCTGAAGAAGCTGAAGAATAGGGTGAGGGAGTCAAAAGGTTAATTTTTTTGCAGTTGATGGATAAGGTGCAGGAGTCAAAGGGTTAAAGGATGAAGTTTTTTTTTTCGATCTCCCAGGTCAGCCTGTACTTGTGCAGATCTGCCAATGCTTAAATCTTCTTTGTGTACCGCGTTTCCAGAATATGAAATATATACGTTAAAATATCCTGTAAGTCATGTCAATGGCTGGATTATGGAAACCTCGAAAACACCTCTCTTGCGATCACTGGCAAGTTTGAAAAAAAAAACCCCACACTTTTAGCTCATAACCTCTACCGTTGAAAAATAAAGCATCATTATCATTATCACTGTTATTATTATTTCTCTGTTTCTGACATTTCTCTCTCTCTGTCTGTCTGTCTCTCTCCCCCCCCCCTCTCTCTCTCTCTCTCTCTTTCTCTCTTTCTCTTTGTCTGTCTGTTTGTCTGTCTGTCTGTCTCTCTCTCTCCTCTCTCTGTCTCTCTGGTTGTTAACTACCTGTAAGAAAAGATAGCCATCCTTTTTACACAACTATTCTTACCCTGATGTTTTTATTTTTTTCACTTTCTCAAAACCTGTTTCTGGTTCTGTTTGCATTACCAAGAATAATTAACCCACCATAACCCTTTACCATAACCTAAACTGTAACCTTCAACAATCCACAAAGGAAACAAATCACGATTTTTTTTCTTCTAAAATTCCAGACATCGGTCCAGGACTATTGACTTCGACGAGATTGTTGTTCGAGTGTGCTAACAGATGTCAAGTTTAGTTTTAGTGTGTCGCTGTCGGAATATTCCTGTCAATAGGGACAAATGCTGCAGTCACGCGGTCTGAGAGGATGACAAGTTGTCTGTCGCGTGGGTTGGCAGGAATGGAGTGAAGGCGGTTAAGTTTTGAAAGAAACATTCACACCAGTCAGGCTGGTATGTTATACAAGATTCCCCAGAGGGATGTTTTTTTTTTTTTTTTGGTTTTAAACAAATTAGACGTCTTTGTAGAGACTTATATATTTAGAATGCTGAGTGGGAAAAACACACGAAGACATACATACATTCACGCGCATGCACGCGGTCACACACAACACAACACACACACACACACACACACACACACACACACACACACACGCACACACACACACACACACACATACACACACACCACGCACGCACGCACACACACACACACACACACACACACACACACACACACACGAGCTTACGCATACACATGCGCACGCATGCACACATACGAATGCACACACACCGATACACAGACACTCAATCACACACGCGCGCGCGCGCACACACACACACACACACACACACACACACACACACACCACACAGCACGCACACGCATGCACACATACAAATGTACACACACACACACACAACCACACACAACCGCACACTCGCGCGAACGATACATACATACATGTACACATACACATATATATACACCACACGCACTCACACACAAACGCACACATACATACACACAAACACACACACACACCACACAAACTCACACACACGTACACACACACACACGCGCGCGCGCGCGCACATCATGTTAATTTATACCTATGCTATTTTACCTTACAACCAGTGTTTTAGTCATTTGCATTTTTTGTTTCTTCCCCCAATTTCACAAACAAAAGCTTTTTAACCCTTTCGCTCCTGCAGCCCATCCTCCAACTGCAAAAGCTTAACCTTTGACTCTGTCACCCTATCCACCAGCTTCCTACAGGAAGCTGGCGGATAGGGTGACAGAGGGAGTTGAAGGTTAAGTTTTTGCGTTGCCTGCATGGTTGACAATGTAATTGCTGGTGGACAGGGTGTGGAGTCAAAGGGTTAAAGCAGAACTCTCAGCTCACTAAAGCAGGAAAACGGTGACCGGCCCTGGTATTAAATTGTTAATCCAACGGCTTTTGTTGAAAACGCTTACAGCTATCATCCACTTAGAGCAACACACATTTTCAATTACAGTTGATTTGGATCGTTTGGAACGCAGAACTAAGCTTCAATATTGCAACCAGCTGAGGTCATTTAGGTCTCATTTTCGATGGGTCAGAAATGTATTGCAAGTTTGAGCTTTGCGTAATTTCACTGGCTTCAGTTTTCTAATGCTTATCATTTCGTCTGTGTTCTGAATCTACTGCTTTTGTTTAATGGTCACAAATGCAGTATGAATAAGATATTGATGATTTTGTTTCTTGAAGTGATAAGTCATGAACAAATAATTCCCAACTCTGTGAAATTCCAGTTGTTTTAAAAAGTGCCTGGTTTTAAATCGTCGTGTTCCTCGATTAAAACAATGAAAAGGGAAAGGGGTAAAGGAGAGAGAGAGAGAGAACAGGATTGCAGGCTCGTTTAAAATACCATTATAAAATATATACTAGGTAAAACATAGTCTAGGTAGGGCCTCAGGATTTGGCCAGCTCATGGGTTCATGTGCAGGCTTAAGGCGTGTGCCACGGTCACCATACACGTGGCACCTGTGACGTTAGTGCATATGGAATTCGTTCCGAGCGCGGAGACGTCACATTGAGAAACTTAAATAGAAACTGAATTGTTTCTTGACTTCACAACAAAAGGGGAAACAAATCAAAATTCTACACTGGGCATATTTCAATAAATGT
>CM060312.1:77450353-77460353 GCA_030674185.1 Monoplex corrugatus | reverse complement strand
AAACAATGAAATCTGTCTTTTGCAGTTGTCAGGAATCTAATTGCTTCCTTTGAAGTCTAAACAATACGTTGTTCTCTTTTATAGTTATGAACCTTTTTTTTTTTCTTGTATCATTGTTTCAGTCTATTGTCAAGTACGTAAGTATTCGCCCACGCGCTTGTATATTTGCATGCTGTAATGTGTGTGTGTGTGTTGTGTGTGTGTGGTTGTGTGTGTGTGTGTGTGTGTGTGTGTGTGTGTGTGTGGTGTGTTGTGTGTATGTGTGTGAGAGAGAGAAGGAGAGAGAGAGAGTGAGACAGACAGACAGACAGACATAGACAGTCATCAGACAGACAGACACAGACAGAGACAGACAGAAACAGACAGAGACAGACAGAGAAACTTTGGGCTTCTGACTTAAGGCTTCAGTAGAATGTTCATTACAATCAAAAGTTTTGCCAAAATTCTGCAGATTTATCAATACGTGGTCATCTTCCTTCAAAAGAATTTGGACTAACCTTTGTTTTATGAAAAATTCACAGTATATTCTCAGCATTAGGTCTTCTCTTAGAACATACAGTTCAGACACTTAAAGACACAGCAGGAGTATATAAGGCGGGAGGCTGCAGGGAAGTCACTTGAATTCAAACCGTCGGCGAGGTAACACACGCGGTGCGCTCTCAATTTAACGCAGATTACTCGAACTAGAGGGAATCTACATCGCTCATTTCTGGCACAGACATAAATATCAAACATTGCTTTTAGTTAGTTATAATCTTTGTAACAAAAAGTGTGGTTGTGTGCTTTTATTTGGAAAATAAAATCCGAATCGAAGGAATAGGGGCGGGGCTACTGTAACTTGATTGGCACGTCCATCGAAAATAGAAAAGCACGTGGAAGGAAATTGCAGAGCAAAACACTCATGCTGCCTGAACACACACACACACACACACACCACACACACACACACACACACACACACACACACACACACACACACACACACACACACACACACACACACACACCAATCTGAGGAGTAAATAAAAGCAACACTGACTTCTGGTGATAACAGCCTTTACC
Source organism: Monoplex corrugatus (assembly GCA_030674185.1). NCBI lineage: Eukaryota > Metazoa > Mollusca > Gastropoda > Littorinimorpha > Ranellidae > Monoplex > Monoplex corrugatus. The sequence goes on along the minus strand of CM060312.1, from coordinate 77,459,291 downwards.
GAAATCTGGTTTATCAATAGGCCTGGGGTATTCAATTTCACACCAGCAACAGCGCACACAGTCTGAATGATTTCACAAACTCAGCACTACCACTACTACACGTTTGTCAAAAACACCATATACTGATTTCTTTGATAAATAAATTGGATATAGCCTAGAGCCTAAGTGTTAAAACATGAGCATATCCACTGCCAGTCCACTGCTGACGATTTAGGCTACTGAAAGCATCAGGGCTCCAAAACAAAGAGCGTCTGCTGGCTAGCCCTCTCTCTGCCTATCTACTGATATCAGCACTGAAACTCACTGGTACCAGATATGAGAACGTCTGTAGGCCTAATGTACATACTGCCCTGTGAAATCCTACACCTGCCAAATGTGAAAAAGCCCAACGGATAAAAGGACGACATGAATTGGTCTAGAAGCACCGGGCGTAACTATGATGATGTGATCAAGATATGTCCGTGACACAGACCTGCTGTCATCAACATAGTCACTAGTGTCAGTACAACACACTGTCACATAAGATAGTACTATTTCACGTGCACACTGCCATTCCAGTCACGATTACCCACATTTGTCTTACTATTTCTTTCTCTTCTATGTTTATATCCAACGCTGTGAGAACTACAACGATTAATTTCATTTAACCCTTTAACTCCCTCTCCGTGTCCACCAACTTCATGCAGGATGCTACTGGACAGAGTGAGGGAGTGAAAGGGTTAATACAGCACAAAATAAGCACACATCTACATTCTCTGGCAGGAAAAAATAAGCGCGGTAACATAGGCCTAACTTGCGGCAGAAGACAGACAGCGACCTTGCAGCTTCATTTCCTGTGGGGGGGGGGGGGGGGGTTCTTTCCCGCCGTGGGAGGCTGTGCAGGGGATAAACAGTGCGTTTCCTCTTTTCTAGTCTTTCTCAGTGGAATGTACCCCCTGTGGGGCCTCCTATATCTAAGATGTCCGTGGTGGTAACCGAGTCTGTTTGACCAGGAAACTGCCTTCTCACGTGTCTCCCTCCATCTCTCTTAGAATTTTGCAGGATAATTATTCATCAAAATTTGAAGTAGTTTGCCGCTTTGAGTTAGCATCACGAGTTGTTTGACGTATATATGAAATGGAAAATACAATTAATCAGTCGATGAACATCATAAGTATAGTTCTTCTTCTTCTTCTACTACTTCTTCTTCTTCTTCTTCTTCTTCTTCTTCTTCTGTCTTCTTCTTTTTACTTCTTCTTCTTCTTCTTCTTCTTCGTTTCTTCTCTCTCTCTCTCTTCCCCTCCCTTCTCCCCCCTTCTTTTCTCTCTCTGGGTGAGTGCCTGAGGCGGGTTCGATAGAAAACAATGAAATCTGTCTTTTGCAGTTGTCAGGAATCTAATTGCTTCCTTTGAAGTCTAAACAATACGTTGTTCTCTTTTATAGTTATGAACCTTTTTTTTTTCTTGTATCATTGTTTCAATCTATTGTCAAGTACGTAAGTATTCGCCCACGCGTTGTATATTTGCATGCTGTAATGTGTGTGTGTGTGTGTGTGTTGTGTGTGTGTGTGTGTGTGTGTGTGTGTGTGAGGGATGAGAGTAAGAGGAAGAGAGAGAGACAGAGTGAGCAGCCCAGAACAGACAGACAGACAGAAACAGACAGAAACACCAGAACACGACAAACAAAGAAACCACACAACAAAACAACACACACACACACACAACACAACACACACACACACAACACACACACACAACACACACCAACACACACACACACACACAACACACAACACACACACACACACACACACAACAACCACACAACACACAACACAACACACACACACACCACACACACACACAACAACACACACACCACACACAACCAACACACACACAACACATACATACACACCCCACACACAACACACACACACACACACACAACACACACACACCACAACACACACACAACACACACACCACATACACACACACACACACATACACACACACACACACCACACACACACATACACACACACACACACAACAACATACACACACACACACACACACATACACCACAACACACACACACAAACCCAACACACACACATACAAAACACTACACACAAAACACCACACACACACACAACACACATACACACACACACACACACACACAACACCATACACCACACCCACACACACACTACACACAACACACTACACACACACAACACACAACACACACATACAACACACAACACACACACACACACACACAACACACACACACAAAAGACAGGGGGGGGGGTTGGGGTTGAGATTAGGACTGTGTGGGAGCAAAGGAGGAGGGCAGTGGAGAGAGGGCCATGGCCAGACAGTTTACAGCAGAAACACACAACCTCATAACCAGATGGCTATGTGGGACTGGGGTAATAGTAGTGCGTGTTGTGAGGACCGCTAAAAACTTACTTGTCAGTAAATATACGGGGACAGTGCTTTGGGTCAGGGGTTGGTAGTACCAGAGAAACTGCGCTGGGCTGGTGAGTGCGGGATGGGGGTGAGGGAGAAGAAAAGCTGCTTCTAGCACACAGATTTTGTTTACTGCTGCCGACCACGTGCACTGCTTTATTTAGAAAAGCCACGCCTACACTCAATGCGCATGCGTCCCGATCCATTGGATCGGATGTTACCCCTTTAACACGACTGCCAGCTCACCATCCAGCCTACCGTGCATATAGTTCAGACACCTTACACAACTGTTAGCTTACCCCCAGACCACCGTGTATATAGTTCAGACACTTAACACGACTGCCAGCTTACCATCCAGCCTACCGTGCATATAGTTCAGACACCTTACACAACTGTCATCTTACCACCAGACCACAGTGTGTATAGTTCAGACACCTTACACGACTGTCAGCTTACCACCCAGACCACAGTGTGTATAGTTCAGACACCTTACACGACTGTCAGCTTACCCCCAGACCACCGTGTGTATAATTCAGGTACCTTACACAACTGTCAGCTTACCCCCAGACCACCGTGTGTATAGTTCAGACACCTTACACGACTGTCATCTTACCACCAGACCATGTACCACCGTGTGTATAGTTCAGACACCTTACACAACTGTCAGCTTACCCCCAGACCATTGTGTGTATAGTTCAGACACCTTACACGACTGTCAGCTTACCCCCAGACCACCGTGTGTATAGTTCAGACACCTTACACGACTGTCATCTTACCACCAGACCACCGTGTGTATAGTTCAGACACCTTACACAACTGTCAGCTTACCCCCAGACCATCGTGTGTATAGTTCAGACACCTTACACGACTGTCATCTTACCACCAGACCACCGTGTGTATAGTTTAGGCACCTTACACAACTGTCAGCTTACCCCCAGACCACCGTGTGTATAGTTCAGGTACCTTACACAACTGTCATCTTACCACCAGACCACCGTGTGTATAGTTCAGAGACCTTACACGACTGTCAGCTTACCACCCAGACCACCGTGCATACAACACAAGGATGTCCAGCTTCAAGGCCAGAGGTCGACCAAGGAAGACTTGGATCGATAACGTCAAAGAGACTGAGCTCACATGGCATCCCACCTGTCCAGACTTTCAGACTTGTCGCAGACCGACAGCTCTTTCTTCTGCAACAACCTCAGCCGTTAAAACGGCAGGAATAAGGAGAGAGGAGGGGGGGGGGGGGAGAACAAAAAGAAAAAAGGGAGGGGGGGGAGAGAACAAAAAGTTGTAGGCCAATTTCGCGTGGAATGCATCGTAGAAGGAGAATTGGAGATCGGAATTTGCTCAAAAGCATGATTCATCGCACTGAGACAATTCAATATGCAGTCCACAGAGACCTGCCAATAATTATCTGCCAGACTCCTTCAGCCTGCGCAAAATCCCTATCTGTTGACCTTCAGAAGGAACCACTGTTTTTTTTGTTTTATTTTTTTGGGGGGGAAAGAGGACGAGTCCTGTCACACACTAAACTGACACTACAACAATGACAAGCATTCAGATGGGCAGCAAACAGGCCTTTCTTTTTTTTTCTTTTCTGCAGGCTGGGACTGACATGGCTCAACCACGAGCAAGCAAGGAAGCTGAAAAAAAATTTTCACCTCCCAAAAAAAACAACAACAAAAAACAAAAACAGTGGTTCCTTCTGAAGGTCAAACCCATGCCTGGCGTTATAACCATGAGACACCAACTGAACTAAAGGGGCCCGATCAGTGATCTGTGGCTGCAGAATCCAGCAGGGCGTTAATTTCTTAGCAGCGGCAGTCTGAGGCTGGTGATTTTATCGCCATAATCATAACTTCAACTGTAGCAGTCCACACGCTGCAAACCAAGCAGTTGGAAAAGGCCACATGCCAGACCGGTGAGTTTTTCATCTCGTTCGCCGTCACATTGGAATTTAACCCTTTGATTCCCGCACCCTCTCCATCAGCATCCTGCGTTATCAACCATGCTACCAAGGCAAATACATAACCCTTTGATTCTCTCACCTTGGACAGGGTGAGGGAGTCAAAGAGTTAAAATTTTGCAGTTGATGATAGGGTGCGGGAGTCAAAGGGTTAATCTTGAGAGTGAAATAGATCGTCTTCAGGTTGTAGGCGCTTGTAGTCGTGAGACTCAGAGAATCCGACAATAGCATCGGTATCTCACAGTGCAACCAAAAAGTTTTAAGGTTTCTCTGAGCAAATATTCTTATAGCTAGTCTTCATATACTCTGAGGGTGGTATGACTTTAAACTCAACAAAACAGTAACAGTAACACATCGTGTTCTGTAGTGCATCCCTAGTCCCGTACAGCTTCTCCAGCATGTTGAAAGGTGTCGGCCAGATCCCCTCTCTCAGCAACCGGTAGCTCTCGCAGATCTGGAGGACGTGTTTTGCTGTCTGATCAGCTTCTCCACTGGTGATTGTGTTGGTTCTTAATTGGGCTAGCTGCCTGTATTGAAAGAACCGGGACTTGATCAAGATTTGATGATGCGAGCTAAATCCCCCGTTCGCAATATAACAAATGGCCTGCTCACAGGCCTGGCAGATTGAGTGGAGCGCATATGGAAATGTCTGAGTGCGATGAATCCTTCTTTTTTACTAATTTTTTGTTTCATAACAAACGGATATCTAACACACAACGTGGCAACGAAAAATGGCAACAACAGCAAAGTTTACACATATGAAAAGACAACGTTGACACATGTGAACTCCACATAGTATACAAAATATACATAATATTTTATACATTGGAAGTTTAAAAATGAACATTAAGATTTAACATATGTCACCATTTCCCCTATGAACCCAGTTCACAAAACCACATCCCTTTGCTGAACGACAATCTAGCATCAACGAACAGTGTGGTTACAGAAATGGTATCAGTTTATACATATAAGACAAACACTGTTCACTAAAAAACAAACTATAACTTACAAAACATACAAGGCAATATTCTAATCAGTGAGGGTTTTATTAGGTACATCAATTTTGAAAAACATGTTATGAAGAAAATCCGTTTTCTACGGGGAAAGCATCGACATATAGTTGTTCCACTGAGCATTAAAAATAGATAAGTTAAAGTTTTTTTTGTTTTTGTTTTTTGTTTTATCGCGATGAATCTTTCTTGATCACACTCCAAAATGTTCTCTGCAGAGTGTTACAAAAATAACATTGTGTAACCCCCACCAACATGGCGTGCACACCATTGGCTTTCTGTTGGTTCTGCTGTGGGATGTGTCGGTATTGGACACATCCAGATGTTTGGAGTTTGTTTAAGAAGGATTTATCACAATGGGACAAATCCATATATACATCCATCCAGATCTGCCAGTAATTATCTGGTAGAATACCTGACCCTGCTGCACAAATCCCCTAATGCTCTGACAAGGTCTTGGAAATGGGGAGCGAGGGGAGCGGGGGGTATGGGATCTAAGAAACACTAAGCTGACACCATCCAAGACTCAAGAAGCACTCCACCAAGCAGTTTCCGTTTCCTCTATCAACCAGAGTATAAGTACCAACAACTGAGATAAACATGAAAGTGTTTTGTCCTCTGAAGGTAGGTACAGACATCCCTTTGCGATTGGTCTGTTTATTTCTGGCACCTCACGTGCAGCCGTTATTTTAACTTTTTTTTTAACGCACTATCTGATCGACCCACTTTAACAGCTGACCCTTGCTTTTACTAACCTTTTGACTCCGGCATCCTGTCTCCCGGCATCCTGCGTTGCCAACCATGGTAACAAAGCAAAAAAGCAAACATTTAACTTGACCCTTTGATACCAGTTGTAACACGTGGACAGTCAACACTCAAAGCCAGAACAAGACTGAGGCAGCGGAATTGTAGTTTCTAAGAAGAACGTTGAGAGTTCCAAGGACAGCTAAAAAAACAAAAACAACAACAACAACAACAAACGAGAGTCTTATGGAAGAAGACACAAGATCATTGATAAAGAAGATTAGGAAAAGAAAAGCAACATTTAAAGGCCATTTTATGAGGCAAGGTGAATTAGAGCCCCCGGTCACAACAGGAAAGCTGGAGGGAAAGAGAACACCAGGTGGACCCAGGGAGAAAATATTGGACGGACTTGCAGAGTGGCTGAGGACAGAGAGGGTGGTAGATGTACTTGCAGCAACAAGGGATAGATACATATGGAGGGTCATGATCGCCAACGCCACGCAGCAGGGCACATGATGATGATGATCAACCTTTTAATTCCCTAACTCTATCCACCAGCTTCCTACCAGGAAGCTGGTGGATAGAGTGAGGGAATCAAAGGGTTAAATTTTTGCAGTAGGTGGATAGGGTGAGGGAGTGAAAGGGTTAAGTTTTTGCAGTTGGTCGATAGGTGGAGGGAGTCAAAGGGTTGAGTATTTGTCTGGATACCAGTCGCCATGCTGCAGTGGGTAAGCAGCGTACTACCGACTGGAAGGTTGTGAGTTCGAATCCCATCAGTTTTTCTTTTCGAAATTATTGTGGGATTTTTTGGGACCTAGGCGGCTCCTTCCAGGATTTGACTGTGCTGTGGGCTTACTGAAAAGACTGAACCACAAAGACAGTCTCATGCACTTCACGGATGTATCACTGAGGGTGTTACTGATAAGTCCTTACCAAGATGGTGAGTGACTGCATGCATCTCCCGTGCCTGGTGGATATATTAAGATAGGAAGCGTAGAATACAGGCCTGTCACAAAGTCTCCGCAATCCAGAATGGAACTCCAAAGCATCATGATTATCATCCCCATCAAACTGCATGACCACAACATAGTGAAAAAAATGTCCGAAATTCTGGACCTTTAATGTTGGGTACGAAATGAGACAGAAAAAGCATTAGTCTGTTGTGTGTACGTGTGTGCGTGTGTGTGTGTTACGTATGTGTATGTGTGCGTGTGTATGTATGTATGTGTGTATGTGTGTGTGTTTGTCTCTGTGTGTGTGTGTGTGTGTGTGTGCGTGGGCATGTGTGTGTGTATGTGTGTGTGCGTGTATATGTGTGTGTGTGTGTGTTTTAGGCGTTCCGATTTATATCGGGATCTTCAACGTCCATATTTGGCGTTCTGCATGCGTATAAAAACACGAAGGAGCTTTAGGCGGTAACAGGTATGAATACATGTTGACTTGGGAGACTGGGAAAAAATCCATTCCCTTCACCCTGGGAAAAATCTGCACACCCTTTACCCAGGAAAAAAATTGCACACCCTTTATCCAGGGAAAAATCTACACACCCTTTATCCAGGAAAAAATCTGCACACCCTTTATCCAGGGAAAAATCTACACACCCTTTATCCAGGGAAAAATCTGCACACCCTATATCCAGGGAAAAATCTGCACACCCTTTATCCAGGGAAAAATCTACACACCCTTTATCCATGGAAAAATCTGCACACCCTTTATCCAGGGGAAAATCTACACACCCTTTATCCATGGAAAAAATCTACACACCCTTTATCTAGGGGAAAATCTGCACACCCTTTATCCATGGAAAAATCTGCACACCCTTTATCCAGGGGAAAATCTACACACCCTTTATCCAGGGAAAAAATCTACACACCCTTTATCCAGGGAAAAATCTGCACACCCTTCATCCAGGGAAAAATCTACACACCCTTTATCCAGGGAAAAATCTACACACCCTTTATCCAGGGAAAAATCTACACACCCTTTATCCAGGGAAAAATCTACACACCCTTTATCCAGGGAAAAATCTGCACACCCTTCATCCAGGGAAAAATCTACACACCCTTTATCCAGGGAAAAATCTGCACACCCTTTATCCAGGGAAAAATCTGCACACCCTTCATCCAGGGAAAAATCTGCACACCGTTTACCCTTGGAAATATCTGCACACCCTTTACCCTTGGAAAAATGTGCACACCTTTTATCCAGGAAACATCTATACACCCTTTACCCTTGGAAAAATGTGCACACCCTTTATCCAGGGAAACATCTGCACACCCTTTACACAGGGAAAAATCTATACAACCTTTACTCTCGGAAAAATCGGCGCACCATTTACCCAGGGAAAAATTGACACACCCTTTCATCATCATCATCAAGTGTCCTGCAACATGGCGTTTGCGAACATGGCCCTCCATATACATCTGTCCCTTGTTGCCGAAAGCACATCTTCCACTGTCTTTGTTCTCAGCCATCCTGCAAGTCCGTCCAATATTTTCTCCCTGGGTCTACCTGGTGCTGTCTTTCCCTCCAGCTTTCCTGTTGTGACCAGGTGCTCCAATTCCCCTCTCCTCATAAAATGGCCTATAAATGTTGACTGTCTTTTTCTAATCTTACCCATGAATGATCCCCTGTGTCTGCCTCCATCAAGACTGTCCCGCCTGTCCTCTTCGCCGTCCATGGAACTCTCAACATTCTTCATAAAAACCACATCTCGGCTGCCTCAATCTTGTTCTGGCTTTGCTTGT
>CM060312.1:77442853-77445353 GCA_030674185.1 Monoplex corrugatus | reverse complement strand
GGCTGCAATGAGATTTCTCCACTTCTGTCTTTTCTTTGCTCGCCTCTATATAGAAATTCCGTATGGAACCCCAAGTTTCCATACAGAATTTTTATTTGGAACCCCAAGTTTTCATATAGAATTTCCGTATGGAACCCCAAGTTTCCATACAGAATTTCCGTATGGAACCCCAAGTTTCTACATAGAATTTCCGTATAGAACCCCAAGTTTCCATATAGAATTTCCGTATGGAACCCCAAGTTTCCATATAGAATTTCCATTTGGAACCCCAAGTTTCCATATAGAATTTCCATTTGGAACCCCAAGTTTCCACATAGAATTTCCGTATGGAACCCCAAGTTTCCATATAGAATTTCCGTATGGAACCCCAAGTTTCTATATAGAATTTCCGTATGGTACCCCAAGTTTATTCTGTTGCTGTCGCCATAACTATACTTCCCCCATCCCTACTCCTCCCCCTCCCCCTCCCCCCCCACCCCGGAATGGTTCGTCAGCTCCATGTACAACCCCCAACCTGGATGAGTTCTGGGCTCGCGCTTTGTTAGGTCTTCACACTACTTAGACATATCCGGCTTGGGTGGCCCTACCCGTAGCCCAATTTACCACCGAATAGGTCACGGAGTCTTTGGGACACGCACACCCCCACCCTCCATGTCAAAACAAAAAAACAGCGGGGGGGGGGGATAAACAAACATAACTATGGTCATTTTCTACCACATTCTTTTCTCTTGACAATATGCCTTGAGATACTGAAAACTACCAATTCTGAAAGCCACTTAAAATGGTCAACATTATTGGAGTAATCGGAACACGTTTAGCAAAATTTCTGACTGTTTCGGGAAGGGCGATTGTAAGAAGAACCTAGATGGTCAACCATACTTATAACGTCTCTGATTCCTTTGATTATAATAATGTTTGCTAGTTTGATCAATGTAACCCTCAAAATTTATTTCACCATGCCCGTTCCCACTTGTACATCTCTGTGTGTCTGTGTGTCTGTGTGTCTGTCTCTCTTTCTCTCTTTTTCTCTTTCTCTCTCTCTCTCTCTCTGTCTGTTTCTTTTTTTATATTTCTGTTCTGTCATTGTTATTTCTGTCTGGTAGTCCATCTACCTGCTCCCTTTACTTCTTCTTCGTCGTTGTGGTCTCATTAAATGAATATTCTATGATGACGGAAAGGGCTGTTTACACAGTCTCTCTCTCTCTCTCTCTCTCTCTCTCTCTCTCTCTCTCTCTCTCTCTCTCTCTCTCTCTTCTTCTTCTTCTTGTTCTTCTTCTTGTTCTTCTTCTTGTTCTTCTTCTTCTTGTTCTTCTTCTTCTTCTTCCTCTTCTTCTTGTTGTTTTGGGGAGGAGGATAGGGGATGACGATTGTAACCCCGCTATTAGGTAGAACAAGGACCCAAATTTTGGAAGGTTACTCTGTAAACAGCAGAGAATTATTCGGAACAACAAACAGATATTTGCTTACACGTTTTTGTTAACAGACAGACACACAGCGTACACAGCATTCCATTTGAAATAGTCTCCCTTTTGAAAAAAGAAAGTGTCTCTCTTTTGAAAAAAAATAGAGTGTCTACCTTTCGGAGATAAAAAAAAAGAGGAAAAGGAGAGATTGAAAAATGGCCAGCACAGCGGGTGGCTGCAGTTCTCATTATAAAGATGATCCAGCCGTGGTGTTAGGGTATATAAAGCATGAGCGGTGATGTCCTGAGAAATGGTATTAACATCGTAATTCATCGTCACATTGTTACGGGCCGGCCAACTTCTCAGTCTCATTGTCAAGCAGTAGCTCCCTGACAAAAAAATGTGTGTGTGTGTATGTGTGTGTGTGTTTGTGTGTGTGTGTGTGTGTGTGTGTGTGTGTGTGTGTGTGTGTGTGTGTGTGTGTGTGTGTGTGTGTGTTGTGTGTGTGTGTGTGTGTGACTGTGTGTTTTGTGTGTGTGTGTGTGTGTGTGTGTGTGACTGTATGTTTTGTGTGTGTGTCTCTCTGTTTGAGTGTGTGCGTCTGTGTGTGTGTGTGTGTGTGTGTGTGTGTGTGTATGTGTGACTGTGAGTGCTTGTGTGTGTCTGTGTGTATGTGCAATTGGTGTGTGTGTGGTGTGTGTGTGTGTGTGTGTGTGTGTGTGTGTGTGTGTGTGTGTTGTGTGTGTGTGTGTGTCATTCTATGATTAAACGTATTTTCACTGAGTGCCTGCGCGTGCGCGTATGTGTATGTGTATGTGTATGTGTATGTGTATGTGTATGTGTATGTGTATGTGTATGTGTATGGTGTGTGTGTGTGTGTGTGTGCGCGCGCGCGCGCGCGCGTGTCTGTGTGTGTGTGTGTGTGTGTGTGTCTGTCTGTCTGTCTGTCTGATGTTCTGTGCACTACCCTCCGACAGAAAACAGCTTACTCGTTGGTTGGCTTGTTTGTTTACTTGTTTGTGTACTGTAGATTTTTCATCATATACATTTTGCGACCAGCTTAACCGTGTCATGTAGACTACATACCCGCTTCAGTT
>CM060312.1:77430353-77437853 GCA_030674185.1 Monoplex corrugatus | reverse complement strand
GTGATGTAGACAGGGTCTTTATGTGATGTAGACACGGTCTTTATGTGATGTAGACAGGGTCTTTATCTGATGTAGACACGGTATTTATGTGATGTAGACACGGTCTTTATGTGATGTAGACAGGGTCTTTATGTGATGTAGACACGGTATTTATGTGATGTAGACAGGGTCTTTATGTGATGTAGACACAGTCTTTATGTGATGTAGACACGATCTTTATGTGATGTAGACACGGTCTTTATGTGATGTAGACACGGTCTTTATGTGACGTAGACACGATCTTTATGTGATGTAGACACGATCTTTATGTGATGTAGACAGGGTCTTTATGTGATGTAGACAGGGTCTTTATGTGATGTAGACACGATCTTTATGTGATGTAGACACGATCTTTATGTGATGTAGACACAGTCTTTATGTGATGTAGACAGGGTATTTATGTGATGTAGACAGGGTATTTATGTGATGTAGACACGGTCTTTATGTGATGTAGACAGGGTCTTTATGTGATGTAGACACGGTCTTTATGTGATGTAGACACGGTCTTTATGTGATGTAGACACGGTCTTTATGTGATGTAGACAGGGTCTTTATGTGATATAGACACGGTCTTTATGTGATGTAGACAGGGTCTTTATGTGATGTAGACAGGGTCTTTATGTGATGTAGACACGGTCTTTATGTGATATAGACACGGTCTTTATGTGATGTAGACAGGGTCTTTATGTGATGTAGACAGGGTCTTTATGTGATGTAGACACAGTCTTTATGTGATATAGACACGGTCTTTATGTGATGTAGACACGGTCTTTATGTGATATAGACACGGTCTTTATGTGATGTAGACAGGGTCTTTATGTGATGTAGACAGGGTCTTTATGTGATGTAGACACGGTCTTTATGTGATGTAGACACGGTCTTTATGTGATGTAGACAGGGTCTTTATGTGATGTAGACACGGTCTTTATGTGATATAGACACGGTCTTTATGTGATATAGACACGGTCTTTATGTGATATAGACAGGGTCTTTATGTGATATAGACAGGGTCTTTATGTGATGTAGACAGGGTCTTTATGTGATATAGACAGGGTCTTTATGTGATATAGACAGGGTCTTTATGTGATATAGACAGGGTCTTTATGTGATGTAGACAGGGTCTTTATGTGATGTAGACAGGGTCTTTATGTGATATAGACAGGGTCTTTATGTGATATAGACAGGGTCTTTATGTGATATAGACAGGGTCTTTATGTGATGTAAGACAGGGTCTTTATGTGATATAGACAGGGTCTTTATGTGATGTAGACAGGGTCTTTGTGTGATATAGACAGGGTCTTTGTGTGATGTAGACAGGGTCTTTGTGTGATATAGACACGGTCTTTATGTGATGTAAACAGGTCTTTATGTGATGTAAACAGGGTCTTTATGTGATATAGACAGGGTCTTTATGTGATGTAAACAGGGTCTTTATGTGATGTAGACACGGTCTTTATGTGATATAGACAGGGTCTTTGTGTGATGTAGACAGGGTCTTTTGTGATGTAGACACGGTCTTTATGTGATGTAGACAGGGTCTTTATGTGATGTAGACAGGGTCTTTATGTGATGTAGACAGGGTCTTTATGTGATGTAGACACGGTCTTTATGTGATGTAGACACGGTCTTTATGTGATGTAGACACGGTCTTTGTGTGATGTAGACAGGGTCTTTATGTGATGTAGACACGGTCTTTATGTGATGTAGACACGGTCTTTATGTGATGTAGACACGGTCTTTGTGTGATGTAGACAGGGTCTTTATGTGATGTAGACACGGTCTTTATGTGATGTAGACAGGGTCTTTATGTGATGTAGACACGGTCTTTGTGTGATGTAGACAGGGTCTTTATGTGATGTAGACACGGTCTTTATGTGATGTAGACACGGTCTTTATGTGATGTAGACAGGGTCTTTATGTGATGTAGACACGGTCTTTATGTGATGTAGACACGGTCTTTGTGTGATGTAGACAGGGTCTTTATGTGATGTAGACACGGTCTTTATGTGATGTAGACACGGTCTTTATGTGATGTAGACAGGGTCTTTATGTGATGTAGACACAGTCTTTGTGTGATGTAGACAGGGTCTTTATGTGATGTAGACACAGTCTTTATGTGATGTAGACACGGTCTTTATGTGATGTAGACACGGTCTTTGTGTGATGTAGACACAGTCTTTGTGTGATGTAGACACGATCTTTATGTGATGTAGACACAGTCTTTGTGTGATGTAGACACAGTCTTTATGTGATGTAGACACGGTCTTTATGTGATGTAGACACAGTCTTTATGTGATGTAGACACAGTCTTTGTGTGATGTAGACACAGTCTTTGTGTGATGTAGACACAGTCTTTGTGTGATGTAGACACAGTCTTTGTGTGATGTAGACACAGTCTTTGTGTGATGTAGACACGGTCTTTATGTGATGTAGACACAGTCTTTGTGTGATGTAGACACAGTCTTTATGTGATGTAGACACGGTCTTTATGTGATGTAGACACGATCTTTATGTGATGTAGACACAGTCTTTGTGTGATGTAGACACAGTCTTTGTGTGATGTAGACACGATCTTTATGTGATGTAGACAGGGTCTTTATGTGATGTAGACACAGTCTTTGTGTGATGTAGACACGATCTTTATGTGATGTAGACACAGTCTTTATGTGATGTAGACAGGGTCTTTATGTGATGTAGACACAGTCTTTGTGTGATGTAGACACAGTCTTTATGTGATGTAGACACGATCTTTATGTGATGTAGACACGGTCTTTATGTGATGTAGACACGGTCTTTATGTGATGTAGACACGATCTTTATGTGATGTGGTGACGTGATGTGTGAGGGATGACTGTAGTACGGGGTTTCTGTTTGTTTGTTTGTTTGTTTGTATAGTTAAGACTTGTGAGCGAAAAAAAAACTTCAAAAACCATTTTTTTTTTCTTACACATACGTTACGGGTCATAATAGAAGACGGTCTTGAGAGAAAAGTTAATTCAACAAATTTGGTTGATGGATCGATTAAATTTTAAAGCAAAGAAACGCCCGGATCTTCTGTGATATGCGCAGAGAGAGGAAAAAAGAAACAAATCAAAAACAACAGCAATAACAAAACAAAAACAAAACAAAGACAAACGATAAAAAAAAAACCAAACCTGTCATTTAAGGAAAATTAGTGTTGCTGTCACAGAACGTTATATGAGATGAGGAAGGACTAATTGCTCCGATCAGGACAACTGAACTTGTTATGTGCACACGTGCTCTCATTATGCATGATGTGCAATACTGCCGTGGTTTACAATAAATAGTTTTCAGTTAGTTTTGTTATTATATAAAAACATTCTGGAGATTTATTAAATTTTGTTGTCATCTACAGCTGGGTATTGTTGTGTGAGGAAGAACTAGGTTTGTGTTTAGTCTGTTCATCTCAGAGACTCACCTGGATAAACTATGCCATGCGCGGTGATAGAGAAGGAATAGAATTGTTACGAGACAGTTATAGCTTTGCCATAATGTTCAATGTTCAGAGTCCCGTGGCTATGACAGTGTGCTAAGTGCAGTCAGACGGAAATTATAGGTTTGTTACAGGAGTTCACTTTTTGTCATATGCAGATTCAGGTGGACAACAAATATATTCAACGTTGCGGAGAGACAAGGGGTAAAAACATGTTTGCTGTAAAACGCATACCCCCTAAGGCTTAACTTGTGTTGTGCATTGAGGGAGAATTAACGAAGTTTGGTTTATGACAGCAAGTCTTGTCATACACTGATTCTCATGGACATGGTGTGCGACGGCAGTGAGAGAGAATCCATAGGTTTGGTTTAAAACAATTGCGTTTTGGGAAATCTTGTTCCGCAGGCTGGTGCGAACCATAACCTAACGCGTACGTTGAGAAAGGACTCAGAGGTTGGTCTTTGGACTGGCAAGTCTTGTTGTCATCACATACCTACGTGAACTTCGCACAGTGATGTTCAGTAGCATAAGACTGTTCAGTCTGCCATAACGAGACTCACATGGACCAAAAATCTCGACGGTGTGCAGTAAGAGGGAAATCAACTGATATGCTTTTGGACATTCAGGTCTGACATACACAGACTCACCACACAAAACCAAAAATGACATGCGCTGAGAGTTAACTTACAAGTGTGCTACAGGTTGGATAAATCTTGTCACATAGAACTGAGGTCACACGAACAAGTCTACGCCATGTGCAGTATTAAAGAATTGTTAAAGTGTGGTTTAAACCATTAAGCTTTGTCATACACATGTTCACATGCAGTGGACAGTTCAAACCGTGTGCATCAAGTTATTAAGGAAACACTACTAGCGTTGCTGTAAGACAATTAGTCTCTGTGTGCACACAATCACATGGACAAATCAAAGCGGTGTGCAGTGAGGAAGAACTTACAGCGTTGCTCCAAGACAGTTAGTCTCTGCATGCACAGAATCACATGGACAAAACAGAACAGTGTGCATTGAGAAAGATTCTGTAGCATTGCTGTAAGACAATTAGTCTCTGTGTGCACCGATTCGCATGGTCAAAACAAAGGAGCGTGCATTGAGAAATAACTAATAGCGTTGCTGTAAGACAATTAGTCTCTGTGTGCACAGAATCACACGGACAAAACAAAACAGTGAGAAAGAACTAACAGAGTTGCATTAAGATCATTTGTCTCTGAATGCACAGAATACCACGGACTATACAAAACAGTGTGTGTTGTTAAAGACCTAACAGCGTTGCTTTATGACAGTTTAGTCTTGGCATGCACAGAGCCGCATGGACAGAAACTAGTGATGCGCAATGAGAAAGAACTAATAGGTTTGCTATTTGAGACTTAAAGCAGTGGTGTTAAGCACGGGCGTCCATACTGACTCGATTGCACCATCTGCATCACGTTAATTGCTCTGTTAATGAAGTGGGACCCCACCTCCACCTTCATCGACCACACACTGACACAAAACAGCTGAGTGTTCGGTCCTTGGCCTCCTGCCGTTAGTTTTCCCCTTCACCATACAGGTAAGTTTAAAGAATTCATTCACAGCTGACCGCTTTGTGTGTGTGTGTGTGTGTGTGTGTGTGTGTGTGTGTGTGCGTGCGTGCGTGCGTGTGTGTGTGTGTGTGTGTGTGTGTGTGTGTGTGTGTGTGTGTGTGTTTGTTGTGTGTGTGTGTGTTTGTATGTGTGTGTGTGTGTGTATGTGTGTATGTGTGTTGTGTGTGTGTATATGTGTTTTGTTTGTGTGTGTATGTGTGTGTGTGTTGTTGTTGTGTATGTTTGTGTGTGTGTGTATGTGTGTGTGCGTTTGTTGTGTGTGTGTGTTTGTGTGTATGTGTGTATATGTGCGTGTGTGTGTGTGTGTGTGTGTGTTGTGTGTGTGTGTGTGTGTTGTGTGTGTGTGTGTGTGTGTGTTGTGTGTGTGTGTTGTTGTTGTGTGTGTGTATGTGTGTGTTGTTTTGCGTGTGCATGTGTGCATGTGCTATTCATACGTGTGTAGTGGTATGTGTATATAGTGTGTGTATGTGTATATGTGTGTGTATTGTGTGTGTGTGTTTGTGTATGTGTGGGTGTAGAGGGAGGGGAAGGCAGCATGCGTGTATACGTGGGTGGGTACGTCTCTCTGTCCCCATGTGCTGTTTCGCTTTGTTTTGTTCGAACATGTACTTTTTTTTTTATTCTCCTGCTGACAATGATCTTTCTTTGCCAAACTTACATTGTTACTGTTCAATTTTGTGCTTTTACGTTAACAACAATCTTTCCTTGCCTACTTACGTTGTAAACTATACATCTTTTTCTTTGTTTTCCTGTTAACAATAGTCTGTTCTTGCTTACTTACATTGTAAGAGTGAGACGCAGAAGACCGCTGTTGCCATCCACTGCATCCCGATATATATTATATATATCTGCAATCGTCTTTGACTTTAGTCATGCCATAGGGTTCAGATATTCAAGGACGAGAGAGTGAGGCTGACGACCTCTGAGCAACTCTCCCTCAATTTAATCAAAGTTAAGCGCAAGCCACAACTTCAAACCAGCCACCTCCGTACCCACAATCGCCAACCCACCCCAGTCAAAACTGAAGTCGTCGTCTTCTTCGACTACGAAAAACGAAGAACAACAAACAACAACAACAACAACAACAACAACAACAACAATCACAACAACAACAACAACCACAACCACATTGTAATTGTGCACTTTTTCTGGTTTTTTTACCTTGTAATATCAGTTTTTTTTTCTTATATCTCTGTTTACGATTGTTTTTCTTTTGCTTAGCTACCTTGATTTGGTACTTTGTTTGTTTGTTTGTTTGTTTGTTTGCACCAGTCCCTCTGTACCTAAACTACCCTGTAATTGGTGATCTGCTCTGACAAAATCACTCATAGGTCGCACAAGTCGAGTTACGCTAGAGGCCCGGAAAGGTGACCAGGGGTCATATGGTGAAAGTTTGGGGGTGGGTGGGTTGCGAAATGATGCGCCCAGAGATCCATTCTGTCATTTCTCATTAACATGTTTTAACCAAAACAAAAACAAAAAAAACACCCAAAAAACAACAACAAAGACAAAAACACAAAAAAACAAAAAAAACCGTATCGAAATAATGTTACAAAAGGTCATTTTAGTGATGATCTTGCTGTTTTCGATCTTGCAGTCATTGTCATATTCATACTTATATTCATGGTTATATTGATATTGATATTCATATTCATCTTCAATTCTTTTGTCACATTGTATATACAAAGTGAAAATCGGGTTGCTCTCCCCTTTCAGAGCGCGTCGTTGCTGTATAGCGCTTCAGAATTTTTTTAACCAAGACTCAAAAAAGGCAAGAAAACCAATTGTTCTTCATGGGGAGGGACCCAGAAAAATCACCTATCACTCCAATTTTTTTTTTTTTTTTTTTTTCTTGTCTCAGGGCAGCCGGTCGAAAGCCCTGCTCTTCACGATTTTCAATTACTGTGGGATCTTTAGAGTGTGCAGGCCAGAAGTGCATTCCGAAGGACTAGCTTTCAGTTCGATTTTCCGGTCAAATTGAGGAGAAAAGTCGAGGCCTCAAGGGGAACAAACCCTGGAACCTCGAGTTTTGTTATTGGCAGGCGAACGTCTGAACCATTGTACCACTCTTCTCCCTATTATCTTAATACTTAAAAATAACACAACAACAAAAGATACAAAAGCACCAAAGTTGATTGAAAACATGAAGATGGCGAATTGTATGTAATCCAGTTATATAAGTTTTGAGTAAATTTGGTTGAGACTTAAACCCGTTGCTTAAAACTCTGATCAGTTGTTTGGTCAAAAACTTGTTTTCTCAAATTGGCTGATCTTGCATTCACAGGTTTTAAAACAGCACATCTTCGTCAATTTTCAGTGCAGAGAAATAAAAGTTGTATCATTATATACTGTAGGGTCTGTACTGTTTTACTGGTATACACTAGTAAAAAATGTGCAATATGTAACTAT
>CM060312.1:77410353-77412853 GCA_030674185.1 Monoplex corrugatus | reverse complement strand
CTCTCTCTGTCTGTCTATCTCTCTGTCTCTCTCTGTCTCTCTCTCTGTCTGTTTCTCTCTCTCTCTCTCTCTCTCTTTTCTATCTCTCGATCTGTTTCTCTCTCTCTCTGTGTTTCTCGCTCTCTCTGTCTCTGTCTCTGTCTCTGTCTGTCTGTCTCTCTCTTCTCTCTCTCTCTCTCTCTCTCTCTCTCTCTTCACTCCTCGCCCCGCCACGGCCCCTAATCGTAGCTCAACCCAGTTAATTTCTGCAACAGCAGAGCGTGACCTCCCCCTCAAAGAGAGAATTTTACAGTGTTGCACTGTCATGAGACTCTGGGAGTCATCATCATGATGATGCACACAGCGAGCTAGGAGCTGAGTCTGCACACTTCATCATTGCAGTGAGTGTTATACGTGCAGGATTGATGTGAGGCACTTATCTAGGGGGTCGTGATTTCCTTGCCAGACACCTTGGAGACGAGAGTGAGTTACCATGTTTTATGGGCGTACAGTCCCTTTGCTTGCCCTCTTATCATCATCATCGAGTGCCCTACCACATGGCGTCGGCGGTCATGACCCTCCATATGCATCTATCCCTTCTTGCTGCAAGCGCATCTTCCACCCTCTCTGTCCTCAGCCACTCTGCAAGTCTGTCCAATATTTTCTCCCTGGGTCTTACCAGGTGCTCTCTTTCCTTCCACCTTTCCTGTTGTGACCAGGTGATCTAATTCCCCTTTCCTCAATAAAAGGGCCTATGAATGTTGCCTGTCTTTTCCTAATCTTCCGTATGAATGATCTTCTTGTGTCTGCCTCCATCAAGACTGTCTCGTTTGTTTTCTTTGCTGTCCATGGAACTCTCAGCATTCTTTTTAGAAACCACATCTCGGCTGCCTCAATCTGGTCCTGGCTTTGCTTGTTGACTGTCCACGCCTCACAACCGTATGATATTATCGGTTCTATATAACATTCAAGAACTCTCTTCCTGATGTTGATTGATAGGCATTTGTTGGTAAGAATGCTTTTCGTCTTCTTGAATGCTGTTTTGGCATGGCCGATTCTGCTGGCTATTTTTGATGTGCATCTGGTGAGATGACCGTTCCCAGGTATTTAAACTTATCAACCTGTCTCAAGGTCGTGCCGTTTGAGAACGAAAGAGACATGATACGGCGCCCGCTGTCCGAGCCGTGTTTGCCGATTTCCCCAACTGCTAATGCAGGCGCGTTTCTTATTAACTCTTTGACACCTGCACACTATCCGCCAACTGCAAAAACTTAACCCTTGACTCCTCATTCTATCTACCAGCTTCCTCGAAAGAAGATGGTGGATAGGGTGGGTGAGACAAAAGGTTTACGTTTTTGCTTTTGCTGGCATGGGTTGGCAATGCAGGATGTTGGTGGACCGGTTGGGGGAGTCAAAGGGTTAACCTTCGGAATCCATCAGCATATCCACCGGTTTGTGTGTGGTGTGTGTGTGTGTGTGTGTGTGTGTGTGTGTGTTATGGTGTGTGTGTGTGTGTGTGTGTGTGTGTGTGTGTGTGTGTGTGTGTGTGTGTGTGTGTTGTGTGTGTGTGTGTGTGTGTGTGTGTATGGGGTGTGTGGTGTGTATGTGTGTGTGTGTGTGGTGTTGTGTGTGGTGGTCTGTGTGTGGTGTTGTGTGTTGTGTGTGCGTGTTTGTGTGTTGAATGGTTGTGTTAGTGTGTGTGGTGTGTGTGTTGAGTGGGGGTGTGTGTATGTGTATAATACATATGTATGAATATATAATATAAAATGTGGTGGATGTGTGGTTAACTAGTAATGGAGGACAGACTGGTGATTGAAGGTTATGGTTTTCATTTTTTTCCAGTTTCCTTTTATTGTTATTTTTTTCCTTCTGTCATCTTCTCTCCCCATCATTCTTCTTCCTTTTGAGAGAAAGGGAACGAAAGAAGTTGGTTGAGCCGTACATTTTTTCTACAAGAGAAACGAACTGTGTCAGTTTAAGTGGAAAAAAAAAGGATTTGTCTGTTATGGGTGGTTTCAAAGCTGCTGCTCATTCCTGCCCCCCTCCCTTCTCCCCCCCCCCCCCCCCAGATAGAAGTCGTTTAACAAAAAAAAACTAATTACACACGCAAGCTTTCCTTGTCTTGTTACTATGCCGAAACAAACAGCCAATCATAATCAACGATCACATTTTAGAGCCAATTAAACGGCTTGTTTCTGTGACGTTTTGGTTGCTAGAGTAGAAAATAAGGTTTTCCCACTGGAAACGCAATCGCGGAATGCCGTCAGTTGTCTTGAAGGAGGCAGACACCAGAAGATCATCACCAAAGAGGATTAGGAAAAGACAAACAACATTTATAGGACATTTTGTGAGGAAAGGGGAATTAGAGCACCTGGTCACAACAGGAAACATGGAGGGAAAGAGAATACCGGGTAGACCCAGGGAGAAAATATGGGACAGACTTGCAGGGTGGCTGAGGACAGAGAGGGTGGGAGACGTACTTGCAGCGACAGGGGATAGGTTGGTGTGGAGGGTCATGGCC
>CM060312.1:77392853-77405353 GCA_030674185.1 Monoplex corrugatus | reverse complement strand
CCAGCCACTCTGAAAGTCCATCCAGCATTCTCTCCCTGGGTCTATCTGGTGCTCTCTTTCCCTCCAGCTTTCCCGTTGTGACCAGGTGTTCCAAATCCCCCTTCCTCATAAATGGCCTGTAAATATTGCCTGTCTTTTCCTAATCTTCCTTATGAGTGATCTACTTGTGTTTGCCTCCATCAAGACTGTCTCGTTTGTTTTGCTGTCCATGGAAGTCTCAACATTCTTCTGAGAAACCACATCTCGGCTGCCTCAATCTTGTTCTGGCTTTTGAATGCCCTGGGGATAAATTTGGAGGAATGGCCAACGCCAGGGACATTTGTTTATATTAGTTGTGTGAGTGCAATGATATGTGTACTTTAGTTGCTTTTCCGGGGTTTCTTTTTTTTTCTGCTTTCTCCCAAATCCACCCTGTCTTTTCACTTCATAGTATGCATGTGCTTTGTACCCTTGAGTTATCGGTTTTGTCATCGTTAATGAATATTTGAGTGAATGAGTGTGTATTTGGAATTGATTCATACGCCAAGATTTAGAGCCTAAAAATTGTTATTATTGTTATCATTATTGTTATTACTGTTATTTATTTTATTACTACTACTATTATTATTATTATTATCAATGTTATTATTAGTATCATTATTATTATTATTATTCCATTCCATATACATTTCTTATTATTGCTGATGATTATGATTATGTCATTGATTTTTTTTTCCTTTCCAACATCATATGAATGTGGGAGAGGATAATGAGGGGGGATGGGGAGAATGGTTTTTTTTGTATCATTGGACATCCATCAATAAATAATCTCAGTTGTATCGAGCGGGCGCATGTGTGTGTGTGTGTGTGTGTGTGGTAGGTATGTGTGCGTGTGTGGTGTACGTGCGCGCGCACGTGTGAGTGTATATATGTCCGTGTGCGTGTCCGTGTGTATGCGTGCGCGCCCGTGTAAACCGTAGACAGACTGTTTTTTTTAATCACAGTGGCTTTGTGTTTTCACTGGAAAGCTTCAAATTCAAAAACTCCCACAAGTGTAAATACGTCAAGCTTATTTTCAAAGTCACAATCACGTTTTTAAGCCGATTAAATCTTCTTGGTCCACCATTCGCCGTCTATGTAGTCAGACCATATCTGGAATTGAATATGTCTATTTTGTGTGTTTGTTTGTTTGTTTGTTTGTTTGTTTGTTTGTTTGTTTGTTTGTTTGTTTGTTTGTTTGTTTGTATTTTCCAGTTCCTGCGTAGATCACTCATAAGGAAGATTAGGAAAAGACAAGCAACATTTATAGGAAGGGGGATTTGGAGCACCTGGTCACAACGGGAAAGCTGGAGGGAAAGAGAGCACCAGGTAGACCCAGGGAGAGAATGCTGGACGGACTTGCAGAGTGGCTGGGGAGATGCTGGGGGCAACGAGAGATAGAGATGGTTGGAAGTCCATGGTCGCCAACGCCATGCGGCAGGGCATTTGATGATGATGATGATGCCAGCAAGCATGGAGCATAGTGTTCTTTGGAGTTGTAGAGGGACATAACTCGTATCGCTTCACTTCATAGTGACCCTAACTATTTCTGTTACCAGGAATCTTCTCTCTCCCCGTGGGAATGCAGAGGGCTCTTTCAGTATAAGTAGTATCCCCACCTTCTGGAAAGCCTGCGCTAGAAATTTCCTCTTTTCTGTCACTCTCTTTGTTTCTGCCTTGTTCCTTTTTGCCTTCCGTCATTTCTTCCTATCATTTTCTGTCTTGCCGATCCATTCACCTGTATGTGTTCGATAAAGTCTTACGTCCTTCCTCTTAGGATTGATATTTGAGTACATGTATTAAGTGCATTGTTTGGCTCTAAGGAAGTGAGATACGCAGTAGCAATTTGGGGTAATTTAGGCCCGTTTTTATATGTGATTTTTTAATGCCTTTAGTTACGTTTAAATTTGTGTAATCTGTGTGTGTTTTGAAATCTCCTGTGTAATAAATTGGACGGATTGGTCAACGCCAAGAGCATCTCCTTAGATTATGGGCGCGAATGCATTGATATGAATACTTAATTTTCTTTTCCTTTTTTTTTTTTTTTTTTTTTTCCTGTTGAAGTATTGTGTATGCTTTGATACGGTTGTAGCCCTGGTATGGCCTACGCAGTCGGCTGGGCTTTGAAAAACAACAACAATAACAATAACTAGGAATCTTTGACAGAATGGTGACGTCGCTGCATAACCTAGTAAATGAAAAGGGGCGGTCACTCTGCTTCGTCGTCTTGGTATTACTTCCCATCGTTCAGAGTGCGAGTTTGTTGCTGCCCTTCGCTTTATTGCGCAAAACTGTCGCTGTTACTATGGATTCATTGCCACTCCATGTTTGCTTATGGAATATAGTGATTTATTTACAAAAGAACTATCTTTATTAAGCCAGTGCAGTACAGATGCATTTACCTCAGTGTCTTTGTAGTGATTTATGTATTTATGGAGATTAAATCAGTGTACTTAATTTTGGCTCACTGATTTATTAAAAGCTTTTTTGTCGACCCGAACCAGGATCACTAAAGTTCAGTAAAGTTATTCATTCATTTATTGCCCTGTTTATTTATTGGTTTTTGTTGGCCAGGTTGTTTATCAAGACAAGTATCGATCCGTCCTGCGGCATATATATATCGCCTGGTTCGCGTCCTTGGGTGTGAAATTTCATGAGAAATCACACCGCGGCTATGCATTTATTCATGAGCACGACCTCATTTGCATAAACACCATGCACATCACGAAAGACCATGATTAGTTTGTACGTATGTGTCGCGAGCCTTGGGGGGGGGGGGAGGGTCGGGGGATCAAAAGGAAGTAACTCAATAATTGTGCCATGTGTGCTCAAGCTGTCCAAGGGAGAGAACTAGCTTAACCTTTGATTCCCGTACCCTGTCCACCAGCACCCTGCATTGTCAACTATGCTAGCAAAGCAATAAACTTAATTAACCCTATGTGATTCCCTCGCCCTATCCACCAACTTCCTGTAGGAAGCTGATGGATAGGGTGAGGGAGTCAAGTCAAAGGGTTAACTTTTTGCTGTTGGTGGATAGGGTGCAGGAGTCAAAGGGGTCAAGTCAGCTGCTCCCTAAAATGTGAAAGCCAAAACGATCCATATTAAGGCCACTGGATAAGGTTCTTCCTCCTTTTTGACATACGCTCGTGCGGCGTGCGTGCGTGCTCTCACGCACGCACATACATACACACACACACATACACACATACACAAACATACACAAACACACGCACAAACAAACACACACATAAACACAAATAAACAAATATACACACGCACACGCACACACGCGCGCGAACACACACACACACACATACACACACATACAACACGCACACACACACACACACATACATACAAACACACACCAATGACCACCACAACCTCCCACACAACAACAAACACACACCAAACACACAACCCACACACACAAACACACACACAACACACACACACAAACAAAAACACACAAACACAACACACACACACACACACACACACACACAGAGGCACCAATGACCACCACAAACACACAACACACACACACAACACACATACCACACACACACACACACACACACACACACACACAACACACACACACACAGAGGCACCAATGACCACCACAAACACACACACACACACACACACACACACACACACCAACACACACACAACACACAACAACACACACACAAAACACACACACACACACACACACACACACACACACACACAACACACACACACACACAACACACACACACACACACACACACACACACACACACACACAACACACACTATACACAAACACACACACACACAACACACACACACACATCACACACAAAACCACAATACACCACACACACAACCCTCTAAATCACAAGAACACAACACAACACACACACAAAACACACAACACTCCCTACCACCCAATCCACCACCACCCCCCACCCCCACCCACCCCACACACATACATTCTTTATTTATGATGGAGATTTATTGAACTCTGCAGCATATGTGGCTGTAGTGTTGCTTGTGATGTATGATGTCATTTAGGGTTTCTGGCCTGTGTAAGGCATTGATGGGGTACTCAACAGTCTACGACCTACCTGGGAGGTTGTCATCGGATGAAAAGATTGCATGAACCCTGCAGTTTTTCTTTTTCCACTTAGGGTGAGCCTTATAATGTTATTTTTATTCAAAGCCCAGCCGACTGCATAGAGCCATATCAGGGCGAGAACAGTTTCAAAACGTATACAATACTTCAACAGGAAAAAAATGGAAACGAAAAATAAGTACACATATCAATGCATTTGCTCACATAATCTAAGGAGATGCTCCTGGCGTTGACCACTCCGTCCATTTTATCGCATGTGGAGATTTAAAAAAAAAAACATACCTGAATACAAGTTTAAACAGAACGAAGGACACTAAAAACAACGAGGCAGAGACAAGTAGATCACTCATAAGGAAGATTAGGAAAAGACAGGCAACATTTATAGGCCATTTTATGAAGAAGGGGGATTTGGAGCACCTGGTCACAACTGGAAAGCTGGAGGGAAAGAGAGCACCAGGTAGACCCAGGGAGAGAATACTGGACGGACTTGCAGAGTGGCTGGGGATGAGGGGGTGGGGGAGATGCTAGGGGCAACGAGAGATAGAGATGGTTGGAAGTCCATGGTCGCCAACGCCATGCGGCAGGGCACCTGATGATGATGATGATAAAGGACACTAAAACATTACATAACACAGGCCTAAATCACCTAAAAAGTATTTCCGCATCTCATTTCCTTAGAGCCAAAAAATGCACGTGTGCCCAATTATCAATCCTAAGAGAAAAGTATGCAAGACTTTATCGAACACAATATACAGGTGAATGGACCAGCAAGCAGAGAAAATGACAGGAAGAAATGACAGAACGCAAAGGAACACAGTAGAAACAAAGAGTGACAAGAAAAAAAAAAAGAGGAAATTTCTAACAAAGAATTTCCAGAAGGTGGGGATACTATTTATAATACTGAAAGAGCCCCCGGCATCCCCACAGGGATAGCCAACGGCATGCGGCAGGGCACATGATGATGATGATAATGATGATGGTGGTGGTGATGATGATGATGATGATGATGGTGATGATGATGATGATGATGATGATAATGATGATGGTGGTGGTGATGATGATGATGATGATGATGATGGTGATGATGATGATGGTGAGCTGGAGTGAGGAGTGTCAAATTATCAAAGTAGAGCAAGTGTTGTAAGCTTCCGATGACACGGAGACGAACAAAACTGTAGTTAACACATTTTGCTCGCCATCATGAATTATTAAGTGGGTTATATTTCTTGCTTGCGTGCTGAGCACACTGCTGTATGGGTGCGAGACCTAGACTCTATACTCCCGTCAAGAACGCAGGCTCAACACCTTTCACCTACGCTGCCTCAGAAGGATTCTTGGCATTTCATGGCAGGACCACGTCCCCAACAAGGACGTCCTAGCACGTGCAGGAACTCTCAGCATGTTTGCCCTGCTCACAAAGAGACGCTTGCGCTGGCTTGGCCATGTTACCCGCATGCAAGATGGCAGAATACCCAAAGACATATTGTACGGCGAGCTTGCTACTGGCTCCAGACCCCTGGAAGGCCCATACTCCGCTACAAAGATATGTGCAAGCGGGACCTCAAGGCGGGTGGCATTGCACCAGCAGGCTTCGAAGTGGTAGCAGCAGACCGCAGAAGCTGGAAACTTGCCATCAATTCGGCCATCAAAACATCCGAGCAGAGGAGAGAGGAGCAGTGGGAGGTAAGAAGAGCATGCAGACGCCAGGGAGCAGGGTCAGCGCCTTCGGCGACACCATCTTCACGTGCAGCAATTGCAACAGGACCTGCCGTTCGAGGATCGGGCTCTACAGCCACAGTCGGCGCTGCAGTTCCACCGCAAAATGACTTCCAAGGCGCAATCTCCATTGTCTCCCGAGACAGACGGATGCCAATACAATATTTCTTTTATGGGAATTTGTCCCCATCACCACCCCCACCCACCCACCCAATCAACAGCCTTTCGTTGATTACTGAATAGAGGAAAACCTTAGTAAGGGATTTGTTTTTCATTTGTTTGGTTGCTTTCGTTTGGTTTGATTTTGACTTTTTTTTTTTAAAGTTTTTTTTTTTTAATCTTTGCTTAGCTTAAGATGGAGAAACTCATCTCGTTTACTTTTACTTTATAATTATGTTGTTAAATTCCGGGACTTCAGATTTTCAATGGTTTGTATATGTCGACACACACACACACACACACGCACACACACATATACAACACACACACACACACACACACACACACACACACACACACACACACACACACACACACACACACACACACAGAGATAGAAACATAGATAAACGAATAGATAGATAGATGGACAGATAGCTAGATGAATAGATAGATAGATAGATAGATAGATAGATAGATAGATAGATAGATAGATTGACAGAGAGACAGACAGATAGATAGACAGACAAACAGACAGACAGATAGGTAGATAGATAGGTACAGATGTAGACAGAAAAGTATAGAGAGATAGATAGTTACGTATGTAGACAGAGAGATAGACAGATATGTAGACACAAAGGTATAGAGAGATAGAGAGATAGGTACGTATGTAGACACAAATGGTATAGAGAGATAGGTACGTATGTAGACACAAATGGTATAGAGAGATAGATAGGTACGTATGTAGACACAAATGGTAAGAGAGATAGGTACGTATGTAGACACAAATGGTATAGAGAGATAGAGATAGATAGGTAGTATGTAGACACAAATGGTATAGAGAGATAGAGATAGATAGGTAGTATGTAGACACAAATGGTATAGAGAGATAGAGATAGATAGGTAGTATGTAGACACAAATGGTATAGAGAGATAGATAGGTACGTATGTAGACACAAATGGTATAGAGAGATAGATAGGTACGTATGTAGACACAAATGGTATAGAGAGATAGATAGGTACGTATGTAGACACAAAAGGTATAGAGAGATAGAGATAGATAGGTACGTATGTAGACACAAATAGGTATAGAGAGATAGAGATAGGTACGTATGTAGACACAAAAGGTATAGAGAGATAGTAGAGAGTAGATAGGTACGTATGTAGACACAAAGGTATAGAGAGATAGAGATAGTAGGTAGTAGTAGTACAAGGTATAGAGAGATAGATAGTGTAGTATGTAGACACAAAGTATAGAGAGATAGAGATAGGTACGTATGTAGACACAAAGGTATAGGAGATAGATAGATAGGTACGTATGTAGACACAAAAAGGTATAGAGAGATAGAGAGATAGAGTAGGTACGTATGTAGACACAAAAGGTATAGAGAGATAGAGATAGTAGGTACGTATGTAGACACAAGGTATAGAGAGATAGAGTTAGGTACGTATGTAGACACAAAAGGTATAGAGAGATAGAGATAGATAGGTACGTATGTAGACACAAAAGGTATATGAGATAGAGATAGATAGGTACGTATGTAGACACAAAAGGTATAGAGAGATAGAGATAGGATAGGTACGTATGTAGACACAAAGTATGAAGATAGAGATAGATAGGTACGTATGTAGACACAAAAGGTTAGAGAGATAGATAGGTACGTATGTAGACACAAAAGGTATAGAGAGATAGAGATAGATAGGTACGTATGTAGACACAAAAGGTATAGAGAGATAGATAGGTACGTATGTAGACACAAAGGTATAGAGAGATAGATAGATAGTACGTATGTAGACACAAAAGGTATAGAGAGATAGAGAGAAAATAGATAGGTAGGTATGTTAGACACAAAAGGTATAGAGAGAAGAGATAGATAGGTACGTATGTAGACACAAAAGGTATAGAGAGATAGAGATAGATAGGTACGTATGTAGACACAAAAGGTTATAGAGAGATAGAGATAGATAGGTACGTATGTAGACACAAAAGGTATAGAGAGATAGAGATAGATAGGTACGTATGTAGACACAAAAGTATAGAGAGATAGATAGATAGGTACGTATGTAGACACAAAAGGTAT
This sequence comes from Monoplex corrugatus, assembly GCA_030674185.1. Lineage (NCBI taxonomy): Eukaryota > Metazoa > Mollusca > Gastropoda > Littorinimorpha > Ranellidae > Monoplex > Monoplex corrugatus. Next base: position 77,397,253 of record CM060312.1, on the reverse strand, counting down.
AGAGAGATAGAGATAGATAGGTACGTATGTAGACACAAAAGGTATAGAGAGATAGAGATAGATAGGTACGTATGTAGACACAAAAGGTATAGAGAGATAGAGATAGATAGGTACGTATGTAGACACAAAAGGTATAGAGAGATAGATAGGTACGTATGTAGACACAAAAGGTATAGAGAGATAGAGATAGATAGGTACGTATGTAGACACAAAAGGTATAGAGAGATAGATAGGTACGTATGTAGACACAAAAAGGTTATAGAGAGATAGAGATAGATAGGTACGTATGTAGACACAAAAGGTATGAGAGAGATAGATAGGTACGTATGTAGACACAAAAGGTATAGAGAGATAGATAGGTACGTATGTAGACACAAAAGGTATAGAGAGATAGAGATAGATAGGTACGTATGTAGACACAAAAGGTATAGAGAGATAGAGAGATAGATAGGTACGTATGTAGACACAAAAGGTATAGAGAGATAGAGAGATAGATAGGTACGTATGTAGACACAAATGGTATAGAGAGATAGAGAGATAGATAGGTACGTATGTAGACACAAAAGGTATAGAGAGATAGAGAGATAGATAGGTACGTATGTAGACACAAAAGGTATAGAGAGATAGAGAGATAGATAGGTACGTATGTAGACACAAAAGGTATAGAGAGATAGAGAGATAGATAGGTACGTATGGAGACACAAAATGGTATAGAGAGATAGGTACGTATGTAGACAGAGAGATAGATATGTAGACACAAAAGATATAGAGAAATAGAGAGAGAGATAGGTACGTATGTAGACAGAAAGGTATAGTAAATAGGTAGAAGAGAGAAGAGAGAGAGGAGAGAGAGGAGAGAGAGAGAGAGAGAGAGAGAGAGAGAGAGAGACAGACAAACAGACGCAGACACGCAGACAGACTTACAGAGGGAGGGAGACAGACAGACAAAACACACACACACACACACACACACACACACACCACACACACACACACACACACACACACACACACACAATCAGCTGCAGCATGACCCGTCTTACAATAGTCATAGGCAGAAGCGTCATCTGTTTTTTTTTGTAGATGTTTGTTAATTAAAAGAGATATGTTTTATGTTTCGAATTTTTAAAGTAAGCAGAGTAAGCAGGTGTCTTGCTTCATCTAAAGGACACCGGAAGGAAGTTCCACGTTGTTGTTCTAAAAACGCTTTCGCGTATTGAACTTGTATATTTTGTTTATTTATTTATTTGTTTGTTTGTTTGTTTATTTATTTATTTATCTATTTGTCTGTCTGTCTGTCAGTCTATGTATTCATTTATTTATTTATTCTTTATTATATATATATATAATTATATATATATATATATGTTTATTTCCTTATTCATTCATTCATTTATTTGTTTATCATTTTCTCCTTTGTCTGAGAAATCTTTTGCTTCTTCTACATGTTCTGCCTATTAGTTTTTCAAATAACGACGCTCTGGCTAAGGGCAGAGAGACGAATAAGAGCAAGATGATGAAAATTATTTGGGCAGGTGGAGGTATTTATCTCTTCGTCATAATTTCTTCCCAGAATTAAAGCCATAAAATATTTTGTCAAGAATCCAAGAATTTATAAGAAAATGTATTAGCATACTTTTACTGATAACAACAACAGTTACCTCTTGCTTGTTGCTACTATTACTTCTAGCGACTGTTTACCATGACTGCTACTGCTGCTACACTATTACATGTGCTACTACTGCTGGAATTGGTTTTACTCCTAATACTGCTAGTTTATTACTGGTACAGAAGGGCATGGCACGGCATTCTGTCTCTGCATTCTCTCTCTCTCTCTGTCCACACACACACTCACACCACACCACACACCACACACACACACACACACACACACTACCCACACACACATTCACTCTCTCTTTCTCTTTCTTTCATTCTGTTGCTCTCTCTCTCTCTCTCTCTCACTCTTTCTCTCAATTTCTCTTTCTCGTTTTCTCTCTCTCTCTCTCTCTCTCTCTCTTTCGTCTGTCTGTCTGTCTCTCTTCTCGCTCTCTCTCTCTCTCTCCATTTCTCTCTCTCTCTCTCTGTCTGTCTCTCTGTTCATCTCACTTTCTCTTTTTCATTCTCTCTCTGTCTCTCTCTGTCTCTCTGTCTCTCTGTCTCTCTCTCTCTCTCTCTCTCTCTCTCTCTCTCTCTCTCTGTTTCTCCTCTAGCTCTTCTTCTGTTTCTTTTTATTTCTTTCTGTCATTATCATTTCTGCTGGCAGTCCATCCACTGTTCCTTCTCTTCTTCATCCTGTGGTCTCTTTAAATGACTATTCTATTATGCGAAAGGGCTGTTTACACACACACTCTCTCTGTCTGTCTGTCTGTCTATCTCTCTCTCTCTCTCTCTTCTCTCTTCTCTCTTCTTTCTCTCTCTCTCTTGTGCTCTCTCTCTCTCTCTCTTTTTCTCTCTCTCTCTCTCTCCTGTCTCTCTCTCTCTCTCTCTCTCTCTCTCTTGTGCTCTCTCTCTCTTGTGCTCTCTCTCTCTCTCTTGTGCTCTCTCTCTCTTGTGTTCTCTCTCTCTCTCTTGTGCTCTCTCTCTCTCTCTCTCTCGTGCTCTCTCTCTCTCTTGTGCTCTCTCTCTCTCTCGCTTTCTCTTTCTCGTTCTCTCTCTCTTTCTCTTTCTCTCTCTCTCTGTGTCTTCTCTCTCTCTCTCCCCTCTCTCTCTGTCTCTCTCTCTCTTTCCCTCTCTGTGATCTTTCTCGAGCCTCACCCCCTCACCCCTTTCTCTCTCGCCAGTTATGTTCGCTCCCCCCACATACTCTCTTATATGTGCGCCCTCTTCTACGCAAATATGTTAATCAGCAATGGCATGTTTGAAAAAATAAAGCTTTGGCCAATGGCTTTCACCTTGGAAGATAAAGTGGCACAGTCATCGCAACAGTCTTGTTCATTCATTCATTCATTCCTTTCATTCCTTCATTCATTCATTCATTCTGTCTATCTATCTGTGTGTTTGTCTGTCTGTCTGTCTGTCTTTGTTTGTGCTTCTGTCTCTGTCTCTCGTTCGGTCGGTTGGTCGCTCTCTCTGTGTCTGTCTGTCTCTCTCTCTTCTTTCTCTCTCTCTCTCTCTCTCTCTCTCTCTCTCTCTCTACTATCTGTCTCTATCCATCTTTCCTTCTGTCTCTCCCATCCTCATCTCTCTCTCATAAGTAAGCACTCAGCAAGTAGTAGCCGCGCGTGCGCGTGCACACACACAAACTCACACACACACAACACACACACACACACACACACACACACACACACACACACAACACACACACACAACATACACACACACACAACACATACACACACAAACACACACACACACACATACAACACATACACATACACACACACACAACATACACACACACACACACACACACACACACACACACACACACACACAGAGGAGGTATGATGATGCATGAAATTTCAAGCTGGGGCAGGTATGCGTGCAGGTAATTGAAACAGACAAGATGAGGTCCTGTGGGAGGAGGGGGGGGGGGGGGGGGTTGAGGTGTTCGGGCAAGGTGAGATGGGAGGCTTACACCTCCCTCCTCCCCCCCCCTCACCTACCCCTCTTTCCCAGTCACTTATGTTCACCTCTCCGTTCATCTCCACACCCCCACCTCTTCATCCTCAACCGCCCATTCTCTGCGATCTAAATTGAATTCTGAAGACGCGCGCGCGCGTGTGTGTGTGTGTGTGTGTGTGTGTGTGTGTGTGTGTGTGTGTGTGTGTGTGTGTGTGTGTTGTGTGTGTGTGTGTTTGTGTGTGTTGTGTGTGTGTGTGTTGTGTGTGTGTGTGTGTGTGTGTTTGTGTGTGTTTGTTGTGTGTGTGTGTTGTGTGTGTGTTTGTGTGTGTGTGTTGTGTGTGTGTGTGTTGTGTGTGTGTGTGTGTGTGTGTGTGTGTGTTGGTGTGTGTGTGGTGTGTGTGTGTTGTGTGTGTGTTGTTGGTTGTGTGTGTGTGTGTTGTGTATGTGTTGGTCTTTGATTTAATGTCTATTCACTGAAGTGATTTTAGACACAAAATAAATAAATAGATAAATAAATATAGAAATAACTAAAGGGGGGGGGAGGGTGATAGAGAAGGAGTGAAAAGGATATTTGAAAATTGTCAATTTTGATCTTCAGGAAAGATTATCCAGAAAACAAATGTTTCGAGAAGGGGAAGGTTAACTTACAAATAACGTTACCTTAATTAACGATTTAAACAAACAAACAAACAAAATTGTTAAATATCTAGAAGAAATGAATACAAATAAAACTAAGAATTGACTAACAATGACAGTGGACAAGTGAAATATTTTAAAGGTACTTCGCTTTAGGACTTTTTGACAGGCTAACAAAAAATTCATATATAAAT
>CM060312.1:77385353-77387853 GCA_030674185.1 Monoplex corrugatus | reverse complement strand
GTGGGCATGATTACAAATTGCATGGATGATTAATAGTGGAGGGGGAGATTCCCAATTGCATGGTCTCTGTTCATAATCATTATACCGACAGCAATTATAACGGACCAGCCCCAGCCCAGGGACGGGCCAGAGAGTGACCGGGCAATGCAGGGAAGGGCTGGAGGACAAACAAGACATTATGGATTGACAAGGGGGCCCGTGTTGACCTGGCTGACAGCCTGGCTGAGGCCGCTCTGAAATACAGCCTGGCTTGCTTCCCCTGTTCCCAGTATCGTTCCATCCACGTCAGAACTCTGTGTGGTTCCAGCAAAGAGATTATTTCTGTGATGCAGCGGTCAGAGAAATGGACGAACAACTTGGAAGGTTGTGGGTTCAGGTTTAGTTTCTTAACGTAACGTCTCCGCATTCAGAATAAATTCCACATCTTCTGATGCCACTAATTTCATGTGTATGTGATGTAGAACTCCAAAATGATCACGGTGTAAGCCACAACTTTGCACATGAGCCCTGTGCGATGGGAAAATCTTGAGAATAAGGTCTTGTGAGTTTGCATCCCATTTCTCCTGCCAAATCATTGCTGGAGTTTTTGGCCTCAACCAGCCCCTACACAAGTTGAGCGTGCTGTAGTCTGATTGGAAAGCTTGGGACCACACAGTCGAGTCTCATCCACTTCATGCAAGCATCATAAAATTTCGTGACCAACACCGCAGGTGTCCATCTCTCGGGCCTAGTTGACGTTTGGATATATTATGATAACGAGCGTAGTGTACTATCCTGTCACGCATCTTAATCCAGAATGGAACTCCACAGCATCATGGTTATCATCCCCATCGTCATCATCATCGTCACCATCATCATCATCATCCCCATCATCATCATCATCGTCATCATCATCATCGTCGTCGTCATCATCATCATCGTCATAATCATCGTCATCATTATCATCATCACATCATTGTGAAAGGTTGTCCCATGTTCTGTGGCCATGATTGTGGCATAGGAAATGACACAGATGAAAAAAGTCTCTTTGATTCGAACATAACTAACAAATATATAACTAATAAATATCAACTGTAAGAAATAAACAAGATATACACCTGTGAAAATGGTGGCGCTGGACCGTGGCAATGTTCCTAAAGAAAATCAATCCAATTTCCACACAGGGAAAAAAACCGAATGAGACGAGAGCATAACGGAGTGGGCATGATTACAAATTGCAGGGATGATTAATAGTGGAGGAGGGCTATTCCCAATTGCATGCGGTCTCTTGTTCATAATCATTATACCGACAGCAATTATAACGGACCAGCCCCAGCCCAGGGACGGGCCAGAAAGTGACCGGGCAATGCAGGGAAGGGCTGGAGGACAAACAAGACATTATGGATTGACAAGGGGGCCCGTGTTGACCTGGTTGACAGCCTGGCTGAGGCCGCTCTGAAATACAGCCTGGCTTGCTTCCCCTGTTCCAGTATCGTTCCATCCACGTCAGAACTCTGTGTGGTTCCAGCAAAGAGATTATTTCTGTGGTGCAGCGGTCAGAGCAATGGACGACTAACTGGTAGATTGTGGGTTCAGTTTTAGTTTCTTAACGTAACGTTTTCGTTCTAGGAATAAGTTCCACATGCTCTGATGCCACTACTACCATGTATATGTGATGTAGAAATTCCAACATTATCATGGTATAAGCCACAACCTTGCACATGAGCCCTGTACGATGGCACAGTCTTGAGGAAAAGATTTTGTGTCTTCGAATCCTATCAGACCTGCCAAAATCATTGTGCTATGGTCTGATTGGAAAGTTTGGGACCACACAGTCGAGCCTCATCCAGTTGATGCAAGCGTTATTCGATTTCCTGACAGCCCAGCTGAGGCGGCTCTGAAATACAGCCAGGCTCGCTCTCTGTTCCCAGTATTGTTCCATCCACGTCAGAACTCTGTGTGGTTCCAGCAAAGAGGTTTTTTTTTTCCATGGTACAGCTGTCAGAGCAAAGAACGGACAACTGGATGGAAGATTGTGGGTTCAATTTTAGTTTCTTAACGTAACGTCTTCGTCATCATCATCAACTGCCTTAACGCATGGCGTTGGCGATTATGGACTTCCGTCTGTCTCTATCTCTTGTTGCCTTAAGCATCTCTTCTACCCTCCCTGTCTTCAGCCACTCTGCAAGTCCGTCCAGTATCTTCTCCCTGGGTCTACTCGGTGCTCTCCTTCCCTCCAGCTTTCCCGTTGTGACCAGGTGTTCCAATTCCCCTTTCCTCATAAAATGGCCTATGAATGTTGTCTGCCTTTTCCTAATATTCCTTATGAATGATCTACTTGTGTCTGCCTCCATCAAGACTGTCTCGTTAGTTTTCTTTGCTGTCCATGGAACTCTCAACATCCTTCTTAGAAACTACATCTCGGATGCCTCAATCTTGTTCTGGCTTAATGTCTTCGTACTGGGAGTAAATTCCACATGCTCTGATGCCACTAATTTCATGTGCATGTGATGTTAAAACT
>CM060312.1:77372853-77375353 GCA_030674185.1 Monoplex corrugatus | reverse complement strand
TGTGTGTGTGTGTGTGTGTTGTGTGTGTCCGTGTGTGTTGTGTGTGTGTGTCGTGTTGTGTGTGTGCGTGTGTGTGTGTGTGGGCGCGCGCGCGCGCGTGTGTGTGTGTGTGTGTGTGTGCTCGCGCGCGCTACGAGCATGGAAGGTCCTGTGTTGGCGTATGACAAGCCATCTGTATGTGTATTTGCGGCAAACAATTCACATTGTTTCACTGTTTATTTTATTGCAAAAATGCTACGTTCTTTTCTACGAATTTTACACAAGAAAACTATTCTGAAACTCATTTCAAAAAAGTAACATCAGATCAATCTTGATACTTAATACTCAGATCATTAGTTCACAGTCTGTTAATGCATTACTTTAACTTTAGCATTTGTGTTTTAGTGTTAAATTTTCCCTTCACATTGTTGAAGTTAATTGTTACTAATGTTAGAGTTAAGATTTCGTTCCATTTACTATTCTACACCTATTTATGACTTTTTCTCTGTCTCACCTCTGCCCCAATCAACCCGTCCAACTATCGTTCTCCATTTTATTTTAATTATACTTTTTTTATTCTCCACCAATTTCCCCCCCCCCCCCCCCCCCCCCCCCTCCCCCCTCCCCCAATATCACTTACAGTGAAAGACGTTAAATCAAAGAACGAACGAACGACAGCATCTGTTTATTATCTGTTGTTGTACAATGGAGAGAAGAGGACTATCTTATCCAATTAAAGCATTGTATCCGTCGAGGAGTAATGAAAACCCTAACAAGCAAACAAACAGGGGTATGTGAAAGTTTAGTATAAAACAGTCGGGTTTAATTAATCAAAGAAAATGACGTACAGGACTGTACAGTAAATGCCTAGCAATGTGTAAATACAGAGTGAAATCGTGTGTGTGTGTGTGTGTGTGTGTGCGTGCGTGCGTGTGTGTGTGTGTTGTGTGTGTGTGTGTGTGTGTGTGTGTGTGTGTGTCAGTGTGTGTGTGTTTGTGTGTGTTTGTTAATGTGTGTGTTGTATGTGTGTGTGTGTGTTTGTGTGTGTGTGTGTGTATGTGTGTTTGTGTGTGTGTATATGTGTGTGTGTATGTGTGTGTGTGTATGTGTTGTGTGTGTGTGTGTGTGTGTGTGTGTGTGTGTGTGTGTGTGTGTGTGTGTGTGTGTGTGTATAATTCAGCGTTCCAGTCTTCTCGGATTGCGTATAATTTCATGCACGTTTTCACCACGCTGTGCAGGCGGTATGTTGCTGCACAGTCTACACCTCCCTCTTCGATGAGTGTGTGTCCACGTTTGGTGTTTACATGTTTTCACAAGCACCGGCCAAGCAAAACAGCATTCAAGAAGATGACAAGCATTCTTACCAACAATGCCTATCAATTAACATTAGAAAGAGAGTCCTTGAATGTTATATAGAACCAATACTGTTGTACGGATGCGAGGCGTGGACAGTCAGCAAGCAAAGCCAGAGCAAGATTGAGAATGTTGAGAGTTCATGGACAGCAAAGAAACAAACGAACAGTCTTGATGGAGCAGACACAAGTAGATCACTCAAAGGAAGATTAGGAAAAGACAAGCAACAATTTATAGGCCATTTTTGAGGAAGGGGGATTTGGAGCACCTGGTCACAACGGGAAAACTGGAGGGAAAGACAGAACCAGGTAGACCCAGGGAGAGAATGCTGGACGGACTTGCAGAGTGGCTGGGGATGAGGGGGGGATGGGGGAAGAATGGCGGAGGACAAGAGATTTCAGAAGTCATTGCAGACTGGCATCGAGGAACCTGGTTTAAGCAATGTCGCAACGCCAGAAGAGGACTTGAGATGTGATATAGAATCGATCTTATTGTGTATGTGTGATGGGCTGTGTGGACAGTCAACACGCAAAGTCAGAACAAGACTGAGGCAGCTGAAATGCAGTTTCTAAGTAAGAATGTTAAGAGTTTCATGGACAGCAAAGAAAAAAACGAGACGGCCTTGAAGAGGCAGACACAAAGAGAACGATAATGAAGAAGATTAGGAAAAGACGAGCAACGTTTTTTAGGAATTTTATAAGGCAAGAGAAATTAGAGCACCTAGTCACAACAGGAAAGCTAGATGGAAAGAGAACACCAGGTAGATTCAGGGAGAAAATATTGGACGGACTTGTGCAGTGGATGAAGACAGACAGGGTGGGAGAAGTACTCGCAGCGACAAGGGATTGATTCATATGGAGGGCCATGATCGCCAACGTCATACGGCAGGGCACATGATGATGATGATGATGATGATGATGATGATGATGATGATGATGATGTGCTTTTACAGTTTCAAGTCGTGCCTTACGTATCACTCCCACACTGCTTCGGTTTTTTAATAGGGATCATCGCACTCAGGGATGTTACCTTTGAGCTCACCTTTTTTTCTTTTTTTTCGTCCCATGTTCTACGCCACCTTAATGGCCACAGAAGTTGTACATTTTTTTTCCCAATGCGATGCTGATGATGTGGATGATGATGATAACCATGATGCTATAGAGTTCCA
>CM060312.1:77365353-77367853 GCA_030674185.1 Monoplex corrugatus | reverse complement strand
GTCTCCAGGAAGGATGTTATTCACGAATTGAAGCGAACTCAAAAAGTCTTGATTGGTTGCAGTCGGAAAGGCAATTGGGACAGGAGGAAAAGTGGGGGTGGCGTAGGAGAACGTTGAGAGAAGGAGGGAGGGGGAGGTGGAAAGGAACTTTCTGTTTGATTCTGGTAGTGTGAGAGACAGAGAGGAGATGAGGAAATTCTGGAGGGAAGGAGCAAGGGGGAAGGGGGAAGGGGAGAGAGAGGGACAGGCAGAACGGGGAGAGGCATTGACATGATTAAAGTTTCAAAATTTAATGAGATTATCTGGTTTCGTTACCGCTTTGCCTGATGTATGTCAACAACGTGAACTCTCCCTGTTTTACATTGTGTAATTATTACAGTGATGGATGTTGGCTTTCCTGTAGAACACACACAGTCGACTCTCCATGTAGTTTGATTTTTAAATTTTTTTAAAATTTATTTATTTGTTTGTTTATCTATTTATTTGTTTGCTTGTTTATTCATTTATTTATTTGTTTAACTATTTATTCATTTATTTATTTGTTTATCTCTCTCTCTCTCTCTATATATATATATCTATCTGTCTGTCTATCTATATATCTATCTGTCTATCTATCTATCTACCCATCAATCTATCTATCTATCTATATGTCTGTCTATCTGTGTATCTATCTACCTATCTATTCATTCATCTATGTATCTATGTGTCTACCTATCTATCTATCCATCAATCTGTCTATTTATCTATCTATTTATTCATCTATATATATCTACGTATCTATCTATCTATCCATCTATCTATTCATCCATTTATTTATTTATTTATTCACTTATTTATGTATTTGTCTTGTGTTATGTATGCAAATTTGAACACTGTTCAAGAGTGAATCAGAACGAGCAGACAGCGCCATGCACGCTCTACCTAATCTGCCAGTAAAGGTTTATAGGATTACTCATCATCATGCTTCGTCATTCAGAAACGGATATGGCTGTGTTTCCCTGAAGCACTAACAATACACAGAAGCAGACAGGATTCTCCATCTTGGTCGATGATGCTGCAGCGAGGGGGCCGTGCATGTTGAGATTGGTTTATTCCTTGTTTTAGATATGACGTTCATTCCATTATGATGTCATAATGCAGACCTGAACATGACGTTTGTTCCATCATGACCTCATGACACAGGGCTTGTTTTTTTTGGTTTTTTTAGATATGACATTTATTTCCCTCGTGACGTCTTTATGAAATATGAAGTTTATTTTCTCACGACGTCTTGAAATAAATCTCCTGGCCTGTGCATGCTGAAGATCCCATGGCAGTTGAAAATCGTGAAGAGTGGGGCATTCGCCCGGCTGCCCTGGTATAAAACATTGGAGTGATAGGTTGATTTCCCAGTTCCTTCTCCTTGAAGGCCAGTTAGCATTTTTTCTTTCCAAAGTCTTGGTAAAAAAAAAATTGGGTGGCGCTGCACTGTGGCAACGCGGGCTCAAAGGGGAAAGAAGCCCAAGTTTTACATGGTAAATCCACTGTGACAAAAGAAATGAATGTGAATATGTAATATTCCATCGGATGTGAGGCGTGGACAGTCAACAAGCAAAGCCAGAACAAGATTGAGGCAGCCGAGATGTGGTTTCTAAGAAGAATGTTGAGAGTTCCATGGACAGCAAAGAAAACAAACGAGACAGTCTTGATGGAGGCAGACACAAGTAGATCATTCATAAGGAAGATTAGGAAAACATTTATAGGCCATTTTATGAGGAAGGGGGATTTGAAGCACCTGGTCACAACGGGAAAGCTGGAGGGAAAGAGAGCACCAGGGAGAAAATGCTAGACGGACTTGCAGAGTGGATGGGGACGAGGAGGGTGGAGGAGATGCTAGGGGCAACAAGAGATAGAGACAGATGGAAGTCCATGATCGCCAACGCCATGCGGCAGGGCACCTGATGATGATGATGAATATTCCATCATGACGTCAATTTGTTATCTTAAATATGAGTTCGTTACATCGTGACGTCCTGAAACAAACCTGGTGTTTTTTTAAATGTGACGTCAGTTCGATCATGATGTCATTATGCAATTCATAAGACATGACCAAGAAAAGACTGTAAAAGTATTGTACGTTGTCGTCAGGACAGAAGACATTATGGGACACTCCATAATCGCACTTCTACGCTGGGATGTTTAACTCAGTGAACAGATGAACTTACGACGACAACAGTGACTGTGTACTTATAGGGACTCAGGACCTGGCCAGCTCATGGGTTTGTGTGCAGGCTTTAAGGCTTGAGCCGTGATCACGATGCATATGGCACCTGTGACGCTAGTGCATATGGAATTCGTCCCGAGCGCGGAGACGTCATCTTGAGAAACTGAAACTGAAACTTACAGCGCATTCATGATTATGATTCTTTTTTCTTTTTTATGTTTGCCTGCTGGATCGCTCTCTCTCTCTCTCTCTCTCTCTCTCTCTCTCTCTCTCTCTCTCTCTCTCTTTTCTCTCTCT
>CM060312.1:77355353-77362853 GCA_030674185.1 Monoplex corrugatus | reverse complement strand
GTGTGGCCGGGCTGTAAACGGTAAAGCCGTACTTTTAAAAAAAGAAATCTCTTTACTTTATGATAAGAAGAAATAAATCGATATAGTCCAGCCATTCTAATATTCTCCCTTTTATACAAAAATCATTATAGAAATCCAAGTGAAATAAAAATCGATCTAGCCCAGCCACTCTAATATTCTCCCTTTAATACCAAAATAATTGTAGAAAATCCTGATTTTGTAGCTGCTCAAGGTATTTCTGACCCCCAAAATGCATTGGATACGATAAGACTTGACGCTAAGTGAGGCAATGATTCACTTTGACAACATTGAAAACTAAACGTGAATACTTTTAGAAATTCTTGAGAAAGTACTGTTCTCACATCTTCCCCCAAAACTGCCTATTTTAGGTTTTTCTTTGAGGTCCACATAACCTGAGCTTGGTACCATGATTTCGAAATGTATGCATTCCTCAACGCTTTTTACCTTTGATCAAAGGTTGGTAAAGATTCATCCAAAAACGCTGAGAATTATTGTTGTCAAATTTTGCCACAACACACTGTCATACATCTCTCTCCAGTCGGTATGAAACAATCTCTCTTTGTGTTTCTGTCCTTTCTCTCTGTCTCTTTCTGTCTCTCTGTCTCTTTGTCTCTTGTCTCTGTCTATCTGTCTGTCTGTCTATCTGTCTGTCACTCTCTCTCTCTCTTTTCTCCCCCCTCTCTCTCTCTTTCTCTCTCTCTCCTCAAGTTTTTTTTCACGCGCTTTCTGTCTCTCTCAAGCGGGTTTTTCAAGCGGATTTTGAAAAAGATAGCATAATTCCGGAATGTAAATGTATGAGAGAAAGCAAGCCGAATAGACAATGTCGTTCTGTGACTTTCAAAAGAGTCACAATTCTTGTTTTTGTGTTACATGTATCCTGATCTTGAACATTCACCAGTGTCATTTCTTCTCCAAGTCATCTAATTAAGCTAAGCATCAAGACAAATCTGGACACGTCAGGAGAATGGGATGAGTGACAAAGCCAACAAAAAAATACAGTAATGAAATCAACAGTAATTGGGCAATAATGATTCACAACTCATCACCGTCGTGGAGCAGTTACACATCAGACTACTGACAGGGAAATCATGGGTTCGAATCCCCATCTATCCAAAACAGATTCTCTGTAGGATTTTTGTTTGTTTGTTTGTTTGTTTGTTTGTTTGTTTGTTGTTGTTTGTTGTTTGTTTGTTTTCCCCTGACAGGTTCCTATCCAGAGTCGAGCATATTATGGGCCCGTGATGTAGACTGGAACCAAGAGCTGAGTCTCATTCACTTTAAAGATGTGTGTGGATAAGCGTGTTGTTCAAATTTGGCGACCATCCCCGCAGGAGTTTGCATCTCTCGGGCCTGGTTTTATGCTATGATACATTATGAAAGTAAGGTTAGGACACAGCCCTGTCATGCAATCTCAGTCCCAAATGGATCTCCACAACAACATGGTTATCATCCCCATTTTGCATTGTCACAGCATATTGAAAAACTGCACCAGGTTCTGTGGCCCTCAATGCCCTATTCTCATGGTGACCGTACTGTCTATGGGTGTAGTGGGTGTGCGTCAGAGAACCGAAATGAACGGCAAAGGAAGAAAGGAGGGGGGGGGGGGGTGTGATAATGACACAAAAACGGTGCATTATATGAGGCAGGAAAAAAGTAATCAAAAGCTAGACCGCAAAATTATTTTCATGCTCACATCAAAACCAAATGAAGATCTAGTCTATTAAGCTTCAGGAATTGCAATTATTAAAAGCTATGAGACAGAATAATTTTCATGCTTATATAAAAACCGTAACGAAGATCTAGTCCATTACGCGTCAGATATTGCAATTATTATTGTGTGTGTGTGTGTGTGTGTATGTGTGTGTGTGTGTGTGTGTGTGTGTGTGTGTGTGTGTGTGTGTGTGTGTGTGTGTGTGTCTGTCTCTTGTCTCTCGTGTTGTGTGTGTGTTGTGTGTGTGTGTGTTTGTGTCTGCGTGTATCTGTGTGTGTGTGGTGTGTGTGTATTTGTATGTGTGTGTGCGTGTGGCGTGTGTGCGTGCGTGTGTGTGTGTGTGTGTGTGTGCGTGCGTGTGTCATTCTGTGTGTGTGTGTGTGTGCGTGTGTGTGTCTGTGTCTGTGTGTGTCTGTGTCTGTCTGTCTGTGTCTGTCTGTGTGTGTTACGTGTATTTGTGTGTGTGAGAGCGTGCGTGCGTTCGTGCGTGTGTGTGTGTGTGTGTGTTGTGTGTGTGTGTGTGTGTCTGTGTGTTCTGTGTGTGTAAGTGTCGGTGTCTGTGTGTCTGTTTCTGTGTCTGTGTCTATCTGTGTCTCTGTGTCTCTGTGTGTGTGTGTGTGTATGTTTCGTAGAAAGCCATTTCACGTGAGGTGGGTATCCAGTGCAGTCTATAGCCGCAAGCGTAAGGAGCGAGCAGTGAAACTGAAGAGAGGAGGACTATAAAGATGGAACCAGCGCTTGAACAATCTCTGGCGTCATTGCACACAAAACGCACATTACCGCTATTACACAATAGGCAGCGTCCCTTCTGAGAGCAAACAGTAAGTAGGATTTGAAGAGTGTGTTGTTAGTGGTGGAGGGTGATTTATCTCCTCCTTTATCTTGTCAGCTTTGCTGCCCCTTGTTTACCCACGGTGTGTGCTGCAGGTTGGCTTTGTTCTGAAATGTCGTTGGCTGCATCGTTATTTCTGTGTTTGTCGGCTGTGTCATCGGATGCGAAAATTCTTTTGCTCTGTTGATTCCTTTTGGGTCATTCGTAACCATTGTTTGTTTATTTTATTGATTTTTTATTATTATTATTTATTTATTCATTTAGCTATTTAATTATTCGTATATTTATTCGTATATTTATTCATTTACTTATTTATTATTTTATTTATTTATTTATTATTTATTTATTTATTTATTTATTTATTTATTTATTCATTATTCATTTTTGATTTATTATTTATTTATTTATTTCATTCATTTTATGGATGTAGTTTATTTTGTTATTTAGTATTTATTTATTTATTTCATTTTATTTATCCATCTATTTATTTATTTTACTTATATATTTATTTATTTATTTCATTATCTATTCATTCAATATTAATTCTATTTCATTTTATACATTCATTTACTTTTTTCTTTATTTTTCTTCTTCTTTCTTCTTTCTTCTTTAGAATTGATTTTTTTTTTTGCATCACGTGAGCAAATAACCAAAAACGAAACAAAACAAAAATGCACAATGATAATATTTTCATGTCAAAACATCTTGCATTCATATTTCATGACATGGCATGCAGCAGAAAGGTATTGACATGCTGACAATACTCATGTGACACGAAAACCCAGAATATCACCATCACGAGCATAGTTCACATGTGAATGCATCTTTACAACAACAAATCAGGCTTGACTAGATCATCAGGTCAACATAGTTCTTTTTATGAAAACCAGTCATTTTTTTTCATTTATATTGTGGTATATTTGTTACTCTGTTTGTTGTTGTTTTTAATCACAACATCGCACGTACTATGTACTTTTGCTTTCAGGATCAGCTCGATGCTTTGCAATTGAGAAGAAAAGTCTCTACGTTGATTTACTATTAACCCTTTGACTCCCGCACCCTGTGCACCAACATCCCGCATTGTCAGCCATACTAGCAAAGCAAAAATTTAACCTTTTGACTCCCTCACCTATCCACCAGCTTCCTACATGAATGTGGTGGATAGGGTGAGAGAGTCAAAAGGTTAAGTTTTTGCGGTTGGTGGACAAGGTGTGGGAGTCAAAGGGTTAAGAATGTAGAAAGGGTCGACAACCCCAAATAGGTAAATCCATTCTTCTTAAGCAAGAACACAGAGTTCTCACGTGTCACTAGGAGTCCAGCTGGGGTTGTTAAATAGCACGGCATGTGGGGTGGGGGATGGAAATCCTTTGTGTGTGTGTGTTGTGTGTGTTGTGTGTGTGTGTGTGTGTGTTGTGTGTGTTTGTGTTGTGTGTGTTGTGTTTGTGTCTGTTTGAGTGTGTGGTGTGTGTGTTGTGTGTGTTGTTGTGTGTGTGTGTGTGTGTGTGTGTCTGTGTGTATGTGTGTGTGTGTGTGTGTGTGAGTGTGTGTGTGTGTGTTTATGTGTGTGTGTGTGTGAGTGTGTGTGTTGTGTGTTTGTGTGTGTGTGTGTTGTGGTGTGTGTGTGTGTGTTGTGATGTGTGTGTGTGTGTGTAGTGTGTATGTTTGTGTGTGGTGTGTGTGTGTGTGTGTGTGTTTGTGTGTGTAGTGTGTGTGTGTGTGTGTGTGTGTGTGTGAGTGTATGTGTGTGTATGCATGTATGTGTGTGTTTGTGTGTGTGTGTGTAGTGTAGTGTGTGTATGTGTGTGTGTTTGTTGTGTGTAGTGTGTGTATGTGTAAGTGTGTGTGTTTGTGTGTGTGTGTGTGTGTGTGTGTGTGTGTGTGTGTGTGTGTGTGTGTGTGTGTGTGTGTGTGTGTGTTCGTGTGTGTTTTTTCACCTCACACTTCGCTCATGGTACACAGAGACACACCCAGCCATCTCAGGCTTTTGCCTGGCCCTAACCCTACAGAGACCTTATCCGTGAAGTTAGGGAACATAACTCTTGAGAGTCACGTAGGAATTATCTCCCATGTTGTAGAACTTCTCAAATCTAACACAGTTTGTGCTACCCATTCAGCTAGCATACAAACAGATACAAAGCACAAAAACCGTAAGCTCAGAACACTCTCTCCTCTTTCCAAGACCTTATCAGCCAAGTTAGGGTTGCCAGTCTCGGAGAAATTATACAAAGTACACACGCTGGCGCACCCGAGACAACAATCTCTTCATTGCCAAAATAAAGATGTGCCAGGAGCATAAAATTCTCGTTGCCACAGCTCTGGAAGCTCTCAGGACACTCTCAAGCCCGTAGCACCATTGCCAAGGCGGCAATAAAAAGTGGTACAGAGGCGTGGCATTCGTCCACACCCCCCAGCACAACCTGCCTAACTTAACCACAGGAACTGTCATCATCATCATCATCATCATCATCATCATCATCATCATCATCATCATCTTCTTCTTCTTCTTCTCTTCTTCTTCTTCTTCTTCTTGTTCTTCTTCTTCTTCTTCTTCTTCTTCGGATTCTTCGGAATTTTCTTCTTCGGAATTCTTCGGAATTCTTCTTCTTCGGAATTCTTTTCTTCTTCGGAATTTTTCTTCTTCTTCTTCGGAATTCTTCGAATTCTTCTTCTTCGGAATTCTTCTTCTTCTTCGGAATTCTTTCTTCGAAATTCTTCTTCTTCGGAATTCTTCTTCTTCGGAATTCTTCTCTTCTTCTTCTTCTTCATTCTTCTTCTTCTTCTTCTTCTTCTTTCTTCTTCTTCTTCTTCTTTTCTTCTTCTTTTCTTCTTCTTCTTACTTCTTCTTCTTCTTCTTCTTCTTCTTCGGAATTTTCTTCTTCTGAATTCCTTTTCGGAATTCTTCTTCGGAATTCTTCCTATTCTTCTTCTTTTCTTCTTCATTATCATCTTCATCATCATCGTCGTTGTCATCGTCGTCGTCCTCGTCGTCCTCGTCATCTTCATCGTCGTCATCGTCATCGTCGTCGTCATCATCGTCATCGTCGTCATCCTCCTCATCCTCATCCTCCTCATCCTTATCCTCCTCATCCTCATTCTCATCATCATCATCATCGTCGTCGTCGTCGTCATCGTCATCGTTATCGTCATCATCATCATCATCATAGTCGTCTTCGTCATCGTCGTCGTCGTCTCATCGTCGTCGTCGTCGTCGTCGTTGCCGTCGTCATCACCATGTGCCCTGTCGCATGGTGTTGGCGATCATGGTCTCTAGATCGTCCACACGAATCTATCCCCTGTCGCTGCAAGAACAGGAATTGTTATAGGATTGTTCATTCGCGGGATTCTTTTGATAAAGCGCGTGGACTCAAGAGATGACATCTAGATTTCAACCTCAGCCCGCAACATTAAAAAATAAAATAAATAAATAGATAAATATATATATAAAAACCGCTGGCCTGTTTGCTGCCCATCTTATTCTTTCCATCATTCTGATGGAGTCAGCTTAATGAATGTTTCAGAGCCCGTTTTCTCATCCTTCCTTCCCCTCTCTCCTCTTTTCAACACCTTGCCACTGCATAGGGTTTTGCGCAGGCTCAGGGAGGAGGTTACCAGATAGTTGGTGGCAGATTTGGGTGGAGCGCGAATGGAATTGTCGGATTGCAATGAATCCCTTGAATTGTCTGAGTTTGATGAATGCCTTAAATTGTCTAAGTTTGATGAATCCCTTGAAATGTCTAAGTGCGATGAATCCCTTGACCCTGTCTAAGTGCGATGAATCCCTTGAATTGTCTAATTTGATGAATCCCTTGAATTGTCTAAGTTTGATGAATCCCTTGAAATAAGTGCAATGAATCCCTTGACCTGTCTAAGTGCAGTGAATCCCTTGACCTGTCTAAGTGCATTGAATCCTTGAATTGTCTGAGTGCGATGAATCCCTTGACCTGTCTGCGTGCAATGAATCCCTTGACCCTGTGCAAGTGCCTGATGTGCAATACTCCCTTGAACTAAGTGCAATGAACCCCTTGAATGAGTGCAACGAATCCCTTGAACTAAGTGCAATGAATCCCTTGAACTAGTGCAATAATCCCTTGAACTAAGTGCGATGAATCCTTGAACTGAGTGCAATAATCCCTTGACTAAGTGCGATGAATCCCTTGAACCAAGTGCAATGAATCCCTTGAACTAAGTACGATAATCCCTTGAATGCTAAGTGCATGAATCCCTTGAACTAGTGCGATGAATCCTTGAACTTTAAGTGCAATGAATCCCTTGAACTAAGTGCAATGAATCCCTTGAACTAAGTGCAATGAATCCCTTGAACTAAGTGCAATAAATCCCTTGAACTAAGTGCGATGAATCCCTTGATTGTCTAAGTGCGATGAATCCCTTGAACTAAGTGCGATGAATCCCTTGAATTGTCTAAGTGCGAGAATCCCTTGAACTAAAGTGCGATGAATCCCTTGAACTGTCTAAGTGCAATGAATCCCTTGAACTAATGCAATGAATCCCTTGAACTAAGTGCGATGAATCCCTTGACCTAAGTGTGATGCATCCCTTGAACTAAATGAGATGAGAAACAAACTCCAAGCTTGAAATTCCACATACCCTATGGAGAAATTCGTGTTGTTTTGTAGGGTAATGGATACTGGCCCATGGCCGACCATGATCCTTGTTTACATGCATTTACGGCATACGTTGAATGGAGACATACAGCTTGCTACAGGTTACATAAAGCAGATTGCCTTGCCTTGCCTTGCCTTGCCTTGGCCTTGTCTTGCTTCTTGCCTTGCCTGCTTTGCCTTGCCTTGCTTTGCCTTGCCTTGCTCCTGTGGAGGATAATCATTTGGCTGAAGAATGCGGCGGGCAATAAAGAGCGAGTGTGCTTCTCTTCAGGTAGATAATTAATATATATAGCTGCTCCGCTGGAAAACGTTTT
>CM060312.1:77322853-77340353 GCA_030674185.1 Monoplex corrugatus | reverse complement strand
TATTTCCTAAAGCCAAAAGTGCACTTTATAAGTATACTTGATTATCAGTCCTAAAGAGAAAGTATGTAAGACTTTATCGGGCACATACAGATGAATGGAGCAGTGAGGTAGAAAATGACAGGAAGAAATGACAGAAAGCGAAGGAACAATACAGAAAGAAAGTGAGTGACAGAAAAGAGGAAATTTCTAGCACAGAATTTCCAGGTGTTGATACCATTTACACTTAAAAAAAAAAAAAAAAACAGAAAAAAAAGCTCCTTGGCGACCCCACGGGGGGCCTCTGCGTGAAGTACAGTCAATGTCAATCATGTATAAATTAAATATACAACATGCATACGTAGGTCTTAGAGAAAGAATGTATGT
Source organism: Monoplex corrugatus (assembly GCA_030674185.1). Lineage (NCBI taxonomy): Eukaryota > Metazoa > Mollusca > Gastropoda > Littorinimorpha > Ranellidae > Monoplex > Monoplex corrugatus. Next base: position 77,339,990 of record CM060312.1, on the reverse strand, counting down.
CTTAAACAAGGAGTTTCGTTAAACTTCTTCTGAAACCAGGAATAGATATGAGATCCTTTTTTTTCCTCTCTCTCTAAAAATGTGCAAGTTCCTTCTCAATTTAACATTAAATTCTTCCCTCTGAATATAATTTGGTGTTGAGATATTGCGTAAAAGATTTATTGTATCAAACAAAAAAGTAACATTCAACTTCTTCTGAAATAACAATATATATGGCGGTTATTGTTATCTACCAGTGTGCAAGTCCCACGTCTGTTTCATCATCATCAGGTGCCCTGCCGCATGGCGTTGGCGATCATGGACTTCCATCTGTCTCTATCTCTCGTTGCCCCTAGCATCTCCCCCACCCTCCTCGTCCCCAGCCACTCTGCAAGTCCGTCCGCATTTTCTCCCTGGGTCTACCTGGTGCTCTCTTTCCCTCCAGCTTTCCCGTTGTGACCATGTGCTCCAAATCCCCCTTCCTCATAAAATGGCCTATAAATGTTGCCTGTCTTTTCCTAATCTTCCTTATGAGTGATCTACTTGTGTCTGCCTCATCAAGACTGTCTCGTTTGTTTTCTTTGCTGTCCATGGAACCCTCAACATTCTTCTTAGAAACCACATCTCGGCTGCCTCAATCTTGTTCTGGCATTGTTCACGTCTGTTTAGTATTAATATATTCTTCCATCTGGAATTTTGTGGTAAGGTATTTTATGAAAGATTCTATATGCCAGTGCTTTTTAGCAGACTTTGACTTGTAAAGTGTTTGGTGCCTGCCTTTGGCAAAGCTATAAACAACAAAGACCAGGGCTTGTATTGTTTATTAGTCTTCTGCGTACAAGTGTGAGTCACATGTGTACGCATAATACCCCAGTGTGCATCTATATGTTTTGTCTTGTAGGAAGTAAATAACACGTACCACCTGGCCCCGGTGTTTCCAGTGAGGTGGATTGGTCAGGAAAGGCGTGAATAAACGAAACGTCTGCCTCCAGTACCGTGTCGAGCATCCTGTTTATTACCGCCACTTCTGCTGTGTTTATAACCACTTCCCACCCCTCTGTGTCTGACGTAGTAAGGGGGGAAAACGGTGCGTGGGGAAAACTTGCACCTGTCATCAACGTAACAGTGTTCACGTCTGACTGCCGCGTCATACGCTAGATGTGTTATCGTTCCGATTTTTTCCTAGCATTTTTTTGGTTTTTTGTTTTGTTTTGGTATCTGTTGATGTGTTTTGTTCGAAAATCTGTATTCCTGTCTTTAAGGTTTCCAAATGGTAATACATAAACCAGTTAAGTGGTTGATAGTTGTCTTTTTTTTTTTTTTTTGTTGTTTCTTTTTACGTTTTAGTTGGAAAATCTGTATTCCTGTCTTTAAGGTTTCAAATGGTAATACATAAACCAGTTAAGTGGTTGATAGTTGTCTTTTGTTTGTTTGTTTTTTCTTTCTTTCTTTTTACGTTTTATTTGGAAAATCTGTATTCCTGTCTTTAAGGTTTCAAATGGTAATACATAAACCAGTTTAGTGGTTGATAGTTGTCTTTTTGTTTGTTTCTTTCTTTCTTCTTCTTTTAGTTGGAAATCTTATTCTGTCTTTAAGGTTTCAAAGGTAATACATAACCGTTAGAGGTGATTCCTTTGTTTGTTTGTTCTTTTTCTTTTTTACGTTTATTGGAAAATCTGATTCTTCTTAGGTTTCAACGTTTACTAACCGATCTAGTAGTTGACAGTTGTCTCTTCTTGTTTGTTTGTTTGTTTGTTTGTTTTTCAGTTTTTGTTTTGTTTCTGTAATACACGTGAGTCGAAAGGTATACACGCACGCACTAGACATTTATTCATTCGTTTATTTAGTCATTCGTTTTTCATCATTTCATAGCAATTGCAATGTTCACAAGAATATACCTCAGTGCAATATGACTTAGACGTCTAGACATAGCACAGTTCAATGTGTGTGAAATATATCCAAGCCATGTCACATGTGAACTATGTCCTTCATTTCTATGCTAGCATTCCTCTTATTTAACCAGACATTGACTGTTTACAACACTGATTTTCCTTTTGTAAAGATACAAGCAATTTTTATCATATTATGGTAGACTAGAAAATACCTATGCGTTGCCACTCGGGAAACATTGCGTGGGAACATGAGCGCCGACCGTGGTAGGTATTACACGGCAAATGGTCGGTGCTGAAAGATGAGCATTCTTTCTGTCTTTATCCGTCTCTCTATTCCTCTTCTCTCTCTCTCTCTCTCTCTCTCTCTCTCGCTCTCTCTCTCTTTCTCTCTTCTCTCTCTCTCTCCTCTCTCTCTCTTTCTATCTCTCTCTCTCCCTCTCTCCTCCCCCCTCTCTCTCCTCTCTCTTTCACACTTTCACGCACGCGCACACCGCTTGCACGATAAAAATACGCGACACACACACGCAAAAAAGGAGACGTTTTTGTACCTGGGACGTATCGAACCTGGGGTGCATCGAACCTGGAACATATCGCACCTGCGACGTATCAAACATGCGACGTATCCAACCTGGGACGTATCCAACCTGGGACGTACCGAACCTTGGACGTATCTAACATAAGACGTATCCAATTTTGGACGTATCGAGACGTATCTGACTCAGTCTGTGCCCGAGAACTTTCCAGATAGAATAGAGGGGGGAAAAAGCCCCAGGGACAAATCTCACATGCTTGCTATTCAGACATGATCAAACCACAGAGCTGGCGCGCCAGAAACTGTAAGAGTGTGTGTGTGTGTGTATTCACAAAGCAGTGTGGTTGCGTTCTTCTTTCGTGTACTTTGCGTACGGGGAGACTAACAACTCTGGCGGAAACTCTGGTTTGGGGTGGAAGCTATTCTCTTTCATCTGGGATCTGTCTCTCACTTGACCACCTGTGCCTTTCTTTGTTTCTCCTTTTGTACCTGGGTTCTCTCATTCCGTCTGGCACTGGCGTTCTCTGGCACTGCTATTTCCTCTGTCTGTCTGTCTGTCTCTCTTCTCTGTCTTTCTCTGTCTGTCTGTCTGTCTGTCTGTCTGTCTCTCTGTCTGTCTGTCTCTCTGTCTGTCTGTCTCTCTCTCTCACTCTCTTCTTTCTCTGTCTGTCTGTCTGTCTGTCTGTCTCTACTGTCCCTCTCTCTCTCTTTTTCTCACTCTCTCTCTTCTCCCTCTCTCTCTCTCACACTCTCGCTCTCTCTCTCTCTCTCTCTCTCTCTCTCTCTCTCTCTCTCTCCTCTCTCTCTCTCCCTCTCTCTCGCTCTCTGCTTTCTCTCTCTTTCTCTAGTTACTGTTATTAATGATGATATTGTATTATTGAGGCTAAATTTGTGGTGCCTGCCTGCTTTTGTTTGTTTAGTATCTATTCATTTATTAAATACTTGCTTGCTTGCTGCTTGCTTGCTTGCTCACTTACTTACTCACTTACTACTTATTTATTTGTTCACTTATTCATTTGTTCACTTATTTATTTATTTGTTATTCATTATTTGTTCATGTATTTATTTATTTATTCATTTGTTTATCTATTTATTTATTTTCAATTGTCTACGTTCTTTACTATTTGTCTACATAACTGTATGATGTTGTGTTGTTGTTGTTATTGTTGCTGCTGTTGTTGTTGGTTTTCATCTTAATTGATATGATACTGTATGCAATTCTTAAATCATTATTTATTTTAAATCACGTATGCTTATTTCAATGTCCGTTTTTGGCGAGCGATTGATGTCAAAAAGAAAAAAAAGGAAAGAAAAAGAAAAACCAGCGAAAGCTTCTCTGTAACTTTGTAAAATAGAAACGTTATCTGTCAATGTAATTTTAACTCGTTTCCTTTCGTTATGTATTATTTTCTTCCTGGGTCTACCTTGTGTTCTCTTTCCCTCCAGCTTTCCTGTTGTGACCAGGTGCTCTAATTCCCCTCTCCTCATAAAATGTCCTATAAATGTTGTTTGTCTTTTCCTAATCTTCTTGATCAATGATCTTCTTGTGTCTGTCTCCATCTAGACCGTCTCGTTTGTTTTCTTTGCTGTCCATGGAACTCTCAACATTCTTCTTAGAAACCACATTTCGGCTGCTTCAATCTTGTTCTGGCTTTGCCTGTTGATTGTCCACGCCTCACAACAGTATCAGTTCTATATAACATTCAAGAACTCTCTTCCTTATTTCCCTTTACAACATTAAATCTTAATATAGCAATTAACATTTTCTTTAGGGGGTTTAGGCGTAATCTTTGAGTTGATTTCTCACAATATGTAGCTTATTTCTAAGTGTCTGTAATTTTTTGCTGCTTTCTATAATCTGTATATTTGGGTGTCTTGTGTGTGTTTTTCCCCACTGTAATATGACAAGATGTTAAATGAACTATTTTAGGTCGTCATTTACTTCAAATTGTGCTTGTTAACTTCCTTGAATATGTCATTTTGGACAAGGACTGACTATCAACACACACAACACAACAACATCAACAACAACAACACAACAACAACAATACAACAACAACAACAACACAATACAACAACATCAACAACAACAACAACAACAACAAACAAAAGAGCACGCTAGCACAGTGCTTATCTGTCACCTTCGTAAATGAAGACCCTTATCATGTCTTGTCTCTCTGTTTCTGTCTGTCTGTCTGTCTGTCTGTCTGTCTTTCTCTGTCTCTTTTTCTCTCTCTCTCTTTCTCTTTCGGCCTCTCTCTTTCTCTCTCTCTTTCTCTCTTTCTCTCTCCCCCTCTCTCCCTCTCTCTCTCTCTCTTTCTCTCCCTCTCTCTCTCTCTCTTTCTCTTTCTGACTCTCTCTCTCTCTCTGTCTCATCTCTCTCTCTCTCTTGTCTCTCTCTCTCTCTCTCTCTCTCTCTCTCTCTCTCTCTCTCTCTCCTCTCTCTCTCTAACTAAGTTGGCATAGACGTTTATACCATAAGGAGACAAACATATGTGCGTCCGTCTCTGTGTGTATGAGAGGAGCGGGCGGTGTGTGTGTGTGTGTGTGTGCGCGCGCGTGCACTTTGTGTGTGTGGTGTGTGTGTGTGTGTGTGTGTGTGTGTATGTGTGTTTTGTGTGTGTGTGTGTGTGTGTGTGTGTGTATGTGTATGTGTGTGTGTGTGTGTGTGTGTGTGTGTGTGTTAATCATACAGTGTGCATAACCCATCTCTGATTATGACGATGACCATTCAGGTTTCATATAGTTAGCATTTGTATAATATGATCTATTCATATAGCTAGCATTTGTATAATATGATCTATTCATATAGTTAGCATTTGTATAATATGATCTATTCATATAGTTAGCATTTGTATAATATGATCTATTCATAAAGTTAGCATTTGTATAATATGATCTATTCATATAGTTAGCATTTGTATAATATGATCTATTCATAAAGTTAGCATTTGTATAATATGATCTATTCATATAGTTAGCATTTGTTATGGTTTTATACTATACACATAGCTAGTAGATCATCATGAGAACTGTTTTGAAATGCCGCCGTAACCAATAATTCTGGTTACTGCACATCCAACGAACGCAGAAGATAGAATTGGCTGACATGTTCAAATTGTACAAAGCTTTATAGCAATTACAGTTCAACAAAAACATTTTGAAAACTGAATTAAATGCAACCATCCAACCAACCAATCAACCAACCAACCAACCAACCAACCAACAACCAACCAACAACCAACAATCAACCAACCAACCAATCAACCAACCAACCAATCAACCAACCAACCAATCAACCAACAAACAAGCAAACAAACAAACAAGCAAACAAAAAAACAAGCAAACAAACAAATAAACAACAACGGCTACCACCACGACGATAACAAGAAGAAGAAGAAAGAACAACAACAACAACAACAACAACAGCAACAACGATAACAACAACAACAAAACTAAAACGAAACAAAAAAGATCGAAAGCAACAACATCTCTAGACACGAGTTCTGCCTATATATCTTTTCTCTTCCCACCCACACACCATTCCTAGCCGATCTCCTTCAGCTTTCTCAGCAGAAGTAAAAAGATAAATAAAAAAAAAAGAAACATGCTGCATTGTTCAAAGCGACAGCTCGCAGCGCGGCAAGTATCATCAGACTGGGCCAACTGGGCCCTGGAACAAAAACTTCACACAATAGGGAAAGATGGGCAGTTTGCGTGTGTGTAGGAGTCCATATTAGCACCTTGACGATTCGAACTGAGAATGACGTCAAAACCTTCCCTTGATGAAATAACCTTACTTTCCTTCTTTCTTTCGTTTCTGTATGTTTGTTTGTCTTTGTGTCTGTCTGTCTTTCTGTCTTTGTGTCTTTGTTCCTGTCTGTCTGTCTAGCTGGCTGGCTGGCTGGCTGTGTTTCTGTCTGTCTATCTGTCTCTGTTACTGTTTTTGTTTTCTTCTGTGTTTCTGATGGTTTGTCTGTTTCTTTGTGTTTGTCTCTTGGTCTGTCTGTCTGTCTTTGTTTCTCTTTGTCTGTTTTTCTTTACTTCTATTTCTGTCTGTCTTTTTTTTCTTGTTGTTTGTTTCTGTCTGTTTTCTGTCTGTCTGTCTTTGGTTTTGTTTCTCTCTGTCTTTCTTGTTTCTGTCTGTTTACTGTCTGTCTGTCTTTGGTTTTGTTTCTCTCTGTCTTTCTTTGTTTCTGTCTGTTTGTCTTCTTTATTTCTTCGATTATGTGTGCTCGTCTGTCTGTCTTTGTTTTTTGTCTATTTGTCTGTCTTTGTGTTTTGTCTATTTGTTTGTTTCTATTTGTCTGTCTTTCTTTGTTTCTGTCTGTCTGTCTTGTTTGATTTTGTCTAGTTCTTTGTTTATGTCTGTTTGTCTGTCTACCTTTGTTTCTTCGTTTTCACTGTCCTTCGTAGGTCTTGTGTTCCTGCTCACGCCCAGGGCACGTTAATGATCCCTCGGCAACAAAGGATTTGTCCCTGGCAATATTCTGTAAAAAAAATCCACTTTCGTTAGTAAAGAGAAATATACGAGGTCGTATATAGACCAACAATATCTTTAAAAGAAAAAGGGTGGTCCTGCACTGGACTGATGTGCTCTTCCCAGAGAGAGAAGCTTGAATTTCACGTGGAAAAACCAGTGTGACTAAAAAAAAGAAAAGAAAAGAAATGCATACAAAAATCCAAGTGTTCTCTACGACATAAAGTCGTCCTCTACGACTCACAGCAAGGGCATCAGTGTAGAGTATGTGGGAGGGGGGGGGAGGAGGGGTCGTTTCGATAGGTCCCAGATCTGATACGTCGCAGGTTTGATGCGTCCCAGATTCGATGTGTCCCAGGTTCGATACGTCGCAGGTTCAATACGTCCCAGGTTCGATAGGTCCCAGATTTGATACGTCCCAGATTCGATGCGTCCCAAGTGTGATACGTCCCAGGTTTGATGTGTCCCAGGTTTGATACGTCCCAGGTTCGATGCGTCCCAGGTTCGATACGTCCCAGGTTTGATACGTCCCAGTTTCGATACGTCCCAGGTTTGATACGTCCCAGTTTCGATACGTCCCAGGTTTGATACGTCCCAGTTTCGATACGTCCCAGGTTTGATACGTCCCAGTTTCGATACGTCCCAGGTTTGATACGTCCCAGGTTCGATACGTCCCAGGTTTGATACGTCCCAGGTTCGATACGTCCCAGGTTTGATACGTCCCAGGTTCGATACGTCCCAACACAATTTCGTTGGATCATCTTTGTCTTTATCATGATACAACCATCTAAAATAAGATACTGTTTCTACCGGTATTTTGTTTGTTTGATTTTTTTGTTTGCTTTGTTTTTTGTTTGTTTGTTGTTGTTGTTGTTGTCGTTTGTTGTTGTTGTTGTTTTTTGCGTGTGTGTACGGTGTATCCACTTTTTGCCTTAAGAATGACCTGTTGAACCTAGGATGTATCGAAGCTGGGACGTCTCGAGCCTGGGACGTATCGAACTAGGGATGTATCGAACTGGGATATATAGAAACTAGGAGGTTATAGAACCTAGGACGTATCGAACCTGGAACGTCTGGAACCTGGGACGTATCGTGACGTATCCGAGTGTGGCCATCTGCGCTACGTATCAGTAAATGTTGACTTTTGTTTTTTTTGTTTTTCTCCTGCAGAATGGCATCTTGTTTGTCTCTCAGGCCACTCCTAAGCCAGTCAGGACTCTTGTAGGACTGATGTCAGTTTTCTATAAAAGAGGAAATATCCGTGTGGTTATTCCTGTTGCTGTTGGTGTAGTTGGTGATGGTGGTGGTGGTGGTGGTGGTGGTGATGGCGACGGGTGGTTGAGATGGGTGAGTGTCTTAATGATGTTGTTGTTGGTGGTGGTGGTGGTGGTTGTAGTAATGATGGTGGTGGTGGTGGTGGTGGTGATGGTGGCGGGTGGTTGAGATGGGTGAGCGTGTTAATGCTCTTGCTGTTGTCGTTGTTGCTGGTGGTAGTGGTGGTGGTGGTGGTGGTGGTAGTGGTGGTGTTGGGTGTGTGGTTGGGATGGGTGAGTGTGTTAATGTTGCTGCTCTTGTTGGTGGTGGTAGTGGTTGTTTTCTTTTTGTTTCTTTTTTTTTCCTTCTCCTTCCTCTTTCTGATTGTCTTTTTCCCTTGCTGCTGTTGTTGTTATTGTTGTTGTTGTTGTTGTTGTTGCTGCTGCTGCTGTTTTTATCGTTGGCTCTGTCGTTGTTTCTAACTACGATAAGGTCTGTTTTCTTTCTTTTCTCCTCCCATTACACACAACACATGCAAAATTTTAAGTCACGCTAGCTCAACACGTTTATTATCCCCTCGATTCCTGCACCCTATCCGGATACCAACCGCAAAAATTTAACTCTTTGACTCCCTAACCCTATCCTCCAGATCCCTGCAGAAATCTTTATCAAGCGCACACAATGTATTTTCACCTGCTTGCTGGAACACTGAATTTTTATTATTTGTTCCTTTTTGTCTTCTGTGTGTGCTTGACAAAGGTGAGATGAAAATTATGCTGATCAAACATTTTGGCCTATATATATATATATATATATATATATATATATATATATATATATATATGTACATACATATGTATGTGTGTATACATATATATATGTACATGTATGCATATACATATATTTATATATATAGGCCTACATATATGCGTGTGTGTACACATACATACACACACACACATACATACATACATACATACATACACACATACATACATACGTACGTACGTACATACATATATACATACATACATACATGTTTGTGTGTGGTGTCTATCTGTCTGTCTGTCTCTTTATCTCTCTCTCTCTGTCTTTCTGTCTCTCTCTCTCTCTTTCTCTCTCTCTTTGTAATATTTATATATATATATATATATATATATATATATGTATATGTATATGTATATGTATATGTATATATATATGTATGTATGTATGTATGTGTATGTTTATATACACTGTCTGTATTGCTGCCTTACCCATGCTTATTATCACCACGGTATCGACTGTGTCAGCTTGTTGTGCCGGTGTGCACGTGTGTTTGCCAAAAAGTACCAGATCCTATTACAGGATTATTTATTGTGTCGTCCAATCAGTGACGGCGAAAACATTTGACCTTCTATTGTCTGACGGGGAAGTAGAATCGGAGCCCGAAAGCCAAACAGTATCCGGGCTTTTCAGCTGACTGGTTGTTGGCTGAGTGGTTTACTTTGTCTGGCTGATGGCGTCTGTCATCTGAGTTTGGTCTGGGGTTTGAATCTGATTAATGATGGTATGTTATCATTACATTGGTCATGAGTGTAATTTTCTGTGGTCTATTTTACATAATTGTGTGTGTGTGTGCGTGTGTGTGTGTGTGTGTGTGTGTGTGTGTGTGTGTGTGTAGTGTGTGTGTGTGTGTGTAGTGTGTGTGTTGTGTGTGTGTGTGTGTGTGTAGTGTGTGTGTGTGTGAGTGTGTATGTGTGCGTGTGTGTGTCTGTGTCTGTGTGTGTGTGCGCGCACGCGTGTGTGTGTATGCGTGTGTGGAGGAGATGGGTCAGAGAGTGCTTTTTAATCAACGTCATTGTTAAGAAACAAAAAAAAGTGGTCAAGCTAATGTAACAATCTCCCTTTATATACAAAAAAAAAAACGTCATCCAGAGAAAATCCAGATATTGTGTTTCTCAAGATCACCGTGACCTTTAAGAAGCATCGCTTGAAATCAAACTTGGAGGGACGCAAGGACAAGTATACATTATCACAACAATGAAAAGAGAGTAAAGATATTGTCAGATGTTACAAGGAAAACTCTGTTCAGAGACGATTCTCACAATCTGCTGGTTTGAGGCATTTTGATCATCCGTGTGACCTTGATCTTGACCATGACTACTAAATTGGTAACACGTTTTTGTCACAGACACACAAACATACGACTGACTCCGGTTGATATGAAACACCGAAACAATCCCATTTTCTTGTTGTCTTTTCTTTTCTTTTTCTTTTTGTTTTGTTTTGTTTAATGTTATATCTTTTTTCCATTTAAGATACTTCTTCCATCATCCCGTTATCATTTGTTTTCTACCGAAGGTCCAATTTTTATCTCCCTTTACGATATCTTTATATTTTTAAGCGTCTTTGTTTTGTTGAAATTCTCTTTTGGACGTATTGAAGGCCCTTCTTAATTTTTCCTTTTACATACAGGGGAGGGGGGGGGGTGCAAAAGTAGGTATACAATAAGTATGACATCATTACTATAATGCTTAATTCCGCTCTCGTTTAGAGGAGTGTGTGAATACCGACGGCAAGCAGTTTGAGTATCTGAGGGATTAAGGCTGTGCTTGCTATTACATGTATATGCAATATTCATTTGTTTGTATAATAAATGCAGTGAGTATTGTACAAGTTTTCTTTTTTCATAACTGTATACCTACTTTGAACCCCTCCTGTATATTTCCCATGGAAGGTCTTTTCTTTAATCTGCCATCAGGATGTATTGCCTATCAATGGTACTTCTACAGTCCTTCTGTACAATGTGTTTGTTATTGAGTGTCTTTCTTAAATCTCTCTTTAGGATGCTTCAGTTTCAGTTTCTCAGGACGACGTTTCCGCGCTCGGAACGAAATCCATAGCACTGTGTTTGGTGATCAGGGCACAAGCCTTAAGCCTGCACAGAAACCCATGAGCTGGTCAGGTACTGAGGTCCTACCTAGCCTATATTTCACCTTCTACAGTCCATTTCTTTTTTGTTTGTTTTTTACACTGAAAGTCTTTTCTCAAATTCTCTTTAAAGTGTGTTTCCTGTTGTGGGTCCGTCTTCAGTCTCCTATCAAGGTGTGTTTCGTAATTGATCGCTTCGTTTTGTTTCGTTGTGGGATAGGTGTAATAGAAGGTTGAACTCAAGGTCTTATGTCTCGAGTTCAATTCCAAGGCACAGCATACAATCTGGCCTGTTCGCTGCCCATCTTAACGCACTAGTCGTTCTGATGGTGCCAGTTAGTGTTTCATAAGACTTTTTCGTCTGCCTACTTCATTTACAGACTCTGGCAGCGTATAAGGTTATACGCCTGCTCGAAGATTCTGCCAGATATAACAGATGAGACCTTGGGTGGAGCGAATGTGGAAAGCGCGAACAATCCCTTTTGGATGAACTTTATAATTAAACTTCAACATCTTCCTCCTCTTCATCTATAGTGTCTAGGCCCAAATAAAAGTAACAGGTAAAGGACGTTTTGAAATAAATCTAATGAATAGATAACCTTGCTATGAGCGGACCATCTCGTTTAAAATGAAATTACACTACTTAACATAGGTTGCATTCCTCTCTCAGAATTTTTAGAGCTATTTAGGGAAAGCGCACTCACTACAATTTGTTTCCTGTATAAAATTTCTTCAGAACTAGTACATGCTATTCAGCTCCACTTCTCTTGCTTAATTGTGTTTCCCGTTGCGTCTGCAATTGCTGCAGCTTATTAAGTCTTCCTGCTAGAATTCTGTTCTCTCTCTCTGTCTCTCTCTCTGTCTCTGTCTCTCTCTCTCTGTCTCTCTGTCTCTGTCTCTTTCTTCTCTGTCTCTTTCTCTCTCTGTCTCTCTCTATATCTCTGCCTCTCTCTCTCTGTCTATCTGTCTGTCTGTCTCTCTCTCTCTCTCTGTCTATCTGTCTGTCTGTCTGTCTCTTCTTCTCTCTCTCTCTCTCTCTTCTCTCTCTCTCTCTCTCTCTCTCTTTCCCATCTCTCTGTGTCCGTGTATGTGTGTACGTGTGCGTGTGTGGTGTGCCGTGTGTGTGTGTGTGTGTGTGTGTATGTGTGTGTGCGAGTGTGTGTGCGAGCGTATGCGTGTGTGTGTGTGTGTGTGTGTGTGTGTGTGTGTGTGTGTGTGTGTGTGTGTGTGTGTGTGTGTGTGTGTTTGCGCATTGCTCGCGCGTGCGTTTGTGTGTTAAAAGAATACAGCAGAAGAGAAAGAGAAGTGAAACTTTACACGTATCTGTTTCCATTTCTTGGAGTAGTTGCTGTTGCTTTTGTTGTTGTTGTTGTTTATGTTGATGATGATGGTGATGATGATGATGATGACGACGACGACGACGACGACGCGACGACGATGATATGATGATGATGATGACATTGTTGATGTTGTTGTTGTGGCTATTGCTGCTGCTTTTGTTCTTACTGTTATTGTCACTGTTGTGGCTGTTGCTGCTGCTTTTGTCGTTGCTGTTGTTGTCATTGTTGTGGCTGTTGCTGCTGCTTTTGTCGTTGCTGTTGCTGTTGTGTTGTTGTTGTTGTTACTGTTGCCACGCGCTCTGTCCGGGTAGAACAGCCGGAATTTCTCACGGTAAATCCATTGTGATAGAACAAGTAAATACACTTCAGCAGCAATACACTCGCATAATGCGGAGAGTTGGCTATCTGACGGTGGGTATCAGTCTGGCAAAGACCATTTTATTACTGCAAGCAGCATAGACAGCTAGCTACAACTCTGGAATTAAGAGCTGGGGGCTGTCAATGAGTCGCTGGCTTATTGTTTATAGACCGGGGAAACTTGGGTGAATGCAATCAAGACCCCCCCCCCCCTTCACCAACCCACCCACCCAAAAGCCTAAAAGCCACAACATCAAAGTTCAGGGCAACGTGCTCCTCTAGTACCAGGCTGCTTCCTACCTATTTTTCCCCTTTGGGAAATAATTGATAAGGTCACCAACGGTGAATGAGGATCAAGCATGCATATAGTATACTCGTTTACAGACCGACAGACAGACAGACAGAAAACACACCCCACAACACACACACACACACACACAACACAACAAAACAAACAAACAAACAAACAAAGACACACACTCAGTCTCTCTCTTCTTTCTCTCTGTCTCTGTCTGTCTCTCTGTCTCTGTCTCTCTCTGTCTGTCTGTCTGTCTGTCTGTCTCTATCACACACACACACACACACACACACACACACACACACACACACACACACAAGTTCATTCACTCACACACACACACGCACTCTCTCTCTCTCTCTCTCTGTCTGTCTGTCTGTCTGTCTGTCTGTCTGTCTCTCTCTCTCTCTCTCTCTCTCTCTCCCTCACACCACACACACACACACACACACACACACACACAAACACACACACACGCACACTTAGACACACACATACACGCACGTACTCACACACACACACACACACACACTCACACACACACACACACACGCACACAACACACACACACATACATACACGCACACACACACACACACACACACACACACACACACACACACACACACACACACACAAAAGAAAACGCGCCTGTCTTGTTTTAGCATATTAAACAGGTGTTTTAATTCTATTTTCGAGTGTTTCTAGTTTCTCTCTTGTTTGCTCGTTTTTCTGTTTAGGTTTGCTTCTATTTCTGTCTCCCACCGGCAGATGTTCTTGGTTCTTTTAGTGTTCCTGTGTCTGATGTGTCCATTGTCTTGTGTCTTTTACGTCTTTGACCGTATTTTCGTGTGGGTGTATTAATGGTAGTCAGTAAAAAAAAAAAAAAAACAATGAAATTCCTCATGCAAAATAACAGCAAACGGCACAACTTTGAGACAGATTGACAAGTTTAGATATCTGGGAACGGTCATTTCACCAGACAGCAGATGCACATGAGAAATAGCCAGCAGAACCGGTTAAGCCAAAACAGCATTCAAGAAGATGAAAAGCATTCTTACCAACAAAAGCCTATCAATTAACATCAGGAAGAGAGTTGTTGAATGCCATATAGACTCGATAATGTTATATTGTTGTGAGGCGTGGACAGTCCACACGCAAAGCCAGAACAAGAATGAAGCAGCCAAGATGTGGTTTCTAAGAAGAATGCTGAGAGTTCATGGACAGCAAAGAAAACAAACGAGACAGTCTTGATGGAGGCAGAACAAGTAGATCATTCATAAGGAAGATTAGGAAAAGGCAAGCAACATTTAAGGCCATTTTATGAGGAAGGGAATTGAGCACCTGTTCACAACAGGAAACAGGAGGGAAAGAGAGCACCAGGTAGGCCTAGGGAAAAAAATATTGGACGGACTTGCAGAGTGGCTGAGGACAGAGAGGGTGGAAGATGTGCTTGCGGCAACAAGGAATATATACATATGGAGGGCCATGATCGCCAACGCCATGTGGCAGGGCACTTGATGATGAACATGGCACAATCTGCATCATCATCATCATCATCACAGGTGCCCTGCCGCATGGCGTTGGCGATCATGGACTTCCATCTGTCTCTATCTCTCGTTGCCCCTAGCATCTCCCCCACCCTCCTCGTCCCCAGCCACTCTGCAATTCCGTCCAGCATTTTCTCCTGGTCTACCTGGTGCTCTCTTTCCCTCCGACTTTCCCGTTGTGACCAGGTGCTCTAAACCCCCCTTCCTCATAAAATGGCCTATAAATGTTGCCTGTCTTTTCCTAATCTTCCTTATGAGTGATCTACTTGTGTCTGCCTCCATCAAGATTGTCTCGTTTGTTTCCTTTGCTGTCCATGGAACTCTCAACATTCTTCTTAGAAACCACATCTCGGCTGCCTCAATCTTGTTCTGGCTTTGCTTGTTGACTGTCCACGCCTCACATCCGTACAACAGTATTGGTTCTATATAACATTCAAGAACACTCTTCCTGTGTTAATTGATAGGCATTTGTTGGTAAGAATGTTTGTCATCTTCTTGAAATGCTGTTTTGGCTTGGCCGATTCTGCAGGCTATTTCTGATGTGCATCTGCCGTCTGATAAAATGATCGTTCCAGGTATTTGAATTTATCAACCTGTGTCAAGGTTGTGTCATTTGCTGTTATTTTGCATGAGGGGATTTCATGTTTTTTACTGATCACCATGACTTCAATCTGCAATCATTCCTATTCTCCCCGTTCTTGAAATGTGATGAAAACGGTGTCATAAGCAATTTGGCGGAAAACTCTTCCCATGACAATCAATGATCGCTTTGAGAAAACTATCACGATACAGTGATTATTCTGGGTCAAAGGGCACAGATATGAGGATGGCAGTGATACACGGAAGGGGTGTCAGAAAAAGGTGAAGATGGGGTACAGGATATGGAGGTTGTATGGTGTGGGTGAGATGGTGGAGGCGGATTTATTTGTTTGTGTGTGTGTATGTGTGTGTGTGTTTGTGTGTGTGTGTGTGTGTGTGTGTGTCTGTTGTCTGTCTGTCTGTCTTTGTCTCTGTGTGTGTCTGTCTGTCTGTCTTTGTGTGTGTGTGTGTGTCTGTCTGTCTGTGTGTGTGTCTCTGTCTCTGCATCTCTGCCTCTGCCTCTTTGTCTCCATGTCTCTCTGTCTCTGTCTTCTGTCTCTCTCTCGCCTCTCTCTCTCTCTCTCTCTATCTATCTATCTATCTATCTATCTATCTATCTATCTATATTTATATCTGTCTATCTATCTATATTTATATCTGTCTCTATCTGCCTGTCTATCTCTCTCTCTCTTTCTCTCTCTCTCTTTCTCTCTCTCACACACACACACACACACACACACACACACACACACACACACACACACACACACTCTCTCTCTCTCTCTCTCTCTCTCTCACTTTCCTTTTTTTTCCTGTCTTGCCAGTTAATGAACAGATGGGACGTACAGGCGCGCCCTTGTCATCAGCAGTGATATATCGTGGTTAACTCTCTGGGAGATGAAGCAGGGTCATCGTGGTCACTCAGTGTGCCGTAATGACTCCCGCGTCGCGCGTGGCAGCCAGGTGCACAATTGGGTTAGGTTACTCTTGTCATGGGGCTCATGCTGAGGTCCTAATTCCCCATCGCCCTGTCGGGGGTCCTGTGGTTAGATTGAGTTTGGCAGTACAAGCTACACTGATTAATAATAGAGGGTTTGGATTTCCGATGGATAGAGAGAGGGAGAGAGAGAGAAGAGAGAGAGAGAGAGGTTTGTCGAATGGTCATGAAGGGTTTAGTTATCGGGGTACGGCGCTGGTTATAGGAAGGGGGTTGGGGGTTGGTTGCAGTCTGTGGCACTGATTAATGGAGGGTTTCATGCTTTGACATCTGTGAAGGTCAACCTTGTCACGTCACGGTAGGTTCCTAATGATTCTGTCCATGGAAATTACAAAAGCACGAGTTTTTACCCTCATTCTGTCCCGGGAATTTGCTATGCAGAATTTACCATAATCAGTATCCAAGAACTTTACGACAGTTCGAAATGTATCCTTAATTTGTGAAGTAAACTTACAGCACAAACCTTGGCACGTGTGTTGAATGTCATAGCAGTGATATATACATATATATATATATATATATATATATATATTTTTTTTTTTTTTTTTTTTTTTGTACATGTATACGCTGTTTTTTCACGATAACTTGTGCTCTCTGTACAGAATTATACCTCACGAAGGACAGTGCAAAGAAATCTAATGTCATAAAACACATTTGCTTGCTTGCTTGCTTGCTTACTGTTATTGCTACTTTTGTTTAAAGTCCAGTCGATTGCGTAGATCCATATCAGGGCTATAATCTCTTTCAAACATACACAATACTTCAACGCGAAAAAAAAAATGACAAAAAAACAAACAAACGAAAATTAAGTACACATTCAATGCATTCGGACACACAATCTAAGGAGATGCCCCCTTACGAACACTCACTCTCTCTCTCTCCTCCTCTCTCTCTCTCTCTCTCTCCTCTCTCTCTCTCAGTCTGTCTGTCTGTCTGTCTCTCTCTGTCTCTCTCTCTCTATCTCTG
>CM060312.1:77312853-77315353 GCA_030674185.1 Monoplex corrugatus | reverse complement strand
GCGTATGGCTTGTGGCCAATTTGTCTGAGGGATGGAGCGCTCAGTTTGCTGCTGACGGGCGGGGGTGTGCAGGAGCGATCTACCTACGTACGCTGCTCTTCCTTTATCTGTCAGCTGAGATTAGTGTTGTCTATATTGTGAGTGATCCCAAAAGCCCCTGTCTCTGTGGTGAGCCTCTCCATGTCCTGCTGTGTGGGTCTTTGTGGGCTGGTCAGGATAGTCTTTGAGGTGGAGGGGAGGGTGGAAGGTGCATTCTCTATTCACTGTCTGTCTGTCTCTCTCTGTCTCAATGTCACTGTCTCTTTCTCTGTATCACTGTGTTCATCGCTCTCTCCTCTCTCTCTCTCTCTCTCTCTCTCTCTCTCTCGCTCTCTTTATCTACCTATCTGTCTGTCTGTCTGTCTCTCTGTCGCTCTCTGTCTCTCTCTGTCTCTGTTTATATGCCTCTCCTTTGTCTGTCTGTCTGTCTGTCTCTCTCTCTCTCTCTCTGACTGTCTCTGACTCTCTCTGTCTGTCTCTCTCTCACTCTCTCTCTCTCTGTCTCTCCTCTCATTCTCTCTCTCTCTTTCTTTCTCTCTCTTTCTGTCTGTCTGTCTCTCTTTGTCATTGTCTGTGTCTCTGTCTGTCTCTCTGTCTCTGTCTCTATGTCTCTTCTTTCTCTGTCTCTCTGTCTCTCTCTCTCACACACACACACTCTCTCTCTCTGTATGTCTCTCTCTCTCTCTCTCTCTCTCTCTCTCTCTCCTCTCTCCCTCCCTCACTCTCTCTCTCTCTCTCTCTCTCTCTATGACAATTCTGTTTTCGTGGTGTGTGTGACCCCGAAAGTTCCTGATACAGAAAACAACAGAAGGAAGTTCGTTCTTAACGGAAGCAAAGAGACAAGATGACTCTCCTGGTTTTAGCCAGGAAGTTATTTGGCCCCAGGGATGCTGAAGGAGGAGAGGGCTTGTGCTTGTAGCGTATGGCTTGTGGCCAATTTGTCTGAGGGATGGAGCGCTCAGTTTGCTGCTGACGGGCGGGGGTGGTGCAGGAGCGGTCTACCTACGTACGCTGCTCTTCCTTTATCTGTCAGCTGAGATTAGTGTTGTCTATATTGTGAGTGATCCCAAAAGCCCCTGTCTCTGTGGTGAGCCTCTCCATGTCCTGCTGTGTGGGTCTTTGTGGGCTAGTCAGGGTAGTCTTTGAGGTGGAGAGGGGGGTGCAAGGTGCATTCTCTATTCATTGTCTGTCTGTCTCTCTCTCTATGTCTCTGTCTCTGTCTCTCTCTCTATCTCTCGCTGTCTCTCTCTCTGTCTCTCTCTGTGTCTCTCTGTCTCTCTGTCTGTCTCTCTCTCTCTCTGCCTCTGTCTCTATGTCTCTTCTTTCCCTGTGTCTCTGTCTCTGTTTCTGTCTGTCTGTTGTCTGTCTGTCTGTCTGTCAGTCTCTGTCTCTCTCTGTCTCTGTCTCTGGCTCTGTCTCTGTCTCTGTCTCTGTCTCTTTCTCAGTCTCTCTCTCTATCTGTCTCTCTGTCTCTCTCTCTCTCTATTTATCTATCTATCCATCATTGTCTGTCTGTCTCTCTCTGTCTGTCTCTGTCTATCTCTCTATCTCTGTCTGTCTGTCTCTCTGTCTCTCTTTCTCTTTCTCTCTCTCTCTCCATCTATCTATCTATCTATCTATCTATCTCTCTGTTTCTGTCTCTCTGTCGCTGTCTCTGTCTCTGTCTCTCTCTCTCTCTGGCTGGCTGTCTCTCTCTCTCTCTCTCTTTCTTTCTCCCTTTCTCTGTCTGTCTGTCTCTCTTTGTTTGTCTGTCTCTCTCTCTCTTGCTCTCTCTCTCTCTCTCTCTCTCTCTCTCTCTGACGATTCTCTTTTCGTGGTGTGTGTGACCCCGAAAGTTCCTGATACAGAAAATAACAGAAGGAGTCAGTTTTTTAACGGAAGCAAAGAGACAAGATGACTCTCCTGGTTTTAGCCAGGAAGTTATTTGGCCCCAGGGATGCTGAAGGAGGAGAGGGCTTGTGCTTGTAGCGTATGGCTTGTGGCCAATTTGTCTGAGGGATGGAGCGCTCAGTTTGCTGCTGAAGGGCGGGGGTGGTGCAGGAGGGGTCTATCTACGTACGCTGCTCTTCCTTTATCTGTCAGCTGAGATTAGTGTTGTCTACATTGTGAGTGATCCCAAAAGCCCCTGTCTCTGTGGTGAGCCTCTCCATGTCCTGCTGTGTGGGTCTTTGTGGGCTGGTCAGGATAGTCTTTGAGGTGGAGGGGAGGGTGGAAGGTGCATTCTCTATTCACTGTCTGTCTGTCTCTCTCTGCCTCAATGTCACTGTCTCTTTCTCTGTATCACTGTGTCCGTCACTGTCACTGTCTGTCTTTCTGTCTGTCTGTCTGTCTGTCTCTCTCTCTCTCTGTCTCTATCTCTGTCTCTCTCTGTCTCTCTCTGTCTCTGCCTCTATGTCTCTTCTTTCTCTGTCTCTGTCTTTTTCTCCCTCTTTCTCTCTCTCTCTTTCTCTCTCTTTCTCTC
>CM060312.1:77305353-77307853 GCA_030674185.1 Monoplex corrugatus | reverse complement strand
GAGAGAGAGAGAGGCAGAGAGAGACAATGAGTGAGTGGGAGGCAGAGACAGAGAGAGAGAGACAGAAAGAGAGAGAGACAGAGAGAGACACACACACAGAGACATAGACAAAGAGACAGAGAGAAAGCGAGACAGAGAGAGACAGAGACAGAGACACAGAGACAGAGAGTGAGTGGGGGACAGACAGACGGACAGATAAAGACAGATACAGCAAGACACAAAGAGAGAGCATAATTTCAGAGCACTTTATTTGTCAAGGATAGTGGCAGTGTGGTTCCTAGGAATCAGGCAAAGGGGACATGTACATGTGAATGTGGCCCTCCAGTCTACCCAGCTGTCAATGAGTACCTGACTTTCTTCAGCGTTAGGGACTGTGAAGCATACAGGGAGAAAAGATGGACAATGTCCTCATCATACCAGCCCTGAGAAAAGTTCTCTACCACCTATTTTTTTCTTCACCTTTAACAAAGGGTACGCGTGTTATGTTTTCTACGATCTCACTCAGGTAGACCCAGGGAGAGAATGCTGGACGGACTTGCAGAGTGGCTGGAAATGAGGAGGGTGGGGGAGATGCTGGGGGCAACGAGAGATAGAGATGGTTGGAAGTCCATGGTCGCCAACGCCATGCGGCAGGGCACCTGATGATGATGACGATCTCACAACCTCTGCCTACTTGGTAAATGCAAAGAAAAGTCTGGGAATACGTGATTCCTGTCACAATTCAGTTTCAAGTTCAGTTTCAGTTTCAGTTTCTCAAGACGTCTCCGTGCTCGGAACGAATTCCATATGCACTAACGTCACAGGTGCCATTTGTATGGTGATCATGGCACAAGCTTTATTAAGCTTGCACATAAACCCATGGGCTGGCCAGGTCCTGAGGCCCTATGTAGCCTACGTTTTACCTAGTCTATATTTTATACTGGTATTGTATCAGCCTATCACTGGAACAATCCTGATACATAAAGTAAATAAATAAGTAATGAAATAAATAATTAAAGGTCAGAATCACAACACAGCCAGCTATTCTATATAAACTCGTCTCACGTGACAGAAAGATACCCCCCCCCCCCCCCCCAGTCAATGCACAAAGCCTCAGCTGTCTATCAACTAGGTGAAAACAATATTTTCTTAATCATAACTCCGCCAATCTGTCGTTCGTTTCCGAAGAAAGAAAAGAGGAAATAGATAGGTATGTAAGGAAGTGAGTAAATAAGTAAGTGTACACATAAACATGTTCTCTTAAGACCAACCTATCACCGTGAACACTGCTGTTTTAAGATGGATCTATCATCGCAGTTAAAAGCGTTCAGATGTTATCTTAAAATATCAAGTGATCATTGCAGTAAAAAGATGTCATGTTCTCAAAAGACCAACTTACCATAAAGAAAAGCAAAAAGCAGCGAGGAGGAGGCTAGGGACACCACCCTCATACTATTGACTCTTGAAAAAAAGTTCTCTTACCTCCACACTTCCCTACGACCTCAGAGTTATGGGACTTCCACTAGCCTTATCTATTGGTAAAGGCACAGAAAAAAAATCACCTACTACCTACTCATCTCACCTGAGTTATCTTACTTCCACACTTCCCTACGATCTCAGAGTTATGGGACTTCCTCTGGCCCTATCTACTGGTAAAGGCACAGAAGAAAAAAAATCACCTACTACCTACTCATCTCACCTGAGTTCTCTTACTTCCACACTTCCCTACGACCTCAGAGTTATGGGACTTCCACTAGCCTTATCTATTGGTAAAGGCACAGAAAAAAATCACCTATTACCTACTAATGTAGTCAAAAGCATTTAGATGTTCCTACCTATCTTCACGAGTCAGACTAGATGTTTACACAGAGAACGAAGTGTTGTCAATTAGTCTGTATTTATCCCAAGTCTCAGGGTCTTGATATTAGCGGTATTTCTTGTTCTTCTTGACGTGAGATGTACGTTCACTAATCTATGGCATCCCTGCCTACTGGCACCGCGTAGCGAGAGAAAGAACCAGTGAGAAGAAGATGCTTTCATTCTATTCCACATTCACCTACTCCTATCACCTCACCTCACAGACTGTACCTGCGAAGAAGATGGGAGATAGGTACACAAACAAACATTAAACAAAACTTTATCGTCTAACCTCGGTCAAGTCTACCATGCCAGTCTGTTTGTTGGTTCACAATCCATGCCAGAGATTCCACGCGAAGGGAGGGGTGAGTGGGGCTGGCTGGCTGGGTGACTGTCTTTGCCCACGCTTAATAATCAAGACTTGTTGGACGATTTTTACCGGTAGCGAAAGGTGCGCCCACGTAAACCATGTGTGTTTTCTTTTTTTCCGGAGGTGGTGGCGGTCGTCTGCGAGATATGCGGTAGCATTCTTGTTTTCCGCGCACAGATGGCTTGTAGCAACAAGATTCTTGTCAGCTTTGTGGGGGTTTTCGGTGATCAGACAAACCACCTTTCCAGTGGCGCGTGCAGGTTTGTGTGGGTGGGTAGGTGGGTGCAACGGGGA
>CM060312.1:77292853-77295353 GCA_030674185.1 Monoplex corrugatus | reverse complement strand
GAACCGGTAGCTGCGTGGTTTACCCGACTGTTGCTATTTTTTCACAAGACAGACGCTCTGTGTGTCTGTTGTGCTTGTCTCAGAATGACAGCATGGATGAGTGTAAACTGAATTACACACATGCACACACACGCACGCACGCACACGCACATACACATACCACACACACACGCACACGCACACGCACACACACCCAAGCAAACAGACACACACACGCACACAGACACATACACACACGCACACACACACGCACGCACACACGCACACATCACACCACACGCACGTACACACACACGCACACACACACCACACACACACCACACACATACACACACACGCACATACACACCCCACACGCACACACAACACACCACACACACACACACCACACACGCACACACACAAGCACACACCACACACGCACACACTCACACACACCACACACACACCACCTCACACACACACACACATGCACACACCACACACACACACACAAACACACACACACACACACACACACACACACACACACACACACACACACCACGCACGCACGCACGCACACTCACACACAGTATTATTCGTCTAAACGAGTGGACACATACCCACACGCACACCACACATGCACACCTCCCCACCCACCCACCCACCCCCACCCCCTCACACACTGACAGACAGACAGACCCACACAACGTACACAGACCGACAGACTAAGACATGAACCGTGATTGTGAATTCCGTGAACATCTCTCCCTAAGAACGAACAACCTGGTTGACACTGTGACGAGTCGAATCTAAGGAATGAAGCAAAACTGACGCTCGCTCATTACCTAGTTGCATATTATGGCCATCACAGATGTGTACTACTTCGCTCTCGCTGAAAAATGAACAAAAAATAAAGCAGACGACCCCGAAAATGATGTCTGCACTTAAGTCTCGGTCGGCATATGATTGGTTATATTAATGATATCAACCAATCAGCTGCCGGTTCGGGTTTGAGATCTAGTCGCATGTCTTCGCTAAGCTGTAGTCAGGTTGTTTCAATGACTGAATGATACAAAGACATAAAATCCATTGGCTGGATAGAAGAGTGACAGAAGTGATACAGAGACATAAAATCCATTGGCTGATAGGAAAGTGACAGAAGTGATACAAAGACATAAAATCCATACGCTGGATAGGAAGAGTGACAGAAGTGATACAAAGACATAAAATCCATTGGCTGGATAGGAAGAGTGACAGAAGTGATACAAAGACATAATCCGTTGGCTGGATAGAAGATGACAGAAGTGATACAAAGACATAAATCCATACGCTGGATAGGACAGTGACAGAAGTGATACAAAGACACAAGACATAAAATCCATTGGCTGGATAGGAACAGTGACAGAAGTGATACAAAGACATAACCATACGCTGATAGGAAGAGTGACAGAAGTGATACAAAGAATAAAATCCATACGCTGGTAGAAGATGACAGAAGATACAAGACATAAAATCCATTGGCTGATAGAAGACTGACAGAAGTGATACAAAGACATAAAATCCATTGGCTGGATAGGAAGAGTGACAGAAGTGATACAAAGACATAAAATCCATTGGCTGGATAGGAAGAGTGACAGAAGTGATACAAAGACATAAAATCCATTGGCTGGATAGGAAGAGTGACAGAAGTGATACAAAGACATAAAATCCATTGCTGGATAGGAAGAGTGACAGAAGTGATACAAAGACATAAAATCCATACGCTGGATAGGAAGAGTGACAGAAGTGATACAAAGACATAAAATCCATTGGCTGGATAGGAAGAGTGACAGAAGTGATACAAAGACATAAAATCCGTTGGCTGGATAGGAAGAGTGACAGAAGTGATACAAAGACATAAAATCCATTGGCTGGATAGGAACAGTGACAGAAGTGATACAAAGACACAAAGACATAAAATCCATTGGCTGGATAGGAACAGTGACAGAAGTGATACAAAGACATAAAATCCATACGCTGGATAGGAAGAGTGACAGAAGTGATACAAAGACATAAAATCCATACGCTGGATAGGAAGAGTGACAGAAGTGATACAAAGACATAAAATCCATTGGCTGGATAGGAAGAGTGACAGAAGTGATACAAAGACATAAAATCCATTGGCTGGATAGGAAGACTGACAGAAGTGATACAAGACATAAAATCCTTGGCTGGATAGGAGAGTGACAGAAGTGATACAAAGACATAAAATCCATTGGCTGGATAGGAAGAGTGACAGAAGTGATACAAAGACATAAAATCCATTGGCTGGATAGGAAGAGTGACAGAAGTGATACAAAGACATAAAATCCATACGCTGGATAGGAAGAGTGACATAAGTGATACAAAGACATAAAATCCATTCACTGGATAGGACATTAAGACCATGCCGGCGCATAAGCTTTAGGTGCAAGGTAAAGCTTATGCCAGGATCATTTCGGATCTTTTCTGTCACATGACATCTGTGGCGCCACGG
>CM060312.1:77285353-77287853 GCA_030674185.1 Monoplex corrugatus | reverse complement strand
CGACATGCATGTTATGTCCGTCATGCTGAGAGACACGATGATAAAAGGGACAGCAGGTTGTTTTCACATCCATAATGCGAAAAATATGGAGTTTGTTTTTTCGTGTGTTTTTTGTGAATAGAGGAAGGCGTTGCTGTGACGGCCTGCATACAAGAGCCTTTTTCAATAATCATGAGAAACACCAGTCCTTCATACCAGCTGGCACTTACAGGAAGACGTTGCTTGGATGACCTGTGTTGAACATATTTTTTAACGTCTGTGACCAGAAATTATGAAGTGAAATGTGCGTATGTGATGAATGCTGTCATATGCAGAAAGCCGCTGTTTCGTCAGTGATGTCGTGGACAAAGCATGTCATTGAACTTTCTACATAATTATTATGTAAATGGATTCTCTCACCTTTATTTATTTAGACTTGTGCAAAAGTGTCCTCATACTACACTCGATACAACCTAGATCAGACTGAGTCCATTTTTTTTGTGTATTTAAATCTGTGCTGAAGAGTCTTGAACAAAACTCCGATATAATTCTGATCTGATTGACTTTTCTTTGGTTTATATTTAAACCTGTACTGCAAGGTCCTCAACCGACAGTCGATTATGATGTGATTGGATAGAGTTCTCTCCCATGTTTACTCAGACCTGTTCTAAAGAGTTCTCAGGAAAAGTCAGCCAAGAGTCTTACATTTCCGGCAGAATCCAGAAAGTGGCATGACAACTTCTGCTACAGTTCTGATCAGGTTCCTCATAGTGACGATTGTTTCCCTTTGTTTTGTGTCATAAGACGTTTTGTAACATCTGTGACCTTAGAATATTTCGATGACTGCGGCCCGGTTTGAGGACAAAATCAAAGAGATTCATCAAAAAGATAAATGTCACGACATCAAAAAAAAAAAAAAAAAAAAAAGGAAACAGTCAAGTTTGACGAAAGGTTGGGTGTGTGAAGATGGTATCAGTCTATTTTGATGAAAGACGCTGTGCATTGAAAAACAAGCAGAAAGACGGATTTCCATGAAGGACCTATTGTGCACAATGTTAAGAATCACAACTGTATTTTTCTCGATGAAAGACGTGGGATGCGCAATGAAGGAGAGAGCATAGCTTCAAGGTAGCTGAGCTCAAATACACAAGATGCATATGATTTCAATGTAATTATTCTCGTCAAGATGTGCAAATGAAGGAGAGAGCATAGGTTCCAAGTACCTAAGCTGAAATACGCAAGATGCATATAATTTCAAAATAATTATTCTCGTCAAGATGTGCAATAAAGGAAAGCGCACAGCTTCAAAGTAGCTGGGCTGAAATACGCAAGATGCGTATAATTTCAAAGTAATCATTCTCGTCAAGATGCGCAATAGAGGAGAGCACATAGGTTTAAAGTACCTAAGCTGATACACACAAGATGCACATAATTTCCATGTAATTATTCTCGTCAAGATGCACAATAAAGGAAAGCGCGTAGCTTCAAAGTAGCTGAACTGAAATACGCAAGATGCACATAATTTCCATATAATTATTCTCGTCAAGATGCGCAATAGAGGAGAGCAGATAGCTTCAAAAGTACTTAAGCCGAAATACCCAAGATGCACATAATTCCATGTAATTATTCTCGTCAAGATGTGCAATGAATGAGAACGCATAGCTTCAAAGTACTTATGCTGAAATACACAAGATGCACATAATTTCAATATAATTATTCTTGTCAAGATGCGCAATGAAGGAGAGCGCATATCTTTAAAATAACTAAGCCGAAATACGCAATATGCTTATAATTTCCATGCATTTATTATCATCAAGATACGCAATAAAGGAGTGTCTATAGATTCAAAGTAGCTAAGCTGAAATACGCAAGATGCACATAATTTCAATATAATTATTCTCGTCAAGACACGCAGTGAAGGAGAGGATATAGGTGCATAGTACCTCAGCTAAAATACGCAAGATGCACATAATTTCAATATAATTATTCTCGTCAAGACACGCAGTGAAGGAGAGGGCATAGGTGCAAAGTACCTCAGCTGAAATACGCAAGAGGCACATAATTTCAATATAATTATTCTCGTCAAGACACACAGTGAAGGAGAGGGCATAGGTTCAAAGTATCTAAGCTGAAATACGCAAAATGCACATAATTTCAATGTAATCATAGTCGTCAAAATTGTTCGATATGATATATAACAGTTTGGCTCATGACTGTGAACGTTGACAAACTAACTCATGGCAGTGCCTACCGCAGGTCAACAAGCCCACTTCAGAGACTCCTGGGTTTACCTATATCCAGTTTTTGCTTGTATTCACCACCAGAAACCTTGGGAATGGGGAAAAGAGTGTGTGTGCCTGCAAACCATAAACACTGGCCTGTTTGTTTGTTTGCTTGTTTGCTGCCCATCTCAATGCTTCATTCATTCTGCTGGTGTCAGTATTTTACAGACCCCGATCTTCTCACGCAGTTCAAGATCTTGCCAACATAAAGGGTTTTTTTGCTCAGGCCTAGTGAGTCT
>CM060312.1:77277853-77280353 GCA_030674185.1 Monoplex corrugatus | reverse complement strand
GAACAAGAAGAACAAGAAGAAGAACAAGAACAACAAGAACAACAAGAACACAAGAAGAAGAACAAGAAGAAAAAGAAGAAGAAAAAGAAGAAGAAGAAAACAGGTCACTTCGGTTGTGACAGAACAAAATATCAAATGACGGGTGCGATGGTCAGCTGGATAAGATGTCAGACTTACAAACAGAAGGTCAGGGTTCGATCCTGCCTGGAATAATGCTGCCTGAGGAGTTACTGTTGTTTCTGTTTACTGCCCAGCCGACTGCGTAGAGCCACATCAGGATTATAACCGCTTCAAAACATACAAAACTTCAATGGGTAAAAAAGGAAAAGAAAATGAAGTACACATTTCAATGCAAGCTAAGGAGATGCCCCTGGCGTTGACCATTCCGTTCAATTTATCACACAGGGGATTTAAAAAAAAAAACTGAACAAATTGACACATATTTTAAGAGACTAAAACATATTTCAAAACGGGCCTAAATTATCCTAGAATTGCTTCATTATATCTCATAATGCTACCAATTTTGAAGAACAAGGTCTCCCAACAGTGTAAAAATCGCTACTCACAGTTCCGTAGCTTTCGATGGTGTTCTCGCCATCTTCGTCAGCGCTCTAATGCTGTCTGCGTGAATCTCTACTCAGATCTCGCGAACATGGGATGAACCCAGTTCACGAGATCGAATCAGAGAATGGTACACCGGGGGCAGGGTGTAACGGCCCCGGTCCCTGTTGAGCGGGGGATTGGTGGCTGCGATGTAGATGGCCTCCTTGACTCCTCGCTGGAACCACTTATTTTCTCTGTCCAGGATGTTGACATTGTCCGCACTGAATTGATGTTTTTCGGCGTGTAGGTGAGCTCCTACTGGAGAAGAGTCCCTCTTGTGTTCTGTTAGTCTCTTCTGAAGGGGGCGTTCAGTTTCACCGACATAATGTTGGTTACAGTCCTGGCAGTCTATTCTGTATATAATGCCAGCTTTGTCGAGTTTGCTGGTTTTGTCCTTGGGGGTGACCAGCTGGCTGCGTATGGTGTTGGAAGGTTTGGAATGTACAGCCACCCCCAGTTTTCTGATCTTTCTGGACAGAGCGTCACTCACACCTCCTACGTATGGGATGGTGATGTGTCCCTTGCGCTGGTGTTGTTTCACTGGCTGTTGGGATGCGGTGTTGGATTTCCTGCCTCCCGGGCTGTTCCAGGCCCACTTTTTGTAGCCCGAGATGGTGAGCACTTTTTTCAGGTGGTTTGTCTCCTTGTCTTTTGCCTCTTGGGTACTGCATATGGTGTTAGCTCTGTGGGTAAGGGTTCGAATCACTCCCAGTTTGTGTTCAAGGGGCTGGTGGCTGTCGAACTGTAAATATTGGTCCGTATGAGTTGGTTTACGGTAGACCGAGAAGGATAGAATGCCATCAGTTCTGGTGATGAGGGTGTCCAGCATGGCTATGGAGTTGTTCTGTTCCACTTCCCTCGTGAATTTGATGGCTGGGTGTTGGTTGTTCAGATGTTCTGTGAACTGTTCGACCAGTTGCTGGGGGAGGATAGTCATTATATCTCATCTCCCTAGAGCCAAAAATGCACTTAACACACGTACTCAATCATCACTCCTAAGAGAAAGTACGTAAGACTTTATCGAACACATACAGATGAATGGACCATCAAGGCAGAAAATGATAGGAAGAAACGACAGAAAGCAAAAGAACAAGGCAGAAACAAAGAGAGTGACAGAAAAAAGGAAATTTCTAGCACAGGATTTCCAGAAGGCGGGGACACTATATTGAAAGAGCCTCCGATATCCCCACGGGTGATACCTGAGAGGTAAATGATGGAGACTTTTCCGATCTCCTCTATACCAACATGTGCTGCAATTCTATATATCTGCTAGTGACTGAATACTGCTGGTGTGTTACCACGCAGAACGACTCATCATCATCATCATCAGGTGCCCTGCCGCATGGCGTTGGCGACCATGGACTTCCAACCATCTCTATCTCTCGTTGCCTCCAGCATCTCCCCCACCTTCCTCATCCCCAGCCACTCTGCAAATCCGTCCAGCATTCTCTCCCTGGGTCTACCTGGTGCTCTCTTTCCCTCCAGCTTTCCCGTTGTGACCAGGTGCTCCAAATCCCCCTTCCTCATAAAATGGCCTATATATGTTGCTTGTCGACTAATAACGCTCGTTAATCAAACATCCGGTAAGTCATGTCAGTGTCCGGTAACTTACGGAAACGTACACATCCTGAATGAACACTCCCACCGAGGACGGACTACGCAGAGTGTGCAGAAACATACATCTACGCAGTGTAAGCAAAAACAACGTTGAAGAAACATCTTATCCTAGAAATATCTGAGCGTTAGATAATCATTGAGATTGTAGATGGGTTTGTTTAGATTTCTTACACATTTCTGTGCTTAAGGTCCTTCAAAACGACGATTCTCAGACTTAGTCGTGTTCTGTCTTCGCGTTCCTTACTTGTCGATGAGTAGTAACAAAAAGAATGTATGTGTG
>CM060312.1:77267853-77270353 GCA_030674185.1 Monoplex corrugatus | reverse complement strand
TTTGAAACTGTTGTGTTTAATAATTTATTCGATCTTGTATTCATTCATTCATTCATTCATTCATTCATTCATTCATTCGTGTATTCAGTCAGTCAGTCAGTTAGTCATTCATTTATTCATTCGTTCGTGTATTCAGTCAGTCAGTCAGTTAGTCATTCATTTATTCATTCGTTCGTGTATTCAGTCAGTCAGTGAGTTAGTCATTTATTTATTATTCATTCATTCATTATTTAGTGAGTTATATTATGTTATTTATTCATTATTTTTAGTTAGTTTTTTCATTTATTCATGTTATTTTTTATTCATTTATTTGTTTATTTATTTTTCTTTTCTTCTTCTTTATTTTTGTTCAATTATTTTTTATTTATTTGTGTATCTTTTATTTATTTATTTATTATGTGTTATTATTTTGTTTATTTTATTATTTATTTTATATTTATTATTTATCTTTTTTATTTCTTTTTCATCACTATATTTATTTTTTCATTTATTATTTGGAGTTTATTTGCCAAAAACTGAATATCACAGAAAGAATAAAGAAGGCCGACGCAACTGCACTGGCAAATAACGGTCTATTTATGATTTATTCATTTATTTGTATCATATCCTTGTGGCGGGGTGGGTTTTTTAAGTGGTTTGTGTGTTTGTTTTGGGGAGGGTTTTTTGTTTGTTTGTTTTGGGTTGTTTGTTTTTTGTTTGTTTGTTTTTTGGGGGTTGTTTGTTTTTTGTTTTTTTTGTTTGTTTGTTTTTGAGGGGTTGTTTGTTTTTTGTTTGTTTGTTTTTTTGGGGTTGTTTGTTTTTTGTTTGTTTCTTTGTTTGTTTTTGAGGGGTTGTTTGTTTTTTGTTTGTTTGTTTTGTTTTGTTTTTGGGTTGTTTTTTGTTTTTTGTTTTTTGTTTGTTTGTTTTGGGGGTTTGTTTGTTTTTTTGTTTGTTTGTTTTTTGGGGGTTGTTTGTTTTTTGTTTGTTTTTGGGTTGTTTGTTTTGTTTGTTTGTTTTGGGGGTTGTTTTTTGTTGTTTGTTTGTTTTTTGGGGGTTGTTTGTTTTTTGTTTGTTTGTTTTGGGTTGTTGTTTGTTTTTGTTTTGTTTTGTTTGTTTGTTTGTTTTTGGGGTGTTTGTTTGTTTTTTGTTTGTTTTGGTTTTTGTTTGTTTGTTTTTGTTTGTTGTTTTGGGTTGTTTGTTTTTTGTTTGTTTGTTTTTGGGGGTTGTTTGTTTTGTTTGTTTTTTGTTTGTTTTTGGGTTTGTTGTTTTTGTTGTTTTTTTGTTGTTTGTTTTTGGGGGTTTGTTTGTTTGTTTGTTTTTTGGGGTTGTTTGTTTTTTTTTGGTGTTGTTTTGGGTTTTTGTTTGTTTGTTTGTTTGTTTGTTTTTGGGGGTTGTTTTTGTTTGTTTGTTTGTTTGTTTTTGGGGGTTGTTTGTTTTTGTGTTTGTTTGTTTGTTTGTTTTTGGGGTGTGTTTTGTTTTTTGTTTTTGGTTGTTTGTTTTTGTGTTTGTTTTTTTGGGGGTTGTTTGTTTTTTTGTTTGTTTGTTTTTTGGGGGTTGTTTGTTTTTTGTTTGTTTGTTGTTTTTGGGGTTGTGTTGTTTTTTGTTTGTTTGTTTGGGGGTTGTTTGTTTTTGTTGTTTGTTTTGTTGTGTTTTTTGTTTGTTTGTTTTTTTGGGTTGTTTGTTTGTTTGTTTGTTTTTTGGGGTTGTTTGTTTTTTGTTTGTTTGTTTTTGGGGTTGTTTGTTTTGTTTGTTTGTTTTTGGGTTGTTTGTTTGTTGTTGTTTGTTTTGGGGGTTGTTTGTTTTTGTTTGTTTGTTGTTTTGGGGTTGTTTTTTTTTGTTTGGTTTGTTGTTTGTTTTTTGTTTTTTGTTTGTTTGTTTTTGGGGGTTGTTTGTTTTTGTTTGTTTGTTTTTGTTTGTTTTGTTTTTTGTTTGTTTGTTTGGGTTGTTTTGTTTTTTGTGTTGTTTGTTTGTTTGTTTTGGGGGGTTGTTTTTGTTGTTTTTGTTTGTTTTTGTTTGTTTGTTTTTGGGGGTTGTTTTTTGTTTTTTGTGTTTGTTTGTTTGTTTTTGGGGGGTTTGTTTGTTTTTTGTTTTTTTGTTTGTTTGTTTTTGGGGGTTGTTTGTTTTTTGTTTGTTTGTTTGGGTTGTTTTGTTTGTTTGTTTGTTTTTGTTTGGGGGTTGTTTGTTTTTTTGTTTGTTTGTTTGTTTGTTGGGGGTTGTTTGTTTTTTTTGTTTGTTTGTTTGTTTTTGGGGTTGTTTGTTTTTGTTTGTTTGTTTGTTTTTGGGGGTTGTTTGTTTTTTGTTTGTTTGTTTGTTTGTTTTTTGGGGGTTGTTTGTTTTTTGTTTGTTTGTGTTGTTTTGGGGGTTGTTTGTTTGGTTTTTGTTTGTTTTTTTGTTTGTTTGTTTGTTGTTGGTTTGTTTTTGTTTTGTTTTTGTTTGTTTGTTTTTTGGGGTTGTTTGTTTTTTGGGTTGTTTTGTTTTGTTTGTTTTTGGGGGGTTGTTTGTTTTTTGTTTGTTTGTTTGT
>CM060312.1:77257853-77262853 GCA_030674185.1 Monoplex corrugatus | reverse complement strand
CAAGAGTGGCATGATATCTGATGTAGTACTCAAACTCCATTCATCAGAAGAAATGATTCTGATCGAACTCAACGTGCCCTACAAAAGTAGAATGGAGGAAGCCCATATCTACAGGACTGGAAAATATACCAGTCTAGCCAGCAACTTAAGGAAATCTGGCTTTTAAGTCGTACTCGCCGTAGAGGTTGGAGCAGCCATCTCTGACTTCATGGAACAGCTCCCAATTTTCTGGAAAGGTCAGGGCCAGAGTTCTAAAGTTCTAAACAGCAGAAGCAGCTGAAGTGTGATACCTGGATCTGATTGAGAAGGAACAAAAGCAAATTTCAAAAGACTTAAAATTTCCCTACACACGACAGGAGTCTGATAGCTAAGCGGTTAAGACAACCATCACACCAATCGCGTGATGTAGTGGTCAACGCAATGTACTACCGACTGGAAGTTTGTAGGTTCGAATCCCCATCTGTCCCATGAAAACTCATTGTGGGATTTTTCAGCTCTAACCAGCTCTTACCCAGAGTTGGGGGTGTTATGGGCACATTGGGAAGACTGGGACCACACAGTCGAGTCTCATCCACTTCACGGATACGTCATTGAGGATGTTGCTCAATCTTCTGACCAGCACCACAGGTGTCTGTATCTCTCGGGCCTGGTTAACGTCAGGCTATATTATGATAGTAAGCGTAGAGTACAGCCCTGTCTCGCAGTCTCAATCCTAGATGGAACTCTATGACATCATGATTACTATCCTCATGTACATCATCATCATCGCATTGTAAAAAAATCTATGCCAGCGTCTGTGGCCATTAAGGTGGCGTAGAAAATGGGACGATAAGAAAGGTGAGCACAAAAGTAAAATACCTGAGTGCGATGATCCCTAAAAAAAAATTTGAAAAAGATATCCGTCACAAAGGTGACTTGACCTTTAGGCGCCCAAGGGACTTGGAGGCTCAGGTTCGAACCCTAGGTACAAGGAAAAAATGGCAACAGCAGAAGGGTAAACAGGACTGACGACCAAGGTGCAACCCAGCTTCCTTAAAAATTAAGGAGTTTAGGGCTGAAATACTTGTTTGAAGGAGGCTTCTTCTCACCAGACGACAGATACACATCACAAATAGCCAGCAGAATCGGCCAAGCCAAAACAGCATTCAAGAAGATGAAAAGCAATCTTACCAACAAATGCCTATCAATTAACATCAGGAAGAGAGTTTTTTGAATGTTATAGAGAACCGATAATGTTGTACGGTTGTGAGGCGTGGACAGTCAACACGCAAAGCCAGAACAAGATTGAGGCAGCCAAGATGTGGTTTCTAAGAAGAATGTTGAGAGTTCCATGGACAGCAAAGAAAACAAACGAGACACTTCTTATAGAGGCAGACACAAGAAGATCATTGATAAGGAAGTTTAGAAAAAGACAGGCAACATTTATAAGCCATTTTGTGAGGAAAGGTGAAGTAGAGCACCTGGTCACAACGGAAAAGCTGGAGGGAAAGAGAACACCAGATAGACCCAGGGAGAAAATACTGGACGGATTTGCAGGGTGGCTGAGGACAGAGAGGGTGGGAGATGTACTTGTAGCGACAATGGATAGTTTCGTATGGAGGGCCATGATCGCCAACGCCATGAGGCAGGGCACATGATGATGATGATGATGATAATTTTCAAGAAGGACCTTCTGCCGTCCATGTCTCTCGAGAGTTCCTTGCCAGTGACACATCTCTGTAATATGCCCTGATATGTTCAGCTGTTTGTCTTTTTGACCTCATGGGGCAGGCTGGTGATGGCGTCAGTTTGAACTTGTAGTTCATATGGGGGTTGAGCTGCTTGTGGCCAGCACGGATCTTCATTAGAATCACATGGTGTTCCTAACACAGAAGGTGGTGGTCGTCCATATCTGTCCATGGCTTAACCCTTTGACTCCCGCACCCTGTCCACCAGCATCACGTATTGCCAACCATGCTCGCACGGCAAAAACTTAACCCTTTGACTCCCTCACCCTTTCCACCAGCTTCCTGCAGGAAGCTGGTGGAAAGGGTGAGGGAATCAAAGGGTTAAGTTTTTGCAGTTGGTGGATAGGATGCGGGAGTCAAAGGGTTAATGAGTGAACTGATGATGCTCCTCTTTTCGATGTAGCTGACGTTGTTGTCTGGTTGTTTTTTCTGGGCTTTTTTTTTTTTTTTTGGTTTTTTTGCTGGCTCATCTACTATCTCAGACATAGGAAAGAAAAGAAGAAGGAAGAAGAATGGGGAAACACCCATTCTAAGGTTGTATGAATGATACAGTTTTAACTCATAAAGAAATATATGTGAATGACTTGTGGAGAGAGAGAAAGAGAGGGAAGAAGAAGACAGAGAGAGAGAGAGAGAGAGACAGACAGACAGACAGACACAGAAAGAAAGAAAGAGACCGAGACATAGAGTGATAATGAGATAGATATATATAGAGAGAGAGACAGAGGGAGAGAAAGAGAGAGAGAGAGAGAGAGAGAGAGAGAAAGACAGAGAGAAAGAGAGAGATAAACAGAAGGAGAGAGAAAGAGAGAGTGAGAGAAAGAAACAGTGGTGGACTCAAGTCAAACGATTGTATAGTATTAATGCAATATAAACTTCGCTGCTCAGTGTAATTTCAGATATTGGCGATAGCATTGTGCGACTGTCTGATTTAGATAAATGGGAAAAAGAACACAGACAGACAGGCAAACAGACAGAAGATATGGAGATTTCAGTCTGTGTTCATTCCCATTATGTGCTCTACCTGCTTGGCATAACGTATTTGCAGTCACTCACTCGTTCAGTGTTCCTCTTTATTTGCTTTCCATCCAGTGGTGGTAGAGAGATGAAGAAGATATATGACAGAGAAAAAAAAACAGATGATACAAATATCGCAGTTGATTGGGGTATACGGAGAATTAGAAGGAAAGCAATCAAAATGCCAATCGGAGAAAAAGGGGGAAATAACACACATGAAATCACACGCTGCAATCTCTGATGTGTGATTGATTTCACTTATTTCTGTCCATCAGTATCATCAGCCAATCGTGAGTCTTCAGCGTATTCATTGAGCAAATGAGTCCCACACGTAGTTAAATCTATTGATGTTCTGTGCCGCCAATGCTTTGTTCACCAAGCATCACTTTCCACCTATTGCTTTCTCTGCTTGGTCAGGTAGCAGGCCTTCTTTCCTATGTTTGGGAATATTAGACCATTTGGCGTTGTATGCTGTTTGCCATGTGTATGTCTCTTGTATGTTCGTTCGTTATTTCTTTTAACGTTTATTCACATATGTGCTTTTAGACGAAAAATAAATAAATAAATAATATAATAGATAACTAACTAAATAAAGAAATAAAATAAAATAAAACAAAAATGAATGGACAAATAAACAGATTAATAGATAAATATTTAAACAAGTAAGGAAGAGGTGACTATAGGATGAATGAATCTATGAAGTCGTATTGGCATTGTACCATATAAGGTATCTTGTATGTGTGTGTGAGTGAGTGTGTGTGTGTGTGTGTGTGTGTGTGTGTGTGTTTGTGTGTGTGTGTGCGTGCGTGTGTGTGTGTGCGTGTGTGTGTGTGTGTGAGTGAGTGAGTGTGTGAGTGTGTGAGTGTGTGTGGGGGGAGGTATGGGGGGTTCTTGTGGGTGTATATATGAGTGTGTATGTGTGTGTGTGTGTGTGTGTGTCTATGTCAGTGTGCGTGTGCGTGTGTGTGTGTGTGTGTGTGTGTGTGTGTGTGTGTGTGTGTGTGTGTGTGTGCATGTGTGTGTGTCTGCATGTGCATCTATGCGTGTTGCCATTTTGCTCGCTCTATTCTAGTGTTTGGGAAAGATGAGCACCTGTGTTTTATATTGTTTGCCATTCGTGTTCTCTCGTTGTATTCGGTCCTCTTGGGCCTACGGCTCGTCATAAAACTATCTCAGCCTGTCGGAGAGACCTAGCGACAGTTTCGTCATTAAGGATGGAGGTATGGAGAAAAAGACAATTCATGCAGTCTGATTTCACGGTTTCAGCTAATAGGGGATTTAGTAGGCAGCATCTTTTGTGCTTTGGATCAGAACTGGCACATCACAAAAGACTCAGCAACAGCGCGGGGTCTCCTCAAATGAGTGGCCCTCTTGATATTAATAACTCCTATGGTTTCTCGGTGCTCGCACTGTTATGTGTGGAATCTGGGTTTGATGGTCTGTGGGGTTGTAATTGTCAAAATGATTTCAGCGTATTGAAGTAACGCTGCTAATTAATGAAAACAAACAAATAAACAAACAAACAAACAAATAAACAAACAAACAAATAAACAAACAAATAAACAACAAACAAACAAAAACAAACAAATAAACAAACAAATAAACAAATAAACAAACAAATAAAAAACAACAAACAAACAAACAAAACAACAAACAAAACAAAAAAAAACAACAAACAAACAAACACAAACAAAAACACAAATAAACAAAACAAACAAACAAATAAACAAACAAACAAACAAACAAACAAATAAACAAACAAACAAACAAAAATAAAACAAAAAACAAACAAACAACACAAAAACAAAAAAACAAATACAACAACAAACAAACAACAATAACAACAAACAAAACAAATAAACAAACAATACAACAAACAAACAAACAAAAAACAAACAAACAAACAAACAAATAAACAACAAAAACAAACAAATAAACAAACAAATAAAAACAAACAAACAAACAAAAAAACAAACAACAAACAAATAAACAAACAAATAACAACAAACAAAAAACAAACAAACAAACAAAAAACAAAAAACAAACAAATAAACAAAAATAAACAAACAAAAAACAAACAAACAAATAAAACAAACAACAAACAACAAACAACATAACAATACAAACAAAACAAACAAACAATAAACAAACAAATAAACAAACAAACAAAAAACAAACAAACAAACAAACAAATAAACAAACAAAACAAACAAACAAATAAACAAAACAAACAAACAAACAAAACAAACAAAAACA
>CM060312.1:77232853-77235353 GCA_030674185.1 Monoplex corrugatus | reverse complement strand
TCTGAGTTGATTATACGTTAAGAATCTCTCATGACCGCATTGTTTACGTTTCCAGCACATCTGGTGACTGTATTGATTACATTTTAACAATCTCTGGTGACTGTATTGATTACATTTCAACAATCTCTGGTGACTGCATTGATAAACATTCAAGAACATCTGGTGACTGCATTGGTTACACTTTAAGAATCTCTGATGGCTGCGTTGATCATAATTTAAGAATGTCTGATAACTGCATTGATTACACTTTGAGCATCTCTGGTGACTGTATTGATTACACTTTAAGCATCTCTGGTGACTGTATTGATTACACTTTGAGCATCTCTGGTGACTGTATTGATTACACTTTGAGCATCTCTGGTGATTGTATTGATTACACTTTGAGCATCTCTAGTGACTGTATTGATTACACTTTGAGCATCTCTGGTGACTGTATTGATTACACTTTGAGCATCTCTGGTGACTGTATTGATTACACTTTGAGCATCTCTGGTGACTGTATTGATTACACTTTGAGCATCTCTGGTGACTGTATTGATTACACTTTGAGCACCTCTGGTGACTGTATTGATTACACTTTGAGCATCTCTGGTGACTGTATCGATTACACTTTGAGCATCTCTGGTGACTGTATCGATTACACGTTGAACATCTCTGGTGACTGTATTGATTACACTTTGAGCATCTCTGGTGACTGTATCGATTACACTTTGAGCACCTCTGGTGACTGTATTGATTACACTTTGAGCATCTCTGGTGACCGTATTGATTACACTTTGAGCATCTCTGGTGACAGTATTGATTACACTTTGAGCATCTCTGGTGACTGTATTGATTACACTTTGAGCACCTCTGGTGACTGTATTGATTACACTTTGAGCATCTCTGGTGACTGTATTGATTACACTTTGAGCATCTCTGGTGACTGTATTGATTACACTGTGAACATCTCTGGTGACTGCATTGATTACACTTTGAGCACCTCTGGTGACTGTATTGATTACACTTTGAGCATCTCTAGTGACTGTATTGATTACACTTTGAGCACCTCTGGTGACTGTATTATTACACTCTGAGCATCTCTGGTGACTGTATTTATTTCTTTTTGAGGATCTCTGGTGACTGTATTGATTACGCTTTAAGAATCTCTGATGACTGCGTTTATTACACCTTAAGAATCACTGGTGAATGCGTTGATTACGCTTTAAGAATATCTGGTGACCAATTAAACTTACTTCTTAACAATCACTAGTGACTGCATTGCATTGCATTTTAAAACTTTCTGGTGACTGAATGTGTTACACACTTTAAGAGACATGATTTACAGGATCCTTAGTTTGCGTATTTGATATATTTTTCATGCGTGTACACTCGGTGATACCGCAAACTATGTTAGATTTGAGAAGTTTCACAAGATGGGAGATAATTCCTACGTGACTCTCAAGAGTTATGTCCTTTGGTTGTACACTCGGTGGATTTTAGGCACTGGCAGGTCTGCATACTTCTTGATCTGGAAGATCGGGGAAAAATCTCCACCCTTTACCTATCAGGTGGAGGTGTCCTGGCGGATCGAACCCTGGACCATCCGATTGGAAATCTAGCGCTTACCCACTTGCCTAATCATGCTAGTCAAGGTGGTTGGGGACTTAACCATCTACTAATCAACTGGAAGACTATAAACAATGGAACAGAACAGTGCTAGAGGCAAGCAGCACAGTAAACATACAGTAAAAGAGACAGGGAAAGAGACCTACTGTAAAATACGCAGTAATTGGATAGAGACGGCGCATAAAAGTCCAACGTGCGTTTCACAGCCATCCATCAGGGCATGACACTTTGTAGAGTAGAACAGCAGGCACACCGTTAAACGAGTGAGAAAACGTTTAGCTATAGAACGCCTTGGAAACCAGCTCACGTGATACGGTTCTTCAAGTAAAACGAAAGACAGTTAAATTACCTTAAGTTTTACGGAGCTGAGATCCAGTGACATAATATATATCTGACTGCAAATATCGACTGATCAACGATCGATCGATCGATGAATAGATAGATAGATTGACAGACAGACAGACAGACAGACAGATAGATAGATAGATAGATAGATAGATAGATAGATAGATAGATAGATAGATAGACAGATAGATAGATAGATAGATAGATGATTAGATGGATAGATAAATAGATGGATAGATAGATAGATAGATAGATATATAGATAGACAGATACACAGGTAGACAGATGGATAGATGTATAGATAGATAGATGGCTAGATAGATAGATAGATAGATAGACAGGTAGATAGATAGATAGATAGATAGACAGATAGACAGGTAGACAGATGGATAGATGTATAGATACATAGATGACTAGATAGATAGATAGATAGACAGATAGATAGATAGATAGATAGATAGATGATTAGATGGATAGATAAATAGATGGATAGATAGATAGATAGATAGAGAGAGAGAGAGAGAGATAGATAGATAGATAGACAGAT
>CM060312.1:77212853-77222853 GCA_030674185.1 Monoplex corrugatus | reverse complement strand
CCTTCAGTATTACCATATACTTTCTCAGTGGCATCAGCCTTCAGTATTACCATATACTTTCTCTGTGGCATCAGCCTTCAGTATCACCATATACTTTCTCTGTGGCATCAGCCTTCAGTATTACCATATACTTTCTCAGTGGCATCAGCCTTCAGTATTACCATATACTTTCTCAGTGGCATCAGCCTTCAGTATCACCACACTCTTTCTCGATGGCAGCATCCTTCAGTATCTCAGTCTGGTTCTCTAAATGGTAAACATCAAATGTATATTCAATCCGTTTACGGTTCCTTTCTTAGGGATCAATAGGAATGGTTAGAATCACGTCGCTCCAGAAAGACCAGATGCTACTGCCAGATAACCTGGATTTGTATTTATTCATGCTTACTGTTCACAAATCTGTTGCAGTGGATATAAAATGGGGAAAAATCGACATAAGACAACTTCTAAAGACTCTAACTTTCATTGCTCATTAGTGTCATTTTGCGACACCCACACCCACTATCATGCCTTCCAAAAATCCCACTAAAACGAAGCATAATCGCCTTAACGGCGAGGTAAAAAAACAAAAAAAGACGTTATACATAAAAGCCTACTCGTGAATTTGAGCTGCAGCCCTTAGACGAAAAACAAACAAAACACAAATAAAAACGCCTCCCAACCAATGACCACAATTACTGGTTGCCGGGTTGAATACTTATTATCCACAGAGTTCTTAGTGAGGGACAACAATACGCCATCAACCAGCATCTTCGTAACTTTTTTCCCTTTCAGTTTAAACTGGAGAAACTAAGACCCTAAATATGTGCAGCTGAGATGCATTGATCTTGTATCGAGCTGGCCAGACAGTGTGCCCAACATTTTCCACCACATTCATGGTCAGCCCCAGCCAGAAGATATTCCTACACATTGGTATTTTACTTTTGATTTCATCTTCTTTTCTTTTTACTTTCTTTTCATTTTTCCAGTCTCCTTTCAAACAAGAAAAGATGCAGTATATGTCATATCCAGTATATATATATATACATATATGTGAAAGGAAGTGTGTGTGTGTGTGTGTGTGTGTGTGTGTGTGGTGTGTGTGTGTGTGTGTGTGTGTGTGTGCATCTGTGTGTGTGTGTGTGTGTGTGTGTGTGGCGTGTGTGTGTGTGCACGCCTGCGTCTGTGTTTGTCTGCATATGTGTCAAAATGTGTTAGCAGTATATAATCATCTGTTTTCGGATGGGTCCTTATCAGGCGTGAGTCAAAGATGTGGACAATAGTGGAGTTCCAAATGCATAGTGTGAAAGTCATGATGCCAAAGACAAGTTCACAGAGACTAGAAAGAGCATCATTTTAAGGAATTTGGATGAATGGCGATTTCTCAGAAACTTCTGACAATCTATACAGTCGGTTTTCACTGCTGTAAGAGTTTCTACTACCTTCCTTTCACATGAAGTTTCATTTTATGACATTGACCTTGAGCCATACAGAATTAGGGTTTTCTGTAATAACTTTTACGTCAAGTTTTTAGTTTTTCAAATGCTTGTTTAATAATTAATAATTACAATATTTATATATCGCAAAATCTTGATAAAATCAAATCTAAGCGCTGAAACAGACACACACGCACGCACAACGCGCACGCGCACACACATGGCTATAAATGGGGAGAGAGAATAAAGTGCATATTATATATAATTATATATATATTGTTTGCGGTTATAGTCATCATCATCATGTGCCCTGCCGCATGGCGTAGGAGATCATGGCCCTCCATACGAGTCTTTTGGCGCTGCAAGTACTTCTCCCACCATTTTTGTCTTCATCCACTCCACAAGTCCGTCAAGTATTTTCTACATGGATCTCCAACTTTCCTGTTGTGACTAGGTGGTCTAAGTTCTCTTGCCTCATAAAATGTCCTAGAGACCTTGCTTGTCGTTTCCTAATATTCTTCATTAATGCTCTTTTTTGTGTTTGCCTCTTTCAAGACTGTCTCGTTTTGTTTGTGTTCTTTGCTGCCCATGGAACTCTTAACATTCTTCTAAAAAACCACATTTCAGTTGCCTTAGTCTTGTTCTGACTTTGTGTGTTGACTGTCCACGCTTCACATTCGTACAACAGTATCGGTTGTATGTAACGCTGATGAATTCTCTTCCTGATGTTAACTGATAGGCATTTGTTGACAAGAATGTTGGCAAGAACGCTTTTCATTTTATTGAATGCTGTTTAGCTGGGCCGATTTTAATGTGCATCTGCCATCCGGTGAGATGGCTGTTCCCAGATATTTAAATCTATCAACTTGTCCCAATGTTGTGCCATTATTTGTTATTTTGCATGAGATGATTTTTTGTTTTGTTTTGTTTTGTTTTGTTTTGTTTTTTATTGATTACCGTGACTTCAGTCTTCTTGTTATTTAGCTCAAGACCTTTCTTTCTGTTTTCTATTTCTAGTACGAGATAGTATACATGAAGATTTTGTAGGTGAGATCATAGTGGCCGTAAGAAAACAATATTCGTCGTGTGTGTGTGTGATTTTGTTTTTTGTTTTGTTTTTGTTTTGTTTTGTTTATTTTGTTTTGTTTTGTTTTGTTTTGTTTGTTTTTGTTTGTTTGTTTGTTTGTTTGTTTTTGTCTTGTTCGTTTTTAGTTTGTTTGTTTTTTTTGTTTTTGTAGTTGTTGTTATTTTGATTTTTAACTTTGTT
Organism: Monoplex corrugatus; assembly: GCA_030674185.1. Lineage (NCBI taxonomy): Eukaryota > Metazoa > Mollusca > Gastropoda > Littorinimorpha > Ranellidae > Monoplex > Monoplex corrugatus. Next base: position 77,220,171 of record CM060312.1, on the reverse strand, counting down.
TTGTTTGTTGTTTCGAATTGTTTTGTTTTTTTCTATTGGGGTGGTTGGGATGCAACATTTTTGTATAAAATGGAAAAGATTAAGAATGGCTTGATCATCTCGTTTATTATCGTCTTAACAGTGTGTGGTACTGACGTCAGTGAAACGTTATGGAGTCGGCATGCGTGTGTGTGTATGTGTGTGTGTGTGTGTGTGTGTGTGTGTGTGTGTGTGTGTGTGTGTGTGTGTGTGTACGTGTGTGTGTGTGCGTGTGCGTGTGCGTGTGTGTATGTGTGTGTGTATGTGTGTGTGTGTGTGTGTGTGTGTGCGTGTGTGTGTGTGTGTGTTTGTGTACGTGTGTGTTTGTGTACGTGTGTGTGTGTGTGTGTATGTATGTGTGTGTGTATGAGCATGAGAGAGAGAGAGAAGAAGAGAGAGAGAGAGAGAGAGAGAAGAAGAGAGAGAGAAGAGGGAGGGGGAGAGAGAGAGTGAGAGATAGAGTGAGAGAGAGAGGAAGAGAGAAGAGAGACAGAGCAATGCATCTAGAGAGAGAGAGAGAGAGAGAGAGAGAGAGAGAAAGTAATGCACCCTACGTTCCAAAATACCACCACGATCACAAAGACCCACTCAGCAGGACATGGAGAGGCTCACCACAGAGACAGGGGCTTTTGGGATCACTCAGAATTAAGACGCCACTAATCTCAGCTGACAGAAACAGGAAGTGCAGCATAAACCGCCCCTGCACCACCCCTGTGAGCGGCAGCCGAGCGCTCCATCCCTCGAATTGGCCACTAGCCACCAGCCACTAACCACAAGCTACTAGCTACAAGCCACAAGCTGCTAGCCACAAACCGCAAGCAACAGACCACGAGCCACAAGCTACTAGCCACAAGCTACTAGCCACAGCCACTAACCACAAGCCACTAACCACAAGCCACTAGCCACAAGCAACAGGCCACGCGCGATAAGCTACTAGCCACAAGCCAATAATCACAAGCCACGAGCCACAAACCATGAGCCACTAGCCACAAGCCACTATTCACAAGCCATTAGCCACGAGTCACAAGCCACAAGCCACTAACCAAGTGCTACGGGCCACTAGCCACAAGTCACTAGCCACAAGACACTAGCCACAATCCATTAGCCATTAACCACTAGCCACAATCCACTAGCCACTAGCCACAAGCCATAGCCACTAGCTACAAGCCACAAGCCAGTAATCACAAGCCACAACCCATAACTCACAAGCCACTAGCGACTAGCCACCAGCCACTAGCCACAAGGCCTCTTTTAGCCTCTGTCAGACCAAGAAAACTTCCCTGAAATAAAGGATTCGTCTATATGCCTCTGCTATTATTGACGTGCCTGTTTGCTATATATACCAGTGATTTTACATTTTGGATAAGTATATTGCATTGATCTGGCTAATCATGATGTATGGCTGCGAACCCTGGACTCTGAGAAAAGCTGATTGCAAAAAAGAATTGAGGCAGCGGAGATGTGTTTTTATCGGACAGATAGAAGAACCAATGAAAGTGTCCAACAAGTACTTGACACCACCAGAAAAGTACCAACAGACATCAACAAGAGAAAACTAAAATACAGGTGTCACATAACAAGAACACATCTCATGGCTGCCATTTATCAAGAAAAAACATAGGCAAAAAGGAAGAAAGGCGGACCTCCAATCTCATACATCGAAAACATAACTAAAACATCAGTGGCCTAAATATTAAAGAAGCTGACACAAAATTCCAGACAGAGCCAATGGAAGTGTATAGCAGTGTCACGGAGTGCGGCGGCCAGCACTGAACCCGATGACTTTGACAGGTGATTTTGTAAAAATGTCGCGAGAGAAAAAAAAAAGCAGCTTACAGAAAGGCCTCATTTTTCTATCCAGGGGAAAACGTCCTTGTTTACTTCATAGACATATGTCTGATGGTTTATTGCATAGACAGATAACTGGTGGTATATTGCGTAGACATATAACTGGTGGTATATTGCATAGACATATAACTGGTGGTATATTGCATAGACATACAACTGATGGTTTACTGCATATACATATAACTGGTGGTTTATTGCATAGACATATAAATGGTATTAATTGCATAGACATACAACTGATGGCTTATTGCATATACATATATCTGATGGTTTATTACATAGACATATAACTGATGGTTTATTGCATGGACATATAACTGATGGTTTATTGCATAGACATATAACTGGTGGTTTATTGCACAGACATATAACTGGTGGTTTATTGCACAGACATATAACGGGTGGTTTATTGCACAGACATATAACTGATGGTTTATTGTACAGACATATATCTGATGGTTTATTGCATAGACATATATCTGATGGTTTATTGCATAGACATATAACTGATGGTTTATTGCATAGACATACAACTGATGGTTTAGTGCATAGACATATATCTGATGTTTTAGTGCATAGACATATAACTGATGGTTTATTGCATAGACATATAACTGATGGTTTATTGCATAGACATATAACTGATGGTTTATTGCATAGACATATATCTGATGGTTTATTGCATATACATATAACTGATGGTTTATTGCATGTACATATATCTGATGGTTTATTGCATGTACATATATCTGATGGTTTATTGCATAGACATATAACTGGTGGTATATTGCATAGACATACAACTGATGGTTTATTGCATATACATATATCTGATGGTTTATTGCAGAAACATACAACTGATGGCTTATTGCATATACATATAACTGATGGTTTATTGCATAGACATATAACTGATGGTTTATTGCATAGACATATAACTGATGGTTTATTGCATAGACATATGACCGATGGTTTATTGCATAGACATATAACTGATGGATTACCAGACATTTATCGAACACCTGAAAACATGGTGCTAGACTGTTTCTCATGGCTAACTCCAACGAATATGTATCAAAAATAAAACTCAGTGCTCATAACTCCAGTTGGAGTCAATGCAACAAGCTGTTTATTATGTATGTCGACAATCCCAAGAGAGGTCACCTAACTAGAGCTTACACAGTGTTGCTTCAGAATCACTGCGGGAGGCCAACGCAGATCGTGGACATACGATGAAAGTGCAATCCATGGTCCATAATCATAGTAAGAGTATAGAGATGGCAAAATATTATAATCATTATGTGCAGCATTCTGCTGACAAGAAAGCTGACGGAAAGAGAGCACCAGGAAGACCCAGGAAGAAAATATTGGACGGACATGCAGAGTGGCTGAGGACACAGAGGGTGGAAGATGTGCTTGCGGCGACAAGGGATAGATTCGTATGGAGGGCCATGATCGCCTTCGCCATGCGGCAGGGCACATGATGATGATAATGATGATGATGATGTTTCTGCTGACAAGCTGTATAGTTATTGTTGCTACTGTGGAAAAAAAGATAATTTTGTGTGTGAACGCTAAATATATCTCAGCAGGAAAGCCCTCACAGTTTTTCTCAGAAGAAAAAAATCCATTTGCAGATGATCAGCTCAGAGAAGAAATACTCAAAAAAAGAAAGAAAAAGAAAGGGAGGGGAAGAGATGTATACATTGGGAAAGTGTTTTTACATATTCTCAACTGAATTTTCGCCCCAGTGACCTGCATTTCAGATTCATTCTTTCATTCGTGTTCACAAGGTACAAAGACAAATACAAAACAATCATGGTAGAATGTACATTGATAAATGCGACTTAAATTGAAGACATGAAATTTCACGTACATGCAAATATCTATAACTTTATAATAGAAGGACAAACACATTTGTATGAAACATACCTATAATTCACAAACATGAAGAAAAAAGAACGTAACTAACATGGGTACGTAACTAAAAAATATTCTTATCATATAGGATGGAATTTCAATTTTTTTAAGATACAAAAAAATAATTTCAAGGTCCAGATATGATTTATGATGAACATAGCAGCTATCTTCCTGCAAAAGAACAAATTTTCATGTTGAATTCGCACTAAACTCTGGTGTATAGGTGAGGGAATCATGAGGTTACGTTTTTGCTTGCTAGCATGCTTGGCAAAGCAAGATGCTGGTGCACAGGGAGCGGGAGTCAAAGGGTTAAGCGTTCCGACTTTTCTCGGATCCACATATGCAGGTTGTTTTTCTGCACTGTGTAGACTGTATTTTGCTGCGTAGTCTGAATATTCCGTCTTCAGTAAACTTGCATGCGGGATGTTTTCGGCCTTTTATAAGCCACCAAACTGTGTTATGACTTACGAGATATCTAAAGTGCATGCTTGATGTTTTTTGTGCATATCCATATAAACACGAAAAGGGTTAAGGTAACACAAAGTATCCACACATGTTGACTGAGAGATGGAAAAGTCTCTATTCTTCATCACCCAGGCAGAATCGAATCCCAGATCCTCCAATTTACAGTCTGACGTCTACCCATCTGACTACCAGGCCCGTCTATCTATCATCAGCCAATCATCTACCTACCTACCTACCTACCTACCTACCTACCTACCTGTCTTCCTGTCTTTGTCTGTTGTGTCTGTGTCTGTCTATATATCATCTAGCTGTCTGTCTATCTCTGTTATGTCTGTTCTGTCTGTCTCTTATGTCTGTCTGCCTTTCTATCTCTAGTGTGTCTGTCTTTTCTATTATCTACCTATCTGTCTATATGTCTGTCAATATGTCTGTCTGTCTATGTATCTACCTATCTACAGTATCTATCTATATGACCTAACTATAAATCATCTATATATCTTCTGTCTGTCTATCTATTTTCTATATTTTATCTAGCTTAGCTAGCTTACTAGTTATCTGTCCGTCTGTATCTATCTTCTGTCTATCTATCTATCTATCTATCTATCTATCTATCAGTTCTGTCTGTCTGTCTCTCTACTCTGTCTGTCTGTCTGTGTATGTTGTATCTATCTGTCGGTCTGTCTGTCTCTCTGTCTCTCTGTCTGTCAGTCTATCTCTCTATCCATTCGCCGTCAGATTTACATTGTATCATTGAATTTCAACTCCACTGAACATCAGGTAAATAAATTGTCTATTTTACTACTCGAAGAACATTTGTCACGTGGCCTGGTTCCCACGGCAGTCTGTAGCTAAACGTTTCCTCACTCACCTGACAGTGTGCCTGCTGTTCTCACTACAAAGTGTCATACTATAACACATGGCTGTGGAAAGCACGTCGGACGTTATGAGCCGTCTCTACCTATGACTGCTAATTTTACCATTGCTCTCTGTTTCTTTCTCTTTGTTTGTTTTTTTTCTTTCTATTTCTTTCTTTCTTTCATTCTTTCTTTCTTTCTTTCATTCTTTCTTTTTTTCTTTCTTTGTTTCTTTCCTTCCTTGTTTCTTCCTTCTTTTGTTTCTTTCCTTCTTTCTTCTTTCTTCTTCTTTGTATGTTTGTTTCTTTCTTTCTTTATTTATTTGTATGCTTTCGTCTTTCTTTCTTTCTTTCTTTGTATCTTTCATTATTTGTTTTTTTGTTCGTTTATTTCTTTGTTCGTTTCTTCTTTGTTTCTTTGTTCGTTTCTTTGTTCTTTCTTTGTTCGTTTCTTTTTGTTTGCTTCTTTGTTTCGTTTGTTTGTTCATTTCTTTGTTTTCTTTTTCTTTGTTTCTTTGATTCTTCTTTCTTTCTTTCTTTTTATTGTTTCTTTTTTCTTTCTTTGTTTCTTTGTTCTTTGTTTCTTTCTCTTTATTTCTTTGTGTTTGTTTCTTTGTTTCTTTGTTGTGTTGTTTTGCTGCTTGCCTGATAGCTGGTCGTAGATCCATACTTTTCCATTGTTTATGCATTCCAGCAGAGAGCACCAGGTAGACCCAGGGAGAAATTCTAGACGGAATTGCAGAGTGGCTGAAGACAAGGGAGGGTGGAAGAGATGCTTGATGCAACACGAGATAAGACAGATGGAAGTCCATTTATTAGCCAACGACATGCGGCAAGGCACTTGATGATATGATGATGATGATGATGATGATGATGATGATGATGATGATGATGATGATGATGATGATGATGATGATGATGTGATGATGATGATGATGATACATTCCAGCTGATTAGCATATGGTAAAATCTGCGTCCACCATGACGGAAGCGGTAGTCTGGTGGCTGAGGATCGGACTATCAATAGGATGGTCCTGAATCTGGTCTGACCAGACACTTCCTATCTGGTGGGAAAAGTGAGGAGATTTATGCCATCTGACGATGCTTATACCCCCCGTTTGCGTGTATATATATACACGCACCTGGCGGTGTCTAAACTCCCCTCGTGTATGTATATACGCATGCAGAATATATCAAAATAAACACATTACAGATCTTGTAAATCATGTCAGTGACTGGCTTATGGAAACATAAAAATAGTCAGCATGCACCGAATTCTACATCTACTTCTTTTTTCCTCTGTCTGTGTATTGTGTTAAATATTGTGAGGTGGTCTTTGTCGACTGTATGCGTATGCTTGGTGCGTGAGGCGCTTTGATTTGAATAGTCAAGATTTCGCTCGTATGAAATATTGTAATTATCATTATCATTATCATCATTAGTAGTAGTAGTAGTAGTAGTAGTCGTGTAGTATAGTATCACTATTATTATTATCATTATCATTATTATCATCATTATCGTCATTGTTATTATTATCATAATCATCATTACATTGACATTATTATCATTTACTATTATTATATTATTAGTGTTACTATCATTATCTCGATCGTCGTCATCATTATTATTATCATTATATCATCATCATCATCATTATTACTATTATTGTTTATTATCCCTTATTATTATTATTACATCAATCATCATCATTGTTATCATTATTATCGTTATCATTATCCATTATTATTAATCATTATTATGTATGCCCACCAAAGATGCAGACTGTACAACAACATAGTGGGATGTAGGCGTATTCAGGTAGGATCGAACCCCAGACCTTCCGATTAGAAATCTGACGTCTTACCCACTTGACTACCGCGCCTGTCCCCAGTCGCTTTATTCCGTACAATCAGGTTGAGAAACCAAACAGCAACAACGAAGGGGGAGGGAAAATGATGAAGAGCAAGGAACTGATGAAATGTGTGTGTGTGATCAATAATGGTACAGACTGTATGGAGACTATGAGCAGCTTTTCAGAGCAGGTAAAATTGGAAACAGACGGATGAGGTTAATTCCCCTTTCCTTTCTCCTCCCGCCCCCCAGCCTTTTTAACTTTGTATTTTTAAGAAGTGGCGGGAAAATGATGGAAGGTCTGTGAAGATGATGACTGTGTCAGTGGAGGAGGAAGGGAAATGATTGGTATCGATCAGGGGT
>CM060312.1:77200353-77207853 GCA_030674185.1 Monoplex corrugatus | reverse complement strand
GTCAAATAGGTGACACGTCGTGCGACCGTAATCAGAAAGGTCTGACTGATTTGGTTCATTTTTACGTCAGCACCCACCTCAGGTGACATGGCCGACGGGGATAACCATCTCAGGGAAGTGGGGAAGGGGGACTTATCTAATCCGACTCTGACACCACACATTATGTTAAGATGGGACAGTGAGAAGGCCAGTTTTAATGTACGCATCCCAGGATTCAAACTCACAACCATTAGCATGTGAATCTGATGCTCAACCAACTGAGCACGAGGCCCGTAATCAGAAGATCTGGGTTCACTTGTGCCAAAGTGTCTCCCGCCTAGTGAGTAAAGGGTGATGATATCTCTGATCTTCCAGACCAACATGTGTACAGAGTCTCTTACTTAACCCCCGTCCTGTGTTTCATCATCATCATCATCATCAGGTGCCCTGTCTCTATCTCTCATTGCCCCTAGCATCTCCCCCACCCTCCTCGTCCCAAGCCACTCAGCAAGTCCGTCCAACAGATTTCTCCCTAGGTCTCCCCGGCGCTCCCTTCCCTCCAGCCTTCCCGCCGTGACCAGGTGCTCCAAATCCCCCTTCCCCACAAAACGCCTACAAATGTTGCCTGTCTTTCCCAATCTTCCTTATGAGTGATCTACTTGTGTCCGCCTCCATCAAGACTGTCTCGCCTGCTCAGGCATTCTTGCCAACAGGTGCCTGTCGGTTGACATCAGGAGGAGAGTTCTTGAATGTTATGTAGAGCCAGTGCTGTTGTACGGATGTGAGACGTGGACGGTCAGCGGGCAGGGCCAGAGCAGGATTGAGGCAGCCGAGATGTGGTTTCTGGGAGGAGTGTTGAGAGTTCCATGGACGGCAAGGAGAGCAGGCGAGATAGTCGTGTGTTTACGCACAGAAAACATTACATTATGCTTGTTAAAGATCTTTTTAGTCATGTCAGTGTCTGGAGGATTATGGAAACCTAAAAACACCCAACATGCAAATCCAAGAAGATGAAAAGCATTCTGACCAACAAATGCCTATCAGTTAACATCAGGAAGAGAGTTCTTGAATGTTATGTAGAACCGATAATGCTATAACGGTCGTGAGGCGTGGACAGTCAACACACAAGCCAGAACAAGATCGAGGCAGCCGAGATGTGGTTTCTAACAAGAATGTTGAGAGTTCCATGGACAGCAAAGAAAACAAACGAGACAGTCTTGATGGAGGCAGAACAAAGATCACTCATAAGGAAGACTAGGAAAAGACAGGCAACATTTATAGGCCGTTTTTATGAGGAAAGGGAATTAGAGCACCTGGTCACAACAGGAAATCAGGAGGGAAAGAGAACACCAGGCAGACCCAGGGAGAAAATATTGGACAGACTTGCAGGGTGGCTGAGGACAGACAGGGTGGAAAATGTGCTTGCGCAACAAGGGATAGATTCATATGGAGGGCCATGATCGCCAACGCCATGCCCCAGGGCACATGATGATGATGATGATGCAAACCCACCGAAGACGAAACAAAGGTCTGTAGATGGAGTTGCAGGCAGTAGAACAGCATACCGCCACCCGAGGATGTTATGGTGGGCACAACAAACGTGCACACACGCATCCGAGTAAAATCGGATCACAACTGGAACCGAAACAAAACAATTACTGTGGCCCGTTCCCTCCAAGATCCTCCCCCCCCCCCCTCCTCCCTGACATCAGGTGCTGGGACCATTGCCAGACACTCCAAGCCATTGCTCTCTGTGCAGTGAAAATAAATAAAACACGGGACAACCCAAACACGAATCGCCATTCTCTTTTGGTAACAGTGGCTCACACAGCCTGGTGAATAATTCGCCTACGAGCAAACGACTGAATGAACGCGTGTTTAGTGTGTGGTATTTTCAGTGATTTTTTTTTTCTTTTTTGTCACAATATGATTGACCTGTGAAACTCTGGCTGCTCTCCCCTTCAACAGGGCGTCGCCGCAGTGTAGAGCCACTCATTTCTCTCTTTCTCTCTCTGTCTCTCTCTCTGTCTCTCCTGTCTCTGTCTCTGTCTCTCTCTCTCTCTCTCTCTCTCTCTCTCTCTCTCTCTCTCTCTCTCTCTCCTCTTTGTCTTTTGGCAGGGTTTGTTTTTGTATGCATGCATTTCTGTTACTCAATCAAAGTGAGTATTTTTCTATTTAATTTTGCCAACGATAATTCCTTTCTTGCTAAGGGATTTTAAACGTGCACTAAGTGCGTGCTGCTCATGTGACCTTGGTTTATCGTCTCATCGGTAAGATTAGCACCTGGACCACCACTTAGGATTTTATGGAAGAGGGAGGGGGAAGTGTGGGGGGGGGGGAGAAAATTCCTGTCTGATTGAGATTTAAACCTTGGTTTCCCTAGTCCCCCACATATGCTTTAACTACCAGACCAACACTCTCTCTGTGGTGTGTGTATGTGTGTGTGTGTGTATGTGTGTGTGTGTGTGTGTGTGTTTGTGTTTTTTTAATAAAATTATGGATGTGTGTGTGTGCGCATGCGTGCGTGTGCGTGTATGTGTGTTGTATGTTTGTGTGTGTGTGTGTGTGTGTGTTTGTGTGTGTGTGTGTTTGTGTTTTTTATATGGTGTATGTGTGAGCGTGCGTGCGTGTGTGTGTATGTGTGTTGTATATGATGTGTGTGTGCGCATGTGTGTGTGTGTATGTGTGTTGTATGTGTGTGTATGTGTGTGTATGTGTGTATGTGTGTGTTTGTGTTTTTTTATATGGTGTGTGTGTGTGTGCGTGCGTGCATGTGTATGTATGTGTATCGTGTGTGTATGTATCTGTGTGTGTGTGTGTGTGTGTGTGTGTGTGTGTGTGTGTGTGTGTGTGTGTGTGTGTTTTATATGGTGTGTGTGTGTGTGTAGGGGTTTTTATATGGTGTGTGTGTGGTTTCTTTTTTTTTTTTTTTGGTGTGTCTGTAAATTTTGTTAATGACTGTGTATGTTGTGTGTATGTGTGTATGTGTGTGTATGTGTGTTGTGTGTGTAATGTGTGTATGTGTGTGTTTTGTGTTTTTTATATTGTGTGTGTGTGTGTGTGTGCATGCATGTGCGTGTATGTTTGTGTGTGTATGTTTGTGTGTGTGTGTGTGTATGTGTGTGTGTGTGTGTGTGTGTAGTTTATGTTTGTGTATTTTTATATGTGTGTGTGTGTGGTATGTGTGTTGTTTTTTTTGTGTGGTGTATGTGTGTGTGGTTTTATATGGTGTGGTGTGGGTCTGTTGTGTGTATGGTGTGTTGGTGTGTGTTGTGTATGTGTGTGTGCGCGTGATGGTGGTGCGTGGGGTGTATGTGATGTGTGTGTGTGATGTGTGTTGTGTGTGTGTATGTGTGTGTGTGATTTTATATGATGCGTATGTGTGTCTGTGTGTGTGTGGAGGGTGAGTGATGTGCGTATGTGCGTGTGTGTGACAAGAGAAAAGAGAGAGAGAGAGAGAGAAGAGAGAGAGAGAGGTGAGTATACATCAACTGGGCGGGAATGAAGCAATGCTGCCATACCCAATGTTCCTTCCCATGGACACATTACGTTCCCACAACCATACTGACATACAGCTGTGGTGTGGAAACGCTGTAAACATTGTGACGGTGTCACTTTCTGTTTCCTAACGTAATCGTTCTCATCCACTCCTCTTCCCCCTTTTTAAGACCTTGCCAGGAATACTCTTTTGTGCAGGTTCAATCAGTCTGCCAGATAATTACTGGAGATTTTGGAAGAGCGAGTATGGAATTGTCTGAGTGTGTGAACAAAAGCTGAACTCTGTGGTATAGGGGCAAAGCCTATTAGTTTTTACACCTATATCAGATGTACCCAATAGTTGACACGCTTTCCATTGAGATTCCATTGTTTACTGTATACTATGTATTGATGTTTTCATTGCCGTTATTTAGCTGGACTGCTGTATTGAACTCTAAACTCTGTGGTGTGGGTGCAAAGCCTATTAGTTTCTGCAGACATAATATATATCGAGATTGTACATTGGTAAACACCCTTTCCATCTTTCATCAATGTCCATTGTTGCTACAATACAAATGTATTGATGTTCACATCTATTTGATACTGGACTGCTCTACCGACGTGAATGTACGTTAATTTCGATCGCAATGCGTTGTTTACGTAGACTTTACGACGAGCAGTGCACGATTCGTTCGCATTGTAGAACTGTGATCACTAAATTACAATAGTAACTCCCTGAGGTTATTCTTTCATCAGTACGCAAACTCAAGGTGTGACGTGTCAGTGTGGGGAAGGGAGGGGAGCTATATGTGTAAATTAAAGGGGTGGGACACATTCAGACCCGCTTCCACTTTTGCAACATGACCTGAGAGAGAGAGAGAGAGATAAGGAGAGAGAGAGAGATGAGACAGTGAGAGGAGAGAGTGGGAGAGAGAGGTGAGAGCGAGAGAGAAAGAATGTGTGAGAGAGAGGGAGAGTGAGAGGCAGACAGACAGAAAGACAGAGACAGACAGACAGAAGACAGAGACAGACAGACAGACAGAAAGACAGACAGACAGACACAGACAGACAGAAGGAAGGAAGAGGACACACACAACAACAACAAAACCAGAGAGAGAGAGGTGAGTATACATCAACTGGGCGGGACGTGAAGCAATGCTGTCATGCACCATGTTCCTTCCATGGACACATTACGTTCTCACAACCATACTGACATACATCTGTGGTGTGGAAACGCTGCAAACATTGTGACGGTGTCAACTTTCTGTTTCCTACATATCGTTCTCATCCACTCCTCTTCCCCTTTTTAAGACCTTGCCAGCGAATACTCTTTTGTGCAGGTTCAATCAATCTGCCAGATAATTACTTGTAGATTTGAGTAGAGCGGTATGGAATTGTCTGAGTGTGGTGAACAAAGTCTGAACTTTTAACTCTTTGTATGGGAGCCATACCATTAGTTTCTACACCTATATCCAGATGTACCAACGGTTAACACCTTTTCATTGAGATTCACCGTTGTTACTATATCACTATGTATTGATGTTTTCATGCCATTATTTAGCTGGACTACTGTATGAACTCTGAACTCTGTGGTGTGGGAGCAAAGTCTATTAGTTTCTGCACATATATCGAGATGTACTCAATGGTTAACACCCTTTCCATTGAGATTCACCGATGTTACTGTATTACTATGTATTGACGTTTTCATGCCATTTATTTAGCTGGACTGCTGTTTGAACTCTGATCTCTGTGGTATGGGAGCAAAGCCTATTAGTTTCTGCTGGACATAATATATCGAGATGTACGATTGGTAAACACCCTTTCCATCTTTCCATCATGTCCATTGTTGCTACAATATCAAAATGTATTGATGTTCACATACTATTTGATACCTGGACTGCTGTACCGACGTGAGATGTACGTTATAATTTTACGATCGCCAATGCTTTGTTTACGTAGACTTTACGACAGTGCAGTGCCAGTGATCTTCAGCATTATAGAACTGTTGATCCTAGATTACAAGAGTTAATCCCTGAAGCTATCTTTCTTAGTACGGTAACTGGTGTGACGTGTCAGTGTGTGGGGAAGGGAGGGGGTTTGAATTGAATTAAAGAGGGTGGGCACATTCTGACTCAGCTTCACTTTTGCAACGTTCGACCTGAGAGAGAGAGAGAGAAAAGAGAGAGAGAGAGAGAAGACAGAGAGGACAGGAGAGAGAGAGAGTGGTGTGTAGTGAGGGTGATGTGTGGGGGAGTAGGGTAGATGTTGTGTGGGACGGCGGGGGAGCGCGCGACGGCGAAGACAGAGACAGACAGACAGACACAGGACAGACAGACAGAAGACAGAAAAGACAGAAAGAAGACACGAGACATGAGAAACAAACAGACAAACAACAGATAAGAAAGAACAGTGAGGCACAGAGACAGAACGGACAGAACAAAGAAACAGACAGACAGGGAAAGAGAAGAGAAGGAAGGAGGAGAGAGAGAGAAAGACGAAGAGTACAGACAAAGGGGAGTAATCATGAAAATAGCAGTGGCAGACCGACCACGGTCTAGGGACCATGATTTACGGACAAAGTGCACAAACCAATACCCCCCCCCCCACCCCCAAAACACACACACACAAGAGGGCAGGGATATGGGACTCAAGGGCCGTTGGTTATACACATATCGACAGTGCACCCAATGACGCCTCCATCAACAAATGGTTCCTACGCTATGGTAACATATACCGCTGTCCTTTTAATGACATACTAGAAACAGTGTGGTGTGAAAAGCTGCAAAATAAACGGACTATGAGTTCTGTGTAGATTTCTGTTTGTCACATCTTCATTTTAAGAGATTAGAGCGAATAGAGAGGAGACAGTTGAGGATAAGATAGGCAGATAGAGTAGAGAGAGTATGGAAATGGATCTGAGATGGAGAGAAAAAAGAGAAAGAGACGCTGTACAGGGGAAAAAGAAATACATTACAACAGACAACAAGGAATGTAAGCAAGAGAGTAGTGACGAGAGATGAAGGTGCACAGTAGAGAAACAAGTATGATAGACCATGACATGAAGAGAAATGGACTGCATGTATGAACTGAGTAGAGAGGGAAACAAAAGGTATAAGATCAGCAGGACATACAACAACGACAGAGACATGTACGATAGTAATACAAACACCAACATATCACTCTGATTCGATCAAATTGATGAACGTGTTGCTTACAAATACAAACAAAATGTGTATTGATGTTAATTACTGATTTTTTGCAATAAACCACCTGGATGCTTTTGTACGAATCCCAATTAATACTGCATAACTATCAATTCACAAATTCGCACAATGATTTTTATAGTTTCACTTTAACGTCAGTAGAGTCCATAATCGCTTCCATGACCATTCATATATCTATGTCATTTATCATTATCAGACTGGTAATCAGACTATTCAATCGCTGTGAATATTTTACATTCAATCATACGGTCAAATCAATCAGTCATCACTATCTGCATCAATGAGTCTATTATATTTCAAATTACAATGATGGTCAAAATCCAACACAATTCCAACTGTTCGAAATATTTAACCTTATAGAGAGAGAGAGAGAGACGACAGACAGACAGAGACAGAGAAGAGAAAGGGACAGAATGAGACAGAGAGAATCAGAAAAGACATGAAGACGAGAGAAGAAAGAGTGGTGGAGAAAGAGAGGAGAGAGGAGAGAGACAACACAGACAGAAAGAAAGAAAAGAAGGAGAAGAGACAGACACAAAACAAACAACAACAAAAACAGAAAAGAGAGAGAAAAAGGAAGAAGAGACTAAAATAGGGGTGAAGAAATCATGGCAGACATACCAATGGTTTTCTCAAGGACCAATGTCCGTTACGTACAATCCAAAGACCAATGTTCCACAAGCCAAAGAGCTTACTGTGGTGGAACGGACGCAAACCATTGTTAGCGGATCTCACACACCCTTACGTTATCCCTACGTCAATCGTTTAATCACTAGTTTCCCCCTTTTTAAGACCTTGCCAGCGAATACTCTTTTGTGCA
>CM060312.1:77192853-77195353 GCA_030674185.1 Monoplex corrugatus | reverse complement strand
ATATATGAATTTGAAGGGAGGGAGAGGGGATGGGCGCCACCCTCGTGGTGTTGGCCCCGGGAAAAGTTAAGGTCTCTGCCACCTCACTCCCCTACGACCTCAGGGTTATGGAACTATCTAGGTAGGACTTCAGGACCTGGCCAGCTCGAGGGTTTATGTGCAGGCTTCAGGCTTGTGACGTGATCAATCTGGATCTTCTCCATCACATGGCACCTGTGACGTTAGTGCATATGGAATTCATTCCGAGAGCGGAGACGCCACCGTGACAAACTGAAACTGAAACTAAAACACTCTGGTACTGATTGCACCCTGCCTCAGTGTCTGTAGTTAGTTAACCCTTTGATTCCCGCATTCTATTCCACCAACTGCGAAACTTTAACCCTTTGACTCCTTCACCCTCTCCACCAACTGCAAAACCTTAACCCTTTGACTCCCGCATTCTACCCACCAACTGCAAAACCTTAACCCTTTGACTCCCG
The DNA here is from genome assembly GCA_030674185.1 of Monoplex corrugatus. Lineage (NCBI taxonomy): Eukaryota > Metazoa > Mollusca > Gastropoda > Littorinimorpha > Ranellidae > Monoplex > Monoplex corrugatus. Next base: position 77,194,874 of record CM060312.1, on the reverse strand, counting down.
CATTCTATCCACCAACTGCAAAAACTTAACCCTTTGATTCCCGCACCCTATCCACCAACTGCAAAACCTTAACCCTCTGACTCCCGCATTCTATCCACCAACTGCAAAACCTTAACCCTTTGACTCCCGCATTCTATCCACCAACTGCAAAAACTTAACCCTTTGACTCCCTCACCCTATCCACCAACTGCAAAACATTGATCCTTTGACTCCCTCACCCTATCCACCTGCTTCCTGCAGGAAACTGGTGGACAGGGTGAGGGAATCTTAAAGTTAGATTTTTGTTTTGTTAGCATGGTTGACAATGTAGGATTCTGGTGGACAGAACAGGGTGCGGGAGCCAAAGGGTTATACCACGAGATATCATTGATGATGACAAGACCCAGCATGTACATGTACGTCTCATCTGTTCATTGATGGGTGAGAAAGGGGGAAAGGAGAGAGGAAGGGAGAAGCAGACAGACCTCCCATCCTCCACTCATTATCCTACCCACACGACCCCCATGCACAGCCTTGTCCCTTAGTCTTTTCGCACCTCTCTTCCCAATTTCTAGCCGTCTTTTCGCACCTCTCTTCCCAATTTCTAGCCGTCTTTTCGCACCTCTCTTCCCAATTTCTAGCCGTCTTTTCGCACCTCTCTTCCCAATTTCTAGCCGTCTTTTGCACCTCTCTTCCCAATTTCTAGCCGTCTTTTTGCACCTCTCTTCCCAATTTCTAGCCATCTTTTTGCACCTCTCTTCCCAATTTCTAGCCGTCTTTTTGCACCTCTCTTCCCAATTTCTAGCCGTCTTTTTGCACCTCTCTTCCCAATTTCTAGCCGTCTTTTTGCACCTCTCTTCCCAATTTCTAGCCGTCTTTTCGTACCTCTCTTCCCAATTTCTAGCCGTCTTTTTGCACCTCTCTTCCCAATTTCTAGCCGTCTTTTCGCACCTCTCTTCCCAATTTCTAGCCGTCTTTTTGCACCTCTCTTCCCAATTTCTAGCCGTCTGTTTGCACCTCTCTTCCCAATTTCTAGCCGTCTTTTCGCACCTCTCTTCCCAATTTCTAGCCGTCTTTTCGCACCTCTCTTCCCAATTTCTAGCCGTCTTTATAACTAATTAAATGAAGAAGAACCACAGCAGCATGACAGTTTTCTTAACCCTTAAACTCCCGCACCCTGCCCACTAGCATTCTTCTATGTCAACCATGCTAGAAAAGCAAAAACGTAACCGTTTGACTCCCTCACTCTATCCACCAGCTAAGTTAAGGTTTTTTAACCCTCTGACTCCCGCACCCTGCCCACTTGCATTCTTCTATGTCAATCATGCTAGAAAAGCAAAAACTTAACCGTTTGAGGGAGTCAAAGGGGTTTTTGTTTTGTTTTGTTTTTTTGTTTTTTGCGGTTGGTGCATAGAGTGCGGGAGACAAAGGATTAATGTAATGACTAATGAGAACGATTTTTGGTCAACCATTCTTTGTAACAATGTATACATGGCATTTCAAGTATGGAGTAGGGAATAAAAATGATAGCAGATAATGCCATGTTCTGAGAGACAAGATGATTTAGCATGGCGATGCTTCATGTCCGGTCACTGTTAGTTTTTTTCTCATTTGACCTTGGCCTTGGCTTTGCTCTTGAGATAATATGTGACGGTCCTCTGCAGTACTTTCACTGGTCCGAACAGCTTCTTCTGTAGATCCACATATGCAGGCAAGTTCTCCTATCTTAAAAAGAGAAAGAGACAGACAGACAGACAGACAGACAGAGACAGACAGAGATACAGAGAGAGAGAGAGAGATCAACTAAAATAGTGATTTTCCAGAGAAGGTGTAAGAGACGATGACAATGACAATGATACTATGTTGTCCAACGATAGAAGTTATAAGTTGATAGCCATATTTCAAAATGTGAGACGGAGAAGAAGACGAGCAAGAAGTGAAGAGAAGAAAAAGAAGAGAGACAGAGACAGAGAGGTGAACTCAAGGGTGCACAAGGAACGTTGCAAAATTCTATGTCTATAGTTGTATTTCTGAGTTTAAAT
>CM060312.1:77162853-77182853 GCA_030674185.1 Monoplex corrugatus | reverse complement strand
CATAAACGACATGTACGAAGTTTTCTGTAACTCACTGTTAAGAGCTGCTAATATTTCAATTCCAAAACTTACAGTGTCGAAAATAGGAAAACATCATGGAAATGTCTGGTGGAATGAGGATTGTCAAAAGGCAGTGAACGAAAAGAAAGAAAAACACAAAATCTATTTGGCAAACAGGTCACCTGAAAATCATACAGCGATGAAAAGTGCCAACATTAAGTGTAACAGAATCATAGAGCAAGCCAAAGAACAACACTGGACGTCTTTTTGTAAATGTGAAGTAAATGACTACAAAGACATGATAAAGATTTGGGAAAAACTAAAATTAATGAAAAACGAGATTAAGTAGCCATCAATTCCAGTAAAGCTAGAAAATAACCCTTTTCCTAGCTCACTGGAAAAAGCAGAAGCTCTTGCAGACGTGTTTGCTGAGACCTGTCGTGTAGAAGGACTTCCTGTCTCTAGTAGAGACTATAGGGAACGAGAAGAAAAGAAAGATGTATATAAGGATCCTACCTCTGACAATACTCACTACATAAATGCATCACTCTCACTTCAAGAATTAAAAGATGCCATTCAGTCCCTTCCAAGTAAAAAAACGTCAGTTGGACTAGATGCAATTTCCAATGAGATGCTGAAAATTTTACCAGAAAATTTTATAATTTTGCTACATGACATATTTAAAAAATGCTGGAATAGTGGGAAAATGCCCAACAACTGGAAAGAAACAATAGTGGTTCCTGTACTAAAATCAGGTAAATGTAATACCGATCTGAAAAACTACAGGCCAATTGCTTTAACATCACACGTATGTAAACTAATGGAGAAAATAATCTTAAAGAGACTGATGCACTATTGTGAAAAGAATAAAATAATACCAGTAAATCAGGCAGGATTTCGAAAAGGCAGGTCACCAGTAGAAATCCTAACAAAGCTAACTACTAACATAAAACAACAATTTGCAAGACGTCAATGTGTTTTAGCTACATTTTTTTATATAACGAAAGCATACGATCAAGTGTGGCACTCCAGATTGTTATTTAAATTTAAAAGTATTGGGCTGACAGGTCACATTTTTGACTATGTAAAGTGTTTCTTAGAAAACAGAGTATTTCAAACGAGGATTGAAAATGTATATTCCACGAAACGAATTCTTCAAATGGGTATCCCTCAAGGATCCGTTATAGCTCCCCTTCTTTTCATGATATTAATGCATGACTTACCCAGTAAAGTATCTAAGCATGTAGTTTTAGCTCAATATGCTGACGATTTATGCATGTGGATGCAGGTAAATATGAAAAGGAAAACTCCTTTGCGCTGTATTAATTATACACGCAAATGCTACCAATTAGAACTTGATAAAATAGCACGATACATGGTAGAAAATGGGTTACATCTATCCCTGGAAAAATCAAAAATAGTTTTATTTAATAATGGAGCTAACCCAGTAAATATTCCCACTTTCAAACTGGGAGATACTTTTCTTCAGTTTAATGAGTCAATTAAATTCTTAGGAGTTTTTCTTACGGCAAAATTATCTTGGAATCAGCATATTGAATACTTATTAATCAAAGCTCAAAAAAGTTTAAATTTCTTAAAAATAGTTCGCAAACAGGCATGGGGTCAAGATTCATCAACACTTGTTCATCTTTGTAAATCGCTTGTTAGGTCAAAATTAACCTATGCCCAAGAAATCTTCTTCAGTGCACCGAAACACTTACTGAAAAAACTGCAGAGCATAGATTGTAAAGGTTTCAAACTTGCACTGGGTCTTCCAATGCATGCTTCCTGTCTTCGCACATATAATGAAATCAACCTGTTGCCACTTGATGAGCAAAGGAAAGTCGCTTCTACTAAATTTTTGTTAAGACACACCACCGTTGAAAACATCTCTGAAACAGAAATTAAACTGAGATCAGATACCGACTTTCCAAAAAGAGCTAAATCAATATCTTCACAGGTCACTCTTGCAACATACACATCTGACGTCATGAAAGGCTCAGGAATTGATCTACACGTAGATCCTAATCTATAAGACCTTCCTTTTCGCCAGTACCCAGTTGGGAACTCCAAAGAGCACAATTTGACGTACACCACACTAATTTTAAAAAAAGGAGACAATATAAACTTACTGGCAAGTCAGGTTAATTGTCATATAGACGACTTATATTCCGATCATTTGAAAATTTACACTGATGGATCAGTAATTGAAAGAAAAGCAGGCTCAGCGTTTTTAATACCTGCTCTCAAAATTGAAAAATCTTTCTACATAGGACTTGATAAATCTGTCTTTACAGCTGAACTCTTTGCAATATTAATGGCTTTAAACTTTATGATAAGTCTTCCTAGGACAATTTTTCAAACACTTTTTTGCGTTGATTCAAAATCAGTACTTCAGGCTCTTGAATTATCAAAATTACAAACAAGATCAGAAATGATTCTGGAAATTAGTCACTTGATTCATAATTTATCTTTAAGAGGCACTGATATTACTTTCTGCTGGATACCTTCTCATAGTTCTTTTCATTATAATGATAAAGTTGACAGGGCTGCCAAACGTGGAGCTAATAATCACCAGATTCAAACAATATCCAGCTTTCTCTCTCGTTGCACGAGAATTACACTTTAGTAGACAACTACGTCTGGAAGCAGTTCCAATTAAAACAGAAAAAGTATGATAAATGTCACATGAACTTTGAAGTTAGCAAAATACTTAAGCAGCTTCATGCCAGCAGAATTATACAATCCTTTATGTATAGATGGAAACTTGATGCATTCAAAACAAAATACACCAAGAACATAGTATGTCTGTGTGGAAAGAAGATAACACATAGTCATATTCTTTCTTGCGTTAAGTAAAACGACATATTCCAACACTATCTATGAGTACAGTTTCTGATATATTTGCCTCATCATCATTACTGTATGAATTTTTTGTTAGCCTATCAAAAAGTCCTATAGCGAATTACCTTTAAAATGTTATTTCACTTGTTCACTGTTATGGTTAGTCAATTATTAGTTTTATTTTTTTCTTCGTTTCTTCCAGATATTTATCAATTTTGTTTGTTAGTTTGTTTGTTTAAATCGTTAATTATGGTAACATTATTTGTTAGTTTTACCTTCCCCTCTTCAAAACAGTTGTTTTCTGGATCATCTTTTCTCAAGTTCAAAATTGACAATTTTCAAATATTCTCTTCACTCCTCCTCTTATCACCCCCCCCCCTTTTTTTTGTTGTTGTTGTTTTTTTGTGTCTAAAATCACTTTAGTGAATAGACATTAAATCAAAGACCACCACCACATACACACACACATACGAGCGCCAGTGCGCGCACACACAGACACACACATACACATTCACGTATACACATACACTCATACACACACACATACATACACACGCATACACACACACGCACGCACGCAAGCACACACACATACACATACACACACACACACACACACACACACACACACACACACACACACACACACACACACACACGTACGCAAAAGCATTCACATGAGCCCTCTCAAACGAAAAGAAAACATAGCGGGAGAGAGACAGAGAGACAAACACACAGACAGACAGACAGACAGACAGAGAGAGAGAGAGAGAAACAGACAGACAGACAGACAGACAAGGAGACAGAGAGAGAGAGAGTGTATGTGTGTATGTATGTGTGTCTGTGTCTGTGTCTGTGTCTGTGCCTGTGTGTCTTTCTGCGTGCGTAAGCGTATCTGCATGCGTCCATGCGTGCATGCAGGCGTGTGTGCACGTGTGTGTGAGGAATGGAGTGGGACGGGGACGGAGTGTGGTGGCAAAAGTTAAAGAGTACAGCAGGAAGACATTTTTTTTAAAGCCAAGGCAATTGTTTTAAGGAAAACAGTAATGGAAAACACAATTAAGACAGAGAAAATGAAGCACACAATTGCGTGCAACGTTCTACAAAAAATGTCTGGGACACGTATCACGTCAAGTGCGCTTTCCCCTGAATACTTCTGGAACGGGAAAGAAGGGTGTAGACAATGTCAAGAAGGGAACTTATGATTTGCAGATGGTCCTCTCATAGTAACATCCTCCCTCTTAAATGATTGTCATGGCCTCGTTTACCTGCAGGATGAAGACTACCGCCGGTAGACAGTGGACGCAGCGATGGAAAACTTTTAAGGTCAGAGAAATAATAGCACACCCACAAACCAGTAGGCAGGGTTAAGGCCAGAGAAACAATAGCACACCCACAAACCAGTAGGCAGAATTAAGGTCAGAGAAATAACAGGACACCCACAAACCAGTAGGCAGGGTTAAGGTCAGAGATATAATAGGACACCCACAAACCAGCAGGCAGGGTTAAGGTCAGAGAAATAATAGGACACCCACAAACCAGTAGGCAGGGTTAAGGTCAGAGATATAATAGGACACCCACAAACCAGCAGGCAGGGTTAAGGTCAGAGATATAATAGGACACCCACAAACCAGTAGGCAAGGTTAAGGTCAGAGATATAATAGGACACCCACAAACCAGTAGGCAGGGTTAAACAAGGTCAGAGAAATAATAGGACACCCACAAACCAATTGGGAGGACTGGAGTCAAAAATTTTGGAATGGTGGTCAAAGACAAAATGAAAAGCAAAATAGATACGATAATTTGTGCCTGTCTTGTCTGGTTGTATCAAATACGCGTTCTGATTCTATTTTCATGTTTGTTTGTTTGTTTTTTGGGGGGGGAGAGTGTTTGTTTGTCTGTTTTGTTTGTTTGTTTGTTTGTTTCTTTGTTTGTTTGTTTCTTTGTTTCTTTGTTTTCTGGTTCCTGTTTGCTTGAACACGGGAAGTCGCACTTGTTGTGATAATACACGAGATAAAGAATGAACAGAATGCCAAAAGAATTCAGAACGCAGTCTGGCCAGACCAACAGCGGCAATAGACAATGTTGGAAACTTTCATTCCCAAGGAGTCTCATGTGGAATGACATGAGACATATAGTCCCTCGGGGGATCAGTTTCATCCTACGATCCGTATATGACATTCTGCCCTCGAATGCGAATCTGATGAATTGCGGAAAATCAGATGATCTCGCCTGTCTGCTCCGTCAGGGCAAACAAACAATGGAACATGTCATGAGCTCACGCAAAGTAACACTAACTCAAGAAGTGTGCACATGGCGATACAATCAAGTGCTGTAAGAGGTCGCCCAAGCGATCAGTAGGCCTACTGCCAGGGGCAAAACCAAGCCGCTAGAGGCTCCGGCAGTCTTCTAAATGGCAGGAGGCTGCAAACTGTGGTCTGGGAAAGAAAGCTGTGATATCTGGAGCATGGAAGCGGGGTCTACTGGATAGATCGGACGACTAGCAGTGTTCAGCAGATCTTCAAGAATGGAGAGAAAAAGAAACATCCAGAAATCACCAGTATAAGTGGCATGAGACTGGTGTAGCACTCCATTCCCATTTACCACAACGAATGATTCTAGTCCAACTTACTGTGCCGTAGGAAAGTAGAATGGACGAAATCCATATCACATCATCATCATGTGACCTGCTGCATGGAGTTGGCGATCATGGCCCTCCATACGAATCTATCCCTTGTCGCTGCAAGCACATCTCCCACCCTCTCTGTCCTCAGCCACCCTGCAAGTCCGTCCAATATTAATTTTCCTCCCTGGGTCTACCTGATGTTCTCTTTCCCTCCAGCTTTCCTGTTGTGACCAGGTGCTCTAATTCCCCTTTCCTCAAGACTAAAAGGTATGCCAGTCTAGCCAGCAACTTGAGAAAATCTGGCTTCCAAGACGAAGTCCTGACCACAGCTGTTGGATCAAGGAGGTTGGTAGACACATCTGCCCATGGCCTCATGAACCAGCTGTCGCTTTTAGGGGAAGAGAATGTGATTCCTGTCAAGGCTGACTCCAGTTTGGGTGAGGATTGATCCCATGTATCCCATAATGTTGCTGAAGATTCATCTAAGCTTCGATGTAACTATGAATCATTTAAACTTTTGTACCGGTAGGATGGATGGATGGATGGATGGATGCATGCATGCATGCATGCATGCATGTTTGGGTGGGTGGGTGGGTGGATGGTGGAGGAAGGGAGGGAGGGATGGATGGATGTGTGTATGTTTGGACAGATGGATGGATGGATGGGTGGGTGGGTATTATGAAATTCCTTGTGTGCATGTATGCATGTAAAAAAGCAACACCGTGAGATGAGAGCTGTCTAGCGCCAGGCACCGGCTGATACCAGCGACATCAAGTGATCCCATGATGACCCCTGCACAACATACCGACCACAGGCTTCCCCCCACCCCAACACCCATCTCTACCCTTACTAATTCATACAATAAACAGAGAAAGCTGACATTTTTTTAAATAGATTTTTTTTATATTCATCCTTTGCTTCACAACAAACGGACATCAAACACACAATGTGGCAACGAAAAATGGCAAAAACGTATACACTTATGAAAAGACATTGTGGTAGACCTCCCTCGGTCATGACTGACCATGGACAAAGTACATCCGTTCTAATGTCTAGATGGGCTGTCTGCTTGGTCCAAGCAGCGTCGCCTGTGACTGTAGAGACCAATGCGAGAGAGGCAGTCTCTGTCGCAGCGGTCGCATGTGTATGCTGATGCTGGTCTGTTGGACGTCATCCCTTTTCTGCGAACTCGCTTTTCTGCTGCAGCAGCTGACAGTTTGTCCTCACCAATCCGCAGATGTTTCTTGAGAGTAGTTATCCAGCTGTTTGGTCGTCTGCGAGGTCCTCCCAGGACTCAGTGTTGATCTCAAGCGCTTTCATGTCACGTTTGCAAACGTCTTTGCATCTCAGCTGTGGGCGGCCAATGTTTCTCTGCCCTGTGGTAAGCTTGCCACAGAAAAGACATTATTGACATATAAACTCCATATAGCATACAGAATATACATAATGATGTTTTACACATTGGAAGTTTATAAAAATGAACATCAAAATCTATGCACTTGTCAACATTTCATGAGTTTGTTTTCCAATTGATATCTTTTTTGCTTTACGATAATCAAGCATCAACGTACATTGTGATAATAGAAATGATATCAATTTATGCAAATAAAAACAAGTATTGTTCACATACAAACAACCTATAACATACAACATATATCTGACAATATTCCAATCAATGAAGATTTTATTGTGTACATCAAGATTTAAGAACATATCGTGAAGAAAATCCGTTTTCTACGGGGAGAACATTGGTATAAAGTTGTTCCACTGAAAAGCTGACATCTTAGGTATCCCCTTGGGCTGAGTACTTTGAAACACTGCTGAAGAAAGAATCGACAATACTTGATGACGTCATTGTAGTATTCCACCGATGGTCAGTATGGTTATCAATATTTAAAGTCCAGACCACTCCTCAAAGCAATATCAGGTCTATCATCATCTCAAACAAAACACAGTCATGTATACATATCGAAGATCCTGGGGAAAAAAACTTGCAAGTACACATATCATTGCATTCACACACATAATTTTCAAATATGCCTCTGGCTTTGGCTATTCCGCTGAATTCACCATAAAGGACATAAACAAAAATTAACCTGAACACAAGCATACAAATATAGCTAAGGACAGAGAGGGTGGGAGATGTACTTGCAGCGACAAGGGATAGATTAGTATAGAAGGCCATGATCGCCAATGCCAGGGCACATGATGATGATGACGATGATGACATAAAAGGTAGGCCTACATAAAATCTGGCCTGTAATACCTAAAATTGCAACTAAGCGATCCACATTTCCTAAGAGCTGAAAATACAATTTATATATGTACTCAATCATCAATCCTAATGGACAGAATGCATGCCAGGCTTCGAGGAAAACAAGAAGGTGAATGGATCATCAAGCCATCAAATGAAAGAAGAAGAGATGACAGAAAACAGAGGAGCAAGGCAGAAATATACAGAGTGACAGGTAAAAGGAAACTTGGGGCGCAGATATTCAAAAGGTAAGGATACCATTTATATTGAAAGAGCCCCCGGCATCCCCATGGGGCAAACCGCTAGTTAAGGAATCTGGCAGATCTGCCCTTTTCCCCGCCCACCTTCGGTGCTGAGATTGCCAAAGACCTGACATAAATCACTTCCGGAAAGACACCAACAACAACACACGCATTCATCCAGATCACAAACACCCGTCACGACCACGACAACAACACCACTATCACAACCACATCACAACAAAAACATCATCATCAAGAACAACAACAACAGCAGCAACAACAAGGAGGGCGACACAAAAATAGCTCTTCCTATTCCGAGCGTAAATGTCATCACGCTCTACAGGCCAGCAATTTTTGTTGGGTTTTTGTGTGTGTGTGTGTGTGTTGTTTTTGTTGTTGTTGTTTTTTTGTTTTTGTTAAGAGTTGGCTGGACAGACAAACATCATGCCACTGCCCAGAGGGAACACGAAACTCTATAGTCAATAAACTCCCGTCCTAAATTATCAAAGTTGCACACACACTCTACATCCATCACACATATTGATATGGGGGTGGGTGCGGGTGGGGGGTGGAAACGGGGGGGGGGGGGTACTGTGACAGATGACTCCAAGACCGCTGCTGGCATTCGCTGGGGATAATGAGCGTGTGGGTACGTGCATGATTTTCCTGTAGTGTATAACTGAGTGGATCATTGCATGATTTCTCTGTCAGAAGTACACATGCGAGAGCGCGCTCACACGCACATACACTTACACACAAACACAAGCACAAACACTTACACACACACTTACACACATACTTACCCATACACACACACATACACACACACACATACACACACACAACACACACACATACACACACACACACACACACACACACATACACACACATACATTTACAGACACAGAGAGAGGAGAGAGAGACAAGAGAGAGAGAGAGAGAGAGAGAGAGAGATGAGGGGGGTAATAGACAAATATACTCAAAAAGTGAGAGATGGATTTGGGGCACAAACATTCACACATACACAAACGCACAAAACATGCATACACAAGCACGCACGCACACGCATACACAAGCAAACGCACACGCACATACACCGCACACACACACACACACACACACACACGCACGCACGCACGCACACAGAGGCCTACGCCCACGCACACGTAAACACACACACATACACACACACACTACACCTCACACAACACACATACACAAAAAGAGAGAGAGAGAGAGGGCGTGCGCCGACGCACGCGTAAACACATACACGCTAATAGAGGGAGACAAGAGAGAAACACGCATGCACACACACACACACACACACACACACACACACACACACACACACACACACATCAAAAACCACACACACACATACACACACACATTATACACATTCACACACACACACACACACACACACACACACAACACACACACACACACAACACACACACACACATACACACACAACACACACACACACACACACACACACACACACACACACACACACACACACACCGACCACGAGAGAGATCATCACATGCCTTGTCGTCTGCCAGTCATCTCCTGTTAAAATTAATTCCTTCTTATGGTAGCAGTGTCAATCAGTGGTAAAATCAGCACACTCGACCGTTTGTTTCCAAGGCACGATATTCCTTTCTTTTAGCTTTTTGACCTCCACACCCTGTCCACCAGCATCCTCCATTGTCAACCACGTAGCAAATAAAAACCTTAATCGTTTGACTTCCTCACCCTATCCACCAGCTTCTCTCTCTTTTCTATGTCTTTCTCTCTCTGTCTCTCTGTCTTTGTCTGTCTCTGTCTCTGTCTGTCTGTCTGTCTGTCGTCATGTCTCCTCTCTCTCTCCATCCTCTCCTCCCTCTCTCTCATCTCAAGTTTTTGCGCTTGATGGACAGGTGAGGAAGTCAAAGGGTTAAGTTTTTCAGTTGGTGTATAGGGTACGGGAATGAGGGGTAAACGGGAACCAAGGCGATGGGCGAGAGCCATCGATGAATGACGTCGATGCCGTATGGAACAGAATGCGTACATTTACAGATATGATCCAACAGGCACATAAACACACTAAACAGCAGCAGACATGCAGACTTTGAATGGAAGACTGTAATGAAGACTTGGGATGGTTGGTCGTATGTTGATTGTTCAAACAAACTGACGGTGTCATAAAAACATTCATTTTCATTACGTGTAGATCTGGCTTTTTCTTTTCTTTTCTTTTTCTTTCTTTTTCTTTTTCTTTCTTTCTTTTTGTTTTCCTTTCTGTTCCTTTCTGTTCTGTTTCTTTTCTTTTCTTTTCTTATCTTTTCTTTTTTATTTTTTTTTTCTTTCTTTCTATTTTTGTCTTTTGTTTTTTTTTTTTTTTTTCAATATCCTCCCTCTTTTTCTGTCTGTCTCTATGTCTGCGGCAAAAATGTGTGGACACGCATTTACAGCTTTTATGGATAGATCTGTACCAAATTTGTGTCAAACGTATGCACCATGAGAAATGTTGAAAAACGTAGGTTTGAAAGATCAGACAGCAAGGTCTAAGTGCCACAGACCAAAACAAAATGTGCCAAGATCAACACAAGGTAAGTCCAACAAAACAAATGGGCCAAGATCAGTTTTTCGGGGAATGCCAGGGAAAGCTCTTTCTCGTGATTTTCTGCAGAATATTTCAGATTTGTTTTTGTAGTTGTAACAGTCTACCACTGTCCTCGATGCACCTTCTGTTATATTTTACTTGAAGCTAGATCTAGCTATAGATCACAATTACTGATATTCTAAATCATTGATATCTTTATGATTACACTGTCTGGAAAGAAAATTGTCAAAGAAAAGTCAAGGACTGGCCTGTTTTTAATAAGAACAAACGTTGTTGTCTTAAGAACAAACCTTGTTGTCTAATTGACTTCTTCAATGTGTCCGTTGATGAGTAACGGTTTGGCCTCAAGCGGCGAAGAAACTATGTAACACGACGGTACAACAAAAGTGTGGTTTGGAGCATCTGACGCTTTTGATTGAAGTGAACTTTGAGAAATTGATTGATAAATATATATTGAAGAAGAAAGTTACGTATTGCGTTCGCAGAAAACTTTCGTTCTTACATATGCCTCAAAAAACATTTTCTCAAATTTTCAAGTACGTGTAAATAATTTATTCGATGCTCATAAGACACCTTTTTTCATCGTCTGGATCTCTATTTTTGAAGACAGGGCCTAACAGTATATGACGTCAAGAGTAATTATTACGTCTAAAAAAAATGGCCGCTGTCTTTGATATTAATTTCGAAGCCAAACGACGAATCACAAGGTGATGTTGTTTTGAGGGTTAATTGCACAGTTTCAAGAAGTGTAAGATCTCGAACTTTTTATAAAAATGTTTAATTCAAGCAACAGAACCCTTTTTGTTTTTCTCGATCAGACGGAAGATGCTTTCACCGCGAAAAAAAAATTGAGGCTCTTTGATTCTCTTTTGCTGGAGGCAGATCTAGCATATTTCTGAAATTTAGTTAAGCGTTGGTCTAGTTCTGTTTCACCTTTTGACAATATTATCAACTTGGTTGAAATCTTTTTTACAAAGATGTAGGCTACGTGTTTATATCTGTCTATCTATCAGTCTATCTGTATATGTATCATCATCATTAACATCGTGTGCCCTGCTGCATGGCGTTGGCTTCATAGCCCTCTATACGACTCTATCTTTTGTCGCTGCAAGTACATCTCCCACCCTCTCTGTTTTCATCCACCCCGGAAGTCCGTCCAGTATTTTCTCCCTGGGTCTACTTGGTGTTCTTTTTCCCCCCAGCTTTCCTATTGTGACCTCTTTTGACATTTTGGAAAGAGCTTATATTGTTTTCTACTCTCACTGCTGCTGTTTGTTCCCGATTCATATTCCGTATTATTCTTAAAGCGTTTCCATCAACATTGACTCTTTGTAGTTGGTTGATTAATTCTTTGTGTCTTACCAGATGAAAGGCCACGGTATAAGCAACAAAACATAAATATAAATCCTTATTCAACTCCATTCGCCTTTCTATGAGAGTTCTAAGGACATGTATGACATTAACAGTTCCTTTTCTTTCAACAAATCCGCGTCGTTCTTTTGCTATAAACGCTATCCACGGCTATGTTCTATGTATTTGTCAAATACAACCACGTAAAAAATACGCAGTTTCAGATATATTTGCTCAAATCTCTTAGAGCAAAAAAAAAAAAAAAAAAGAAAGAAAACAAGATAATTAACTGTAAAAACAAATGAAATCTAAATCAAAAGTGACTGACAGCTTTCAAACAAGTGGGAACCAGTAATACACAAAAATTGAAGTAGAAAGAGTAACAAAAGACAACAGAACAAAAGAAACACGCGCGACACACACACACACACACGCACACCACACACACACACACATACACACACAGATACACACACACACACACACACACACCACGCACATACACACACACTTTCGGCTGACTGGAATGGAATGCAATCTTTTATTTAATGTCTGTTCACAATAGTGATTTTAGACACACACACACACACACACACACACACACACACACACACACACACACACACAGAGGGAAAAAAGGGGGTGGGGGAATGAGGTGGGGTAGTGGAAGTTTGAATGTAAGAAGGGGAACAATTACAATATATTTCAGAACAATGAGTTAACAGTGTCAAATAATAACAGACAACAATTAATAAACTCGGCCGACTGGTCTTTGTCTAGCGTATACAAAGAACAACAAAGAATAAATCCACAAAACTCAGTGGCAGAAACAGTAGACAGAAGAAGACTTCTGTGAAGTTTCTTTGAGCACATAAAAATGGCGAGTTTGGATAAACTGGACGTTTTTTAAGCTATGATGAACAAGCAAACAAATAAACAGTACTTGTCATTGCCGGACTCCTCTCTCATGGCCCCAAAATAACAAAATGCCAAACACACAACACACACACACACGCGCACCACGCACGTGCGCGCACACACACATCACGACACACATACATACACATATGCACAACACACAAACACAGACACACGCGCGCGTGCACTCACGCACGCACGCACACACAATTAGTCACAGAAGAAGGGCTAATGCTTCACGACCAATGCATGATGGAAAAAATATGTTGGGACAGAGGGAGAGGCTCTGAAAATAGAACAGAGAATGGAACAGTGGACAGAAATAAAAGACGAGGAAACAAAACCAAAAAAAACAAAGAAATAAAGAACTGAGAGAGAGAGAAGAGGGGGGGGGGGGGAAGAGACAGACAGACAGAGAGACACAGAGAATAAAAACCAAAAAAAAACACGAAAGAAGAATACGAACGCGTATTTAATATAACAAAACAAGACAAGCACAAATTTTCGGCCAACTGGCCTTTGTCAAGCGTATGATTAAAACAAACAAAACTTAGGTACCAAAAAAATGAGTTTACAAACAAACAAACACTAGATACAAAAAAATTGAGAAAAAGACTGAAACTTCCCTGCTGCTGTGTTCAATGTGAGAAAAGGAATCAATTATAAATATATTAAATACGCGTTCGTATTCTTCTTTCGCGTTTTTTTCTGGTTCCTGTTTGCTTGAACGCGGGCAGTCACACTTGTTTTGGATTTCGTTTTACAGAGAATAAAGTTTCAGTTTCAGTTTCAGTTTCTCAAGATGACGTGTCCGAGGTCGGAACGAATTCCATATGCACTAACGTCACACGTACCATGTGTATTGTGATCATGGCACAAGCCTTAAGCCTGCACATAAGCCCAAGAGCTGACCAGGTCCTGAGGCCCAACTTAGACCATGTTTACCTAGTCTATGTTTGATACTGATATTTTATCAGCCTACCACTGGAATCGTCTTGGTTACATGTAAATGATATGTGTATCTGTGCATCTTACCTTCAAAAAAAGGAAATTTATAAAGTAAACAAATAAATAATTAATGGTCTGAATCACAACATGACTAGCTATCCCGTATAAACCTGTCTCACATAACGAATAATAATAGAGAATGAACAATAGAGAATAACAATGGAGAATAAAGTCAAAAGAGAAAGAGGAGGACAAAGTACACAAAGATAGACAGACAAATAGCCAGTGGAATGGTGAACAGAAAGAAGAGACAAAAAAACAGAGCAAAAATGAAAAAGAAAATAAGGGGTGAGAAAGCGAGAGGGAGGGAGAGAGAGAGAGAGAGAGAGCATTAAAGCAAAGGAAGACGAATAGACAAGTCACACATACGAAAAGACACTTAGATAGACAGACAGACAAACAGACAGATAGATGGATGGATAGATGCGTTAATTCATATTAGAGAAAATAAAACCACGTATTAAAAGAATCACAAAAATACAAACGGCGAAAAAGAATAAAGAAAAGCAAGCATGGAAGTATCAAAACCACCACCATCACCACCACTGCCACCACCACCACCCACCACCACCAACAACAACAATGATCACAAAAGTTATGAACAAGGAAGGAAAGGGGGTAAATAATGGCAAAAATGGTCGTCTTTGTTCATGTTTTTTCACACGAATTTATGCATATAAACAGGCTTGTATATCAGCTTATAAACAGACTTGCGTGCTTTGTAGCTAAGAAAATGTAAAAGTGATAATTTACGGAAACGAGTTTGGGGATGGTGTTCGCTGTAGAGAAGAGAGATATGGGAAGAGAGAGAGGCAGAGAGAGAGGGAGACAGAGAGATGTATTACTTGAATTAATACAGAAAGGCTGTGGCTTCAAACTTGGGGAGGAAAAAAGGAATGCAAGGCTATTTTTGTATCGTTCTAGTGAAGGTTTGACGTCACTCTCAGCTCGAATCGTCTGGGTGCTAATGTTGACTGTTAGACACAAAAAAGCACACACGCAAACTGTCCATCTTTCCCTATTGTGAAGTTTTGCTCCAGTGCCTTCGTGGCCCACTCTGATGATACTTGTCGTGTAGCAAGCTGTCACTTTGAACAATGCATCGTGTTTTTTGTTTTTTGGTTTTTGTTTGTGTGTGTGTGTGTGTGTGTGTGTGTGTGTGTGTGTGTGTGTGTGTGTGTGTGTGTGTGTGTGTGTGTGTGTGTGTGTGTGTGTGTGAGTGTGTGTTGTTTTTTGTTGTTGTTGCTGCTGCTGCTGCTGCTGGTGTTACTGTTGTTGTTGGTGGTGCTGCTGCTGTTGTTGTTGTGTTGTTGTTATTGTCATTGTTGTTGCTGTTGTCATCGTTGTTGTTGCTATTGATGATGATGGTGGTGGTGGTGGTGGTGGTGGTGGTGGTAGTGATAATGATGATGATGATGATGATGATGATGGTGACGACGACGACGATAACAATGAGGGTGATGTTGATGACGATGTCTTTGCTGTTATCCGTGCTGGTGTTGGTCCGGTTTTGTTGTTGCAACAAACATGTTTTGAATGAGATTGCATTTATCAATATACAAACATTAAAACAAAGTGCGCTAATTCAGATTTGAAAAAAAATAATTTTTTTTAAACATTAAAATAGTCGCAAAAATACAAACAGCGAAAAAACTAAAGAAAAGCATTCATGGAGACATCAGAAACACCACCACCTCTGCCACCACCACCTCTGCCACCACCACACCACATCAGCAACAACAATAATAACATATATTACAAACAAAAGGAGGAAATGTAGAAAATAATGGCAAAATTGGCAGTCTGTTTTTTCACACGAATTTATGCATATAAACAGGCTTGTATATCAGCTTATAAATAGACTTGCGTGCTTGGTAGCTAAGAAAATGTAAAAGTGATAATTTACGGAAACGAGTTTGGGGAATGGTGTTCGCTGTAGAGAAGAGAGATATGGGAAGAGAGAGAGGCAGAGAGAGAGAGGGAGACAGAGAGATGTATTACTTGAATTAATACAGAAAGGCTGTGGCTTCAAACTGGGAGGAAAAAGGGAATGCAAGGCTATTTTTGTATCGTTCTGGTGAAGGTTTGACGTCACTCTCAGCTCGAATCGTCTGGGTGCTAATGTTGACTGTTAGACACAAAAAAGCACACACGCAAACTGTCCCATCTTTCCCTATTGTGAAGTTTTGCTCCAGTGCCTTCGTGGCCCACTCTGATGATACTTGTCGTGTAGCAAGCTGTCACTTTGAACAATGCAGCGTGTTTTTTGTTTTCTGGTTTTTTGTTTGTGTGTGTGTGTGTGTGTGTGTGTGTGTGTGTGTGTGTGTGTGTGTGTGTGTGTGTGTGTGTGTGTGTGTGTGTGTGTCTGTGTCTGTGTATGTGTGTGTGTGTGTGTGTGTGAGTGTGTGTTGTTTTTTGTTGTTGTTGCTGCTGCTGCTGCTGCTGGTGTTACTGTTGTCGTTGGTGGTGCTGCTGCTGTTGTTGTTGTGTTGTTGTTATTGTCATTGTTGTTGCTGTTGTCATCGTTGTTGTTGATATTGATGATGATGGTGGTGGTGGTGGTGATGATGATGATGATGACGACGACGATGATGATGATGATGATGGTGACGACGACGACGATGACAATGAGGGTGATGTTGATGACGATGTCTTTGCTGTTATTCGTGCTGGTGTTGGTCCGGTTTTGTTGTTGCAACAAACATGTTTTGAATGAGATTGCATTTATCAATATACAAACATTAAAACGAAGTGCGCTAATTCAGATTTGAACAAAAATAATTTTTAAAAACATTAAAATAGTCGCAAAAATACAAACAGCGAAAAAAACTAAAGAAAAGCATTCATGGAGACATCAGAAACACCACCATCATACCACCACCACCTCTGCCACCACCACACCACATCAGCAACAACAATAATAACATATATTACAAACAAAGGAGCAAATGTAGAAAATAATGGCAAAATTGGCAGTCTGTTTTTTCAAACGAATTTATGCATATAAACAGGCTTGTATATCAGCTTACAAACAGACTTGCGTGCTTGGTAGCTAAGAAAATGTAAAAGTGATAATTTACGGAAACTTGAGTTTGGGGAGTGGTGTTCGCTGTAGAGAAGAGAGATATAGGAAGAGAGAGGCAGAGAGAGACAGAGAGACAGAGAGATTTATTACTTGAATTAATACAGAAATACTGTGGCTTAAAACTTGGGGAAGGGGGTAGAATGCAAGGCTATTTTGGTATTATTCTAGAGAATGTTTGACGTCACTCTCAGCTCGAATTGTCTGGGTGCTAATGTTGACTGTTAGACACACACACAAAAAACACACACACGCGAACTGTCCATCTTTTCCCTATTGTAAAGTTTTGCTCGGGTGCCTTCGTGGCCCACTCTGATGATACTTGTCGTGTTGCAAGCTGTCACTTTGAATAATGCTGCCTGTTATATATATGTGTGTGTGTGTGTGTGTGGTGTGTGTGTGTGTGTGTGTGTGTGTGTGTGTGTGTGTGTGTATGTGTGTGTGTGTGTGTGTGTGTGTGTGTGTGTGTGTGTGTGTGTGTGTGTGTTTGTTGTTTTTTGTTTTTTATGAGAAAACTGTGGGAGGTGCTGAGCTTCGGGAAGGAATAAAAGTTTGGACATAACCTATTTATTGACGTTTTGCTTTTGGTCTTTTGTTGTTGTTGTTGTTGTTGTTGTTGATGGTGTTGTTGTGGTTGCTGCTGCTGGTGTTGTTGTTGTTGTTGTTGTATTGTTGTTGTTTTGTTGTTGTTCTTGTTGTTGTTTTGTTATTGTTGTTGTTGATGATGATGAGGAGGAGGAGGAGGATGACAATAAAGTTGTTGTCGTCATGTTATTATTGGTGGTGGTGGTGGTTGTGGTGGTGGTGGTGGTGGTGGTGGTGGTGGTGGTGGTGGTGGTGGTGACAATAAAGTTGTTGTCGTCATGTTATTATTGGTGGTGGTGGTGGTGGTGGTGGTGGTGGTGGTGGTGCTGCTGCTGCTGCTGCTGCTGATGATGATGATGATGATGATGATGATGATGACAACGACAATGACAATAATGGTGGTGTTGATGATAATGTTGTTGCTGTTATTTGTGCTGCTGTTGGTCTGTTTTTGTTTTGTTTGTTGTTGATTGCTCATACTATTTAGTCTACTTTTGTTTAGCCAGTCTTACTTTATTTCGTTAATTATTGAAAAAAAATGAACCGTTATTGCTGCAGTGAAAACACCTCAGTTCAGCTAAAATCAATACAATTTATTGAAAGTGCTTCTGACTAAATTGTTGTTGATGCATGAATATCTCTGTCGAGTCGAGTCTCATCCACTTCACAGATGCGTCATTGAGGGTATTGCTCAAATCTTCTGACCAGCACCGCATGTGTCTGTATCTCTCGGGCCTGGTTGACGCTAGGATATATTATGATAGTAAGCGTAGAGTACAGCCTTGTCACGCAGTCTCAATCCTAGATGGAACTCCATAGCATCATGATAATCATCTTAATTGACATCATCATCATCATCATCATCATCATCATCATCAGGTGCCCTGCCGCATGACGTTGGCGACCATGGACTTCCAACCATCTCTATCTCTCGTTGCCCCCAGCATCTCCCCCACCCTCTTCATCCCCAGCATGTCCATCCAGCATTCTCTCCCTGGGTCTACCGGGTGCTCTCTTTCCCTCCAGCTTTCCCGTTGTGACCAGGTGCTCCAAATCCCCCTTCCTCATAAAATGGCCTATAAATGTTGCTTGTCTTTTCCTAATCTTCCTTATGAGTGATCTACTTGTGTCTGCCTCCATCAAGACTGTCTCGTTTGTTTCCTTTGCTGTCCATGGAACTCTCAACATTCTTCTGAGAAACCACATCTCGGCTGCCTCGATCCTGCCTGGCTTTGTTTGCTGACTGTCCACGCCTCGCATCCGTACAACAGTATTGGTTCTATATAACATTCAAGGACTCTCTTTCTGATGTTAATTGATAGGCATTTGTTGGTAAGAATGCTTGTCATCTTCTTGAATGCTGTTTATCATCATCATCGCATTGTAAAAAGAAAACTGTGCCAGGGAAAACAAGGTGAGGACAAAGATAACCTCCAGGAGAGCGATGATCAAAAAAAAAAGTGGTTGAAGAGAGAGAAAGATCAGTATAGTAAGAGACGTAACGTATAGAAAAAGAGGTATTGCGTAAAAAGAAAGATACCACGTACAAAAAAGAGGTTTCGTGTAAAAAGAGAGGTATCGTGTAGAAATACATTATGCAGAAAGAGAGGTACCAAGCACAACGTGCAGAATTATGCACAAAGAACTGGCACTTTGTTCAACGACAGGAACCATGTAGAAAGAAAAGTACTAGTACAAAGACGAGAATGATATAGAAATACAGATGCTATGTACAAAATGAGGAACATATAAAGTGGGCATTATTTAGAATAAGGAAGATTAGGAAAAGACAGGCAACATTTATAGGCCATTTTATGAGGAAGGGGGATTTGGAGCGCCTGGTCACAACGGGAAAGCTGGAGGGAAAGAGAGCACCAGGTAGACCCAGGGAGAAAATGCTGGACGGACTTGCAGAGTGGCTGGGGACGAGGAGGGTGGGGGAGATGCTAGGGGCAACGAGAGATAGAGACAGATGGAAGTCCATGATCGCCAACGCCATGCGGGACCGTAGACAAACAAAGGACACAGAGCTATCGTATAGATAGATACCATGGACAAAGAGAGGGAGCAGATAGAAAGAGAGGTATCATGTAGAAAGAGAGGTACCAGATAGAAAGAATGGTATGATACCAAGTATAAAGAGAAGTGCTAGATAGAAAAGATGTATTAACTTCGAGGACAGGCACTGGATAGATGGAGAGGTTGCACTTGAAAGAAACACAAGTAGAAAGAACTTGCACGGAGAAAGAGAGGTATCGTATAAAAAGAGTAAGTTTATTTTGTGGAAAGCGACCAGGAGGTAAAAATCTGGGAGGTATTGTAAGTGCTGATGCCACACGGTATGAAAAGAACCAGGTAAAAAAAAAAAGAGAATGAAAGAGAAGCAGCAGGTGATCAAAAGCGAGTCTTTCCCCAGGTGAAACAGTCTTCCCAGCAACACGCCAGTGTTCCACCAGACAGTCAGGCTCTCGTACACA